>JAMGZD010000014.1:1200000-1739406 GCA_024713855.1 Morchella sp. 2016-41
CTACAAAAGCTGTAGAGAAGGCAAAGAGTGTGAGCGCGACTGCGAGGGCTGCGGGAGGTGTTGTAGCGCCGCGAAAAGAGGGGAGGAAGTTGGCAGAGCGAGGAGTTGGGTCGGGTACCAATATCAAGGCAGCTGCCGAGAGAGAGGCAGAGACTACTACTGTTACCATTCCGGAACAGGCTTCAGTGTCTGTATAGCGGACCACCTATCCGATCGATGTTGCAATATAACGTAAGAGTACTTATCTTTCTTTTCCTGGGCTTGAGGCGAAAATATTATATAGATCGGCTTTTTGTTTTCATTTTACTTTATTAGGTTGCATACGCTTGTTGGGTTTATAGTTAGTATCTAGCGAGCATAATTGTACAAATGTTTGGGCGTTCAATCATCTAGTCAATTTGCTGTGTTTGTACGGTATGGGTGGGTGGATGTATGTAGCATCGGCGTCGAGTGATATTTTATGTTCCGGGCGGTAACCAACCCAACGACACCGTGCATGGGGGTAACTTTAGACTAGGTTACACAGGGAGAGTTGCCTCTCTAGAAAACAATAGCATAAGATACCAGACCCACTGCATGAAGGTGAGAAGGGCAAATGAGTAGCACGACTGCAGTCTGACCGTTCAGGGCTCAATAAGGCAGACTTGTATATATTGAAAGACGTCGAGACATTTGCAATATTATAGGTATTTGGCTCTGTTCCGGACGTAATGTCTTGCCACATGCAGTTATATATCGGGTAGGATGCTCAAGTAATCCATAGGAAATGTATCTGAATTGCTGCTGTATATACCTACTATCATGGTGTTCCATATATATTAAGCCCCGAATATCATTACTGAGTTACAACAAACGACCAAATCTAGGCTTCGTAAGACTTTGTGACTGCGTGACTGCCACCATAACCGCAAGATATCTGGCTTAGAGCCCCTACCACAAACAGGATTATACCACTTTCCCGGATACACGGCATGCGGTCAAGTTTCATGGTAACATGCGGAGTAGAATTCATTGTTTCAAGGGTTTCAAGGGCAGGTTTTTGTAGATTATCTCGATAGGCCACGCGTCGGGATATCCCTTTAGACTTGTGGCAATTCGTGGCTCACCACTGCCTAGCTGGAAGCGGCTGTCGGCGGTGCAAAATCGATCCCACTCGTCACTCAATCGAGTAGTGAAACAATCGTCGTTGGAATTTGGTAAATCAAGAAGGGATACCGGGCGGATCTTCACGTGACCCCTAAACTATTCGAAATCCGGGAAATGCAGAGAAGAAGAGAAAGAAGAAGAGAAAGAAGAAGCCATGTGGTCGGACAGACAAACAAGCCGCTGCCAATTGTCGGGCCCTGCAGTAACTGAATCGCCCACCATTCGTAAAGCTGAAATAACGCATTGCGAAAGTGCAACAATTGTTTTATGATTGGACGGGTATGTACTCTGAGGTCCTGGGGAGGCGCCGTTAGAGCTATTTTAATAAATTCGCATAAAGTAAGCTGGACACATTGCAACCCCCGGACGGACCTATCCTTGGTGCCTGTAATAGGATGTGACGAACTC
Organism: Morchella sp. 2016-41; assembly: GCA_024713855.1. NCBI lineage: Eukaryota > Fungi > Ascomycota > Pezizomycetes > Pezizales > Morchellaceae > Morchella > Morchella sp. 2016-41. The sequence goes on from JAMGZD010000014.1 coordinate 1,201,555, forward strand.
CCATCACCTCATCACCACCCAAGAACCACATCTAACGTGTACCTATCTCCTACCTACCGCACCCACACAAAAGCGCCCTCGCATCATAACAGAAACACGAACTAAACGAGGAATCCAGTACCGGTCACTACGACCGCGACACCAAAAAACATGTCGGATCTTCGGACTGACGTCGGCGTTAGTGCCAGTATTGAGGCTCCGTCTACCTCGATGTCCACAAAGGAAACAGCGGAGACGAAGCATACTGAGATGGTTACGAGTTCAGTACCCGTAACAGTAAATGGGGATGCTTCTGACGACGAAGAGAGCTTTACAGAGGTCAAGATCTCAGATGTACATGAAGAGGATGAAGAAAAGGAGCAGGAAATCGAAGCACCTCAACCTAAGCTTACACCAATAGCTGACACTCCCGTTGTTTTGGAGCCCACAGAGGAGACAAAAGAAAAAAGCCATGAACACCTAGAGAAGAATAGCCCTGTCGAGTCCACGCCAGTGCCGGCGTCTCCTGTCGAGGAGTCTACAGAAAAGGTTGAAGAAGCAGAATCACCCCCGGATGCACCGGAGAAGAACAGCCCCATTGAAGCCAAACCAGCTGCACTACAGTCGTTGGAAGAAGCATCCAATTCATCTTCGGAGAAGTCGCCATCTCCCACTATTTACGTTCCGGACATGCGTGACCGAGAGCTACCACCTCTTCCGAACCCACCACTTACCCCGAAAGCTGGAATTCCACTTCCAATCTCTACAGACCGACCAGTTCAGTCTGAAGCGCGGACTGCCCCTCCCACACCTATGCGTGAATCCTCAAAAAATGCACCTACCACGAGCTCTGCGCGGGTCACTTCCGCGTCACTGACTACGAATAATAGTGCAGGGCAGCCGTCATTATCATCGATGGTTTTTGTAGTCCAAGCACTCGAATCTATCGGCGCCTCAAAAGAAGGGAAGCGGAGAAAGCCTTTAGGAGAAAGTGTACAGCGGGCTCTTACAGCTATCAGAGATGCAGCCCCTCAACTACCGCCGGATCCAGCAGTTGTGTTTGAGCCATTACAGATAGCATGTACTGTCCAAAATACAGCTGTTGTTACCACTGCGCTGGATTGTATTGGGAAACTTATTAGCTACTCATACTTTTCAATACTACCGCCGGCACCCCCGGGGGAACCTGAAAGAGCAGATGAGAAGATACCAGCGCCCGAAACGCCGCTCATTGAGAAAGCAATTGAAACTATCTGTGATTGTTTTCAGGGCGACACAACCCCAGATATGGTGCAGCTCCAGATTATCAAAGCCCTTCTAGCAGCAGTCCTGAACGACAAAGTAATTGTGCACGGCGCAGGCCTACTGAAGGCTGTCAGACAAACCTACAATATCTTCCTTCTTTCACGGAATAGTCCGAACCAAATGACAGCACAGGGAACATTAACACAGATGGTTCATACAGTGTTTGAGCGTGTCAAGATCCGAATTGCAATGAAGGAAGCAAATCTAGCTGCATCCGCTAATAGCGGCAACGAGTCCCTAGCTGCACTCAATAGACCTTCAAGTGTAGATGGGGATAGTGTTGTCGGGGGCTCGGAGGCGCCGGCTTCGGCTGGAGAGAAAGTCCCAGAGAAGATCACGCTGCAAAGTTTTGAGAATCGAAAATCATTTGACGATGAACGAATTGCGGACAATGCACCGACTACCGTCACCCGTTCATCGTCGCACCGAAACGCTCAGCCTTCAGGTTCTACGAGTGCAGAAGAAGACGAGGACGAGATCTTCACTAAAGATGCGTTTTTAGTTTTCAGGGCCATGTGTAAACTCTCCATCAAAACCCTACCAGCAGAGCAAGTTGCAGACTTGAAAAGCCATGGGATGAGAAGCAAACTGCTCAGTCTGCATTTGCTACATACAATACTTAAAAGCCATATGATCGTATTTATAAGTCCGTTGAGCACAATACGCTCAAGTAGCAGTGCAGAAGCGACAGGATTTGTGCATGCCATTAAGCAATATCTCTGCCTGTCGCTCTCAAGGAATGCAGCAAGTGCGGTCGGATTAGTATTTGAAGTTTGCTGTGAGATATTTTGGCTATTAGTAGGAAGCATGAGGGTTATGCTGAAGGTACGTTGAGAGTCCAAGATGAAATACTTTCTCGTTTTTTAAAAAATAGTGCTAATTATTGATACAAATAACAGAAAGAAATCGAGGTTTTTTTGAAAGAAATATACCTCAATATCCTTGACAACCGTCATAGTAGTGTTCAGCAAAAGCAATACCTTCTCAGTGTCCTAGAAAGAATCTGCTCAGATCCAAGGGCGCTTGTAGAAATCTATCTCAACTATGATTGTGACCGAACAGCGCTTGATAACATGTTCCAACGCCTTATTGAACACCTTTCACGCATCACCACAACACAAGTCTCTATTACAGAACTTCAACAACAACAATACGGAGAAGAGCGGAAGAAAAACGAAAACAATAAGCATCACGGGTTCTCACTCCCACCAAGCTTATCCACAGCAAACATCGCAGCTACACCTGCGAGTACTTTGGATCCAACATTCCCTGTTGAGTATACATTGAAAAGACAAAGTTTGGAGTGTTTGATAGCCGTGTTGCAGAGCCTAGTTACTTGGTCACAGAAAGGGTTTGTAGATGTGTTACAAGAGAATGCAGGGAGGGAGAGCCAGGACGGGAGGGACAGCTTGGATAACACCTATATTTCACCACGGCTGTCTACTGTCGGCACTCCAATCATAGGAACACCATACCCAGAACTTGAGAGATCTATTTCGTTAGTGGATGTGAACGAGATGGTGGATGACCCTAGTCAACTTGAGAAGGCTAAGCAAAGGAAGACTGCACTCGTCGAAGCGATCAAAAAGTTCAACTTCAAGCCCAAACGAGGAATCAAAGCATTGGTGGAGGGTGGATTTATAGAGTCCGAAACACCAGCAAACATTGCCGAGTTCTTACTTAAGAATAATAACAGCTTGGACAAAAAGGTAATAGGTGAATATCTCGGGGAGGGGGAACCTGAAAATATTGCAGCAATGCACGCATTCGTCGATCAAATGGACTTCGTTCGTATGCGTTTCGTCGATGCCCTTCGCCGGTTCCTCCAGTCCTTCCGTCTACCTGGAGAAGCCCAAAAAATCGACCGTTTCATGTTGAAATTTGCGGAACGTTACATCAGCGGGAATCCAAATGCTTTTGCGAACGCAGATACTGCGTATGTGTTGGCGTATTCGGTTATTCTATTGAATACGGATCAGCATAGTGCTAAACTAAAGGGGCGAGCACGAATGACACCAGATGAATTCGTGAAGAACAACCGTGGTATTAATGATAATGCCGATTTACCTCCGGAGTACTTACTCGCAATTTATGAGGAGATCAGAAATAATGAGATTGTGCTCGAAGGCGAGAAGGAAAGGGAGGCCGCAAGAGGTGCAGCAATCATCGAGAGTGGTGGCGGGATTGTTGAGGGTATTGGAAGAGTTCTAGCAAACGCCGGGAGGGATCTAGAAAGAGAGGCCTACGTTCATGCGAGTGAAGAAATGGCGAACAAGACAGAGCAATTGTTCAAGACACTACTCAAGGCCCAGAGAAGGAACGGAAGTAGGCCACAGTTGTCAAAATATATCGCGGCGTCTTCCTCAAAGCACGTGGGGCCAATGTTTGAAGTGACCTGGATGTCAATATTGTCAGGGCTTTCAGGAGCGGCACAAGATAGCAACGAGACTGAGATGATAAAATTGTGCATGGAGGGATTCAAGCTCGCTATTCGAGTAGCTTGCTTTTTCGACCTTGAGACACCAAGGATTGCATTTGTCACTGCTCTCGCGAAGTTTACACATCTCAATAATCTCAGCGAGATGAAGAGCAAGAATGTGGAGGCTCTCAAGGCCCTACTTGACGTCGCACAGACAGAAGGGAACCTCCTCAAGACCTCATGGAGAGATGTGTTGACTTGTATCTCCCAGCTCGAACGCTTCCAACTCATCTCATCTGGCGTTGATGAGGGCTCGGTTCCAGATGTCACGAAGGGCCGTATCATCCACCCCGATGGCGGTAGCGACGCAAGATCCCGTTCCAGCATGCAATCTCAGCGCCCTATGCGTTCACGGCCTAGAACACAGACTAATACACACTATGTTGCCGAGGTCGCAGAGGAGAGCAGGAGTCGTGAAGTTATTATAGCCGTCGACAAGATTTTTGCCAACACCAGTAAATTGACAGGAGAAGCTATCGTGGATTTTGTAAGGGCATTGAGTGAGGTGTCTTGGCAAGAGATCCAAAGTTCTGGCCAGAGCGAGCATCCTAGAATGTTCAGTTTACAAAAGCTAGTAGAAATCAGTTACTACAACATGGGGAGAATCAGGGTGGAGTGGAGTAACTTGTGGAATATCCTGGGAGAGCACTTCAATCAGGTTTGTCCCCCCTAAAGCATTACCCGAGAGGAATTGCGCTCTTGATATTGGAGTTAATAAAGGGCATAGGTCGGATGTCATACAAATACTTCTGTGGTATTTTTTGCGTTGGATTCGTTACGTCAACTATCCATGCGATTTTTGGAGATAGAGGAACTCCCACACTTCAAGTTCCAGAAGGACTTTTTGAAACCGTTTCAACATGTTATGGCGAACAACGCAGTTGTACCAGTAAAAGATATGGTGTTGAGGTGTCTCAGTCAGATGTTGCAGGCTAGAGGCGACAAAATCAAGAGTGGTTGGAGAACTATGTTTGGAACTTTTACATACGCGGCGAAGGAGAACTATGGTAGGTTGTTTTCGCTCAACGATTTTCTAAATGATATTGGGCATGCTAAAAGTGATTGTGGTTTCACAGACCAAATTGTGAATCTGGCCTTCGATAGCGTCAGGAAGATTTATAGCACTAGATTTGGTGTTGTTGTCTCCCAGGGCGGATTTACAGACATGATCGTTTGTCTTACCGAATTCGCAAAAAATCAACGGTTCCAGAAAATCTCACTACAAGCAATTGAAACCTTGAAGGGTACAGTTCCTGATATGCTTTCATGTTCGGAATGCCCACTTTCACAGACGAAGAAGCCTACTGCGCTTGGCGACGAACTTAACCCAGCAATGATAAGAACAGTGAAGGAAGATCCAATGATCAAGTTCTGGTTTCCGGTCTTGTTCTCATTCCATGACATACTCATGACGGGTGAAGATCTGGAGGCGAGGACAAGAGCCCTAGGTTATCTTTTTGATATACTTGTGAAGTACGGTGGGGACTTCCCGACTGATTTCTGGGATACAATATGCCATGAGCTCTTATTCCCCATCTTCATGGTGCTGAAGAGTCGGAGCGAGATGGCACATTTTAGTACCCAGGAGGCAGTAGGTATGTGGTTGAGCACAACTATGATTCAGGCGCTACGAAACTTGATCGCACTGTTCACCCACTATTTCGACTTGCTGGAGAGGATGCTTGATGGGTTTTTGGACCTTTTAGTTACTTGCATTTGCCAAGAGAACGATACAATCGCAAGGATAGGTAGCAGCTGTCTACAACAACTGATCCTACAAAGTGTGAAGAAGTTAAGACCAGAACACTGGGCAAAAATTGTATCGGCGTTCGTTCAACTCTTTGAAATAACCACTGCAGATCAGCTCTTCTCGGCGGCAACGCAAGGAAGCGGTGCCAGGTCAGTGAGCGGCACTAGCACACACCAGAGCCCACCTAATGAACCAAAGGGAGCCTTCAATGATGCAGTCATGGAAGAGGATGCGGACGGGGAGAATGCGCTGAAGATTAACGGACTGTCGACACCTATGCTGGACGACGATAGTTCCGATACTTCACCCGAAGGTCGAAGCGCCCAGAACGTCGATCTCGAAGACTACCGCCCTCAGCAGTTGACTCAGCAGCCTGTAGTCACAGCTGCAAGGAGGAGGTTTTTCAACAAAATCATCACGAAATGTGTTTTGCAACTCCTTATGATCGAGACTGTCTCGGAACTATTCTCGAACGATGCTGTCTATAGTGAGATCCCAAGTACAGAATTATTGAGGCTTATGGGGGTATTGAAGAAGAGCTTCACGTTCGCGAGAAGGTTTAATAGCGATAAGGAGTTGCGCATGAAACTGTGGCGGGAAGGGTTTATGAAGCAGCCACCGAATCTGTTGAAGCAGGAGAGCGGGAGTGCCTCGACTTATGTTAGTATCTTGTTAAGGATGTATCATGATGATCAACGAGAACGGAGAGAGAGTCGGAGTGCCATTGAGTCGGCGTTGATTCCGTATGTTTAGCCCTTCCCAAGCCCCTCACAACCAACACTGCATAGAAATATACTAACCATAATTTGACGCAGGCTTTGTGTGGACATCCTTCGCAGTTATACAATTCTCGACGAGGAGACGCAGCAGCGAAATGTTATCGCTTGGAGACCAGTGGTAGTAGATGTAATGGAGGGATACACAAATTTTCCAGAGAGAGACTTCGACAGGCACATTGACACGTTCTACCCACTCGCCGTGGAAATGTTGAACAGAGAACCTGGGCTAGATGTGAGGATTGCACTGCAGAATCTCTTGAGAAGAGTAGGAGAAGTAAAGAGGATGGGTATTATGGGGCGTGGTAGAGTAAGAGATAGGAGGATGAGTGATATGAGTGGGATGAACGTACGGAGGACGCCTTAAAAGGATACTTTACTTTCTTTTATCTTTCTTTTCTTTCATTCATAGAGTTATTTCCTCTTTAAACGACTTATTGGACTTGGAGCAGTGTGGTGTTTCTGGGGCAAGTCTTGTTATGTTGTTTTTGGCTTGCATATTCCTTTTCGCCTTGTACTAATTTAGGTAGGGGTTTTCTTGTTTGTTTTGTTTTGTTTTGTTTTGTTTAATCAGAAAATGTAATCTGTAGCTAGTATCTGCTTAATCTTTGCTTCAATAGAGTGTTTTAGTCCTCCACCTTTCGGGCATTCTTCGTCCTCGCGGCGCCGAGATCTACGTCGAGTCCTGGAAAAGTGCAAGATAGACTAATAATAAGATGTTGCGGCAAAATGGCGGATGAGAACATGTATGGCTCAAATCACTCGTCCGGCAACGAAAACACACCAAACATGGCATTTGCCCACAACACAATGACACCAATAAATTCCTAGACGAATAGACACACTTATAAGTACCTCAATTTATAAATTTCGCACCCAGGCAATAGTTATAAAGATACATGGATTGGTCTGCATGGGTGGGATTTTGGTCTTGGCAAGAATGTCAACATGAAACCCTATAGTTCATATGCAAAAACTAATACTATTTTCCATCTAGATTTTTTGAATAGATACCAGTATTCCCAGGATATGTTGTGTTAAGCCTTGTCCCATCATTTACAACTGGTGTGGTAGAGGATGAAGTTAAAAAGGGTCGCTTTTTGATATGTTGTCTCATCGTCGGACGGTGGCTTTTGAACAAGTGTATATTGAAAGATTTATTAATCTTTAACGGCCTTTAACTTAGCTAATCCACGTATTTTAGAAGAGCTATATGATTACTCGTAAATTAAAAAGGTAACAGGCGTGTTTTTGCACCATTTTCCTCGACACATTACTGCCTAACCCCCATCCTCTCCTCCCTGGTCTTCTGCCTCACTCTCTGGTCCACTGCAACCGGAACCTTCTGCAGACTCTCCTGGAAGCTGTTGCTAGCCTCGCTCTTGGTATCCTGAGCCTTTTTGAATTCGTCGTAGAGGATGAGATCATCAGTTGTAAGCTTGATCGGGGTTGGTTTGCGGCGGAGCATTTTGTTTTTTTGTTTCGGAGGTGTTTATGTGGTTGTTGTGCAACTACCACTGGAATGAGCTTGGATACTTTGAGTTACAAACGGAATCCACACCACACTTACCAGAACAGACGCTCACCGATATATGCAATTTGCAAAACTCTTACTAGCACCCAGAAGATAAGATGCCCAACGATGAAAGGTGAGTGACTCGCAACGATAGTGGTAGGCAATGTCAGCAGTGGGGAAGGGGTGCCGGAAGAGGGTGTGGTTGCCGCGTGTTTACTGACGTTGCAATAGTTCCTTGACGACCACCCAACGCGAGATCCTGACAGAACTTCAGAAGATTTTGATGACAGTAAACCAATTGTAAAAATCCATTAGTTCTGTTCTTCCTTTTTGCGCTTTATTTTGTCCCCTTCGACTTACCATGACCTCAAAGGAATGATTCGTTACTTAAGACAATAGCGCTAGCGAAGGAAGGTGGGGAGATGCAGCGCCTACAGAAGGAGGTCATCACTACTGGCGGAAAGGTCCTTGGAGATGCGCTGGGCAAAGATGGAGTGGACGTGGCCGATAATATGGGAGAGGATTGATCGTGCACAATAAAACTCTTTCTATGTATAATGTTTTCCTTTTGCAGTAATCCCATGTTATGCCCGTCAATTTAATGAGAACACTACGGATTTCACTACGGATTTCACCGTTATAAGTGGTATATACATACATAGGTACGCATTTTTTTAATGAGTGATTTAACATGAAGGTAACGCAGGCAGATATGTAGTACCGGAAACAGTCTTTTATCGGAACTTGGGACTATGATCATGACCTTAAAAAGCCATCGCTCTCATTCAAGTATTTCAATCTCGTTACTCATACCTAATGTGGAAGTCGTGATATGAGCATTGCAGAGAAGTGATCATGATGCGTAGCTACTCACGCTATAAGTGCTTCTCACTTCTCTGCGATGCTCATATCACGGCTTCCACATTAGGTATGAGTAACAGGATTGAAATCGGCCCTGACGGCTTGAGGATAAGCTCACAAATAAATAATATAATCCTTTGTGTTGATCTGACGGCCAGCGACTAAAGAATGTAAACTCACTGGCAGCCGATTGGTCGAGAGTCGTGACCCCTAACCCTCAGCCACCTCACAAAATCGTGGAGACGGTGGGGGATGGAGTGAGTTGGGGAGCAGGCTGTCTGTATATACTGAGAGCATCAGATTTCGCTGTAGGCTCGAGCGAACCAATATTAAGAGAACAGGAAAGTTCGGCAACTACTGCCAGCTGAGGTGGTCAGCTACTTGTGCACTTAATGCACCATATAATATTCGCTATATTGGCCAACATGATTTGGAGGTTTATAGAGGCCCTAAAATAAATAACGGCGGAGCTTGTCGGTCAATATTTATCTTCGGGTCAACCTTTGGGCCGTAGGCGAGAGCATATGTACATCGAGATATCTCAGCCTTCTGATAAAGAGTCGCTTCGACCTCTAAAGACCCGGCGCAGCCTTTGATTTATCCCGAAAATCGCTTAGAGCTACAGGGGTGCGCTTGTAGCAAAGTTTACGGATCCAAAAATTATGTCATCTCAAAAGTAGAGAGCTACTAACCTACATATATGTATGCAGTCTAAATATAAAAGTTGACTTTTGCGGTGCAAAATTTCGCCGAATAGACGAAGTTGTTGCTGAAAACGCCAATAGCACCGCAAGCTTTGTCGCGCCACCCATCTTCGTAGAAGTAAACCACTATAGGTCTTAAAGAACTTAAAACTGGTAATAGTGATCAGTATTACTACATGTAGTTTCTTTTGGGCGGGACATTATCCCACCGAGTAGACGAAGGGCGGCTGAGGACTTCTTAATGGTAATTTGTATATTGTATATAAGAATGAATGTAAAGTTTCTTACTGTAGATTCAGTCTCGATAATTCAAGCCGTGCATCTACAACAATTTTCCTCTTTTTCTACTTTCTCATAACTAAACTTACTTTGAAATGTCTTATGCGGGTGAAAACACTTTTCTTCGCGGCTACAGAGCAACTTACAAAACCCTCGGGTTTTACAGAGGTTATAATTTCCCTCTATGTATGTTCCAGTCCATAACCTCGTATATATCGCATTGAACCAAGCCTAATGCAATCAGGGTTCGTTTTCGGTGGTGCTTTACTCGGCTTCTCACTTTCCAGACTTGGATATCTTGATATAGCAGGGACCTTTTCGAAGGAATCCAGTCCGGGGGAATGGTTTTGGTATCGGCAGGGAATTAGTAGAAGTCAGTTATTTGGCCTTCTACATTGAAATCATTACAAAGCTGACAGCTGAATTAGTTGGTATCACAATACACTTATCAGCAATTCTTCCTTGCGGCATCCTATCAGTATTCCAATTCGTCCCCATTATACGTCATGTTAGCCCCCCCTTCCTTTCATAATTAGGCATGGATCGTAACTTATATAAACAGAAAGCCTTGATAGTACATCGTATCGATGGGTACATCATCCTCATCCTTTTATGGATCGCTACAGCTGGTGCACTTATGATAGCCCGTCGTGCATTCGGCGGGGATCCTATAACTCAGGCTGGGACATATTGTTTGTCCATTATAACACTTGTGGCTTCTTCTATGGCATACTATAACATCAAAAGGCTACAAATTGACCAGCATAGAAACTGGATGCTCAGAGCGATGGTTTATGTTAGTATTCTAGAGACGGATGTAATTAACTATTTAGACTGAGCTAACTACATTTGCAATAGATGTCGAGTATTATAACACTCCGCCTTGTGATGGTAATTGGCGCGAAAATCATCACCGCTATCAGTTCATACTACAGGGTGAGTCGTACACACAGAGTCAATCCACAAAAGTTAGCGAAGATCTAATCTTGTTTCCTATCTTAGCTTATGCCCTGCGAAGAAGTCGCCTTTATCATGGACGACGCCGCTCGGTTCGCAGAATCCTACCCTACCTGCTTGACTGATGTCAATTATGGCTATGTTGCTGTTCATGCGTCGTTCAAGCCCGGATCCTCACCCGAGAAGATCGGTGCTGCGTTCCAGTTAAGCTTTGGGATGGGAATGTGGATCGCTATCATAGTTCATGTTATTGGGGTGGAGATATATGTAGGTCCTTCTGGTTTAATTATTTTTATTGAGCTAACATTGCCAAAGATTCGATTGACACCTGCTGAATCTGAGAGGCTGAGAGGAGTGGCGTACGAGAAGCAGCTGAAAGCAGGACTGTCTCCCGCGGGGAGTGCGGGGCTTACGACAGATGTCTGGGGAGACGCAGTTTGGGCGCCGAAGAAGAGTGCGGACGCGGAATCTGTACCACCTCAGATATTGAGTCATGATCAGTAAAGGGGTGGTTACTAGAAGTTATATGTTTTGGTGGTTTTAAAGTTTGATGTGGTATTAGATGTACCGAGATATAGTAGCTGTACATACAGTTATCGGTAGAATTATTGCGGAAACAGGGACCGACGATCACGCCGAGAGCAGGGCGATTTTCCAGCGCCACATTTCCGCAATAATTCTACCGGAAACTGTACTTGTATGTACATGTAGTTTCATAGAAGTCATATATCATACATATATTTGTTACATGTGGCTTCAAACAATTCGTGAATTATCGCTCAATCAATCCGCGGCGTTCTAGGTGCTCGTTTAGGATATTCCATTAGGTCCATTATGGATCGAATCCTCCAGGTGAAGCTTGAAAAGGATGGTCGCCGCCGTAACCGAAACTGTGCCGTTCTGAAACTTACCGAGTGATAGATGATGATTAATCCAGACCAAACCAAACATGACCTGGGAGAACACATATGTAGCCGGTAAATTCGTTGGTTTTTGACGTTTCTGGCTCTGTTTACAAATTATTATTTTTTTTCTAGTTGCTGTGGTAATTTCTTTGAAAGTTTGCCTAGGCTTTGTTGTAAGTAAGTTGCGTATACATACCTGCGGCGAGAAAGTGCCGGCTGAAACATATATGTAGTACATGTATTCTCGCTGCAATTTTCGTGCATATACGGCTCCTGAGGTTATACCACCAGATTTAAGTAACAGCTTTTGAAAATATCTACGAATGAAATCCTCACATTACTGACACCCTTTGAATGGAGTTCCACATTCCTCATACAAGGTAGTCAAGTCAAGGTAGGCGTCTGCGCCCGAACCGCTGAAGTATCTAGAGCACCCTTTTCTTCAAGCCCAAACATTTCGAACTCTAAAAGTCATCCATCAATCTGATATAATGCTGAGAAGTGATACGCTCAGTTGCCAAAAGAACCGGCAGAGTACTACAAAATCCCATAACTCCAAGAATTCAAAGTCCCATAAAGCTAGAAAACAAAAAGAATCGATAACTACCACATCACAAGCAAGGAAAGAAAGTACTAATTACGCCACTAGTTCATAGGAGTAGTGTGCCTCGCCCCTACCAGTTCCAGGTACGGTTCGCAGCATTGAATACGGGGGGTTTCCACTGTAGGAGTTCGGGATCAAGCGTGCGTTTGCCTTTAATCTTCTGTTTTTCTCTCTGTTTCTCCTTCTGTGCTAGGATTGCATCAGTGAGACAGATAACATGTTGTCCTTTCTAAAGAGTTGTCAGCGGGGGAAAAACACAGGAGAGATTGAAAAGGACGAAACGATGGGTAACTAACATAGTACTTGAGCATATTGAGGTTCTGCAGTGTATGAATAACATCTTGGGTGGTCATCGCACTCGAACTAGCCAGTTCATCAATAGTTGTCTCTCCTTTAACAAGCATGAGCTGGTCCACAATAGTGTCCTGCCAGAATGCACGATAACTCAGCAGCCCCAAATCCGAAAGCGGCTTTTCGGGAGACCCAAGTTTTCCTTCCCTTTTTGAGAGTTCGTAAGAGAATGCGATCAGAAGTTTTCCATAACCATGGCGTTGGTATTGGGGTAGGGTAAGAATACAAGCCACATTATATCCCTCTGCAGATTCCTTTTCTTTAGAAAAGTACCCAATTAGATGGCACCCATACTCATCCCGAGTTGTCATGCAGTAAAAGAGGAAAGGGTCGACATCGTAGTAGAGCGTCTTGTGGTCCAAAAAGCATTTAGACAACAAACATAGATTTCGGCACCATGTGCGTTGCCGTCGACCATCAATTTCGAAAAATGAGACATTTGCATCGCGATAAATCTCATTTCCTGGGGGATGAAATAATGTGCACTTTCCCCTGTGACGTTCAAACCGACGGGGCTCTCCAAAGTACGAAAGGCAGAATTCGCAAATATAAACAGTTTCTTCCTCTGTGTATTCTATTGGATATGGCGAAAAATACCAAGGCTCAACTTCATATTTTCCCATCTGCAGCTTTGATAAGTTACGGACACGGGAAATTTCGTGGGCAGATTGTGTCATCGAGCCAGACGTTCGAAGCTTTTCAATTTCATGCTCCTTTGAAAAGGTATCGGGTTGTTGAGCAATTGCGTTCCCTTGTTTTGCAGCAGCAGCTCGAGCCGCCGCAACCTCAGAGGATATTTCCGGCTCCTCATCTTCTGCACCAGGAGTACCAGTATCGCCCACAGTTTCTGATTGTATAACCAGCGAATCATCATTCTCTTGAACAATTGATGCGTTTCTTCCCCTGTTCTTTGGTGCTTTTTGTCCAACAGTAGGTGTGCCAGGACCTAGACTGTCTCTTCTCGGTCGTTTCGGTGCACGTGACGCGGTGTCACGTGGTGTGGTAGCTTTTCCATTCTTTTCAGTCTTTGCAACTTTTTTCTCGGGGCGCGGCCACTCGACCTCACGTTTAAGATCGAGACGTGCTGCGGGAACCCATTCGTCAAGTCGTTTATTGAATTCATCGTAGTGAATATAGTAGTATGGCTCGCCTTTGCGGGTCTGAATTGACAAGATCTCAGCCCAACGATGTTCCTTAGAACTCTCATGGTAAACATAGAGCTTAACACCTATGCTAATTCAATGTCAGAAAACCCTTTAGACCATCGCGTTGGAATAAAAATGAGGAACACAGGAGAGACATACCGGAGAGTAGCGAGAGTGGCGATCGATTTCTCGCCGGTTTCGACACCCGGGGTGCCGGCGTCGGCACTGGTATCGCGTGCAGGCATCATGTATTACTGTAGCAAAGATAATACGGTATTTGTAGGCGATAATCCTCTTGACAGTTGGGTGGTGTTGCTTGTTGCTGGATGCTCTGCTAGCGGCGACGTGAGCTCGATCTCATCCCCAAACAAAGGTCTTGGCACAGCAACCACAAAGTACTAGGCTGGGTACGAGGGTGGGCCTTTCCCACCGAAGGAGGGAGCCTCCTCCTTATAACTCATCCTCTGGCAAGCTATAATAATCTATTATTTGATAAGAGAGATAAGAGGATCTGCTAATAAAATCCACACTAACCGCCATCAGACAGGATCCGCCTTCACCCTGTGAGTGACTGTACTCACTTTGCCAACATTAAATTGCCGCTTACATAAATAAATAATCTATCGAATCAGAATTCGGTTCTGGAAATTATGACTAAACAACAAAACTGCATAGAGTAGAGTTTTTTACTATCCCTTAGATAGCTGAGACATTTGGAGAATCTCATGTATTAGCGTGACCTATCTTGGAAACGATTTATTGTATGGTGCAAGAAGGAATACTCGTACAGGGCGACCTTGTCAACCCTGTATACACTACATTTACTTCAGCCCTGTATACACTACTTCAGTCAAGAATCTAAGGCAGCTGTTACCTATAATGAACCTAACCCGGAACAACGCCAAGCAAGCTACCCCCGCACATAAAGCAGCGCAAGCTGAGTAAGTATAAGAAGGGTGGGTTTCCTCCCTTCTGGGGTGAGACTCAACCTCACGACAATCATGCCTCCCAAGTCAGCAACGTTGAAGAATCCCGAGGGATGTGAATTGTTCGTCGGCAATCGTCGTGGCCTTAGCCTTAACGTTGCCGGTCTTTCGACACACATTCGTGCACTTAAAGGCGAGGCCGCCTCACAGAAAGAGGAGGTCACCTCACACAAGATCAAGATCGCCTAACCTAAGGACCGTATGTCTAGCTTGACGTCTTTGCTCGATGCTTACAAACTCCTGAGGAATTAGTCCATAAGTAAATACCCTTGGGCGAGATAAGTTGGGAAACGCGACCCAGGAGGATCATCGGAGCGGGGGCAATGCATGGGCACAATGCATGGGCACATGGAGGTGATGCTACTGTTGACGCCATGCTATATCGAAGCCAAGGCTCGGACAGAAGGCGCGACGCTTCTACTTATAAACGACTTACGGGATGGACCCTTTGAAAGTGCTATCGATCAGTGATTTATGGCTTTACTTCCTGAGTCAAGGCCAACTTGTTCAGATCACAAACGGGCCATTGACGTTTTGAACGTTCACGCTGGGGTAATCGGCTCGAAGCACAAAATCGGCAGCGATAAATTATATGCGGGGTTCCAAGTTTTTCAAATTCTTCCAAGAGTCGGATTATGATGATAGCTATTTGGACGGGAATGCGACGGATGTGACTCGAGCATATTGGGCGTTCCTCAACTGCATCAAAGATGAGGTTACGAAGGTGGAAGAAGAGGGTTGACTATAGAATACAAAATAATGATTGTTGAGCTTGCCAATTTAGGGGGACCCCTCAAGGCGAAGCCTGAAGGGGGGTCGTAGCCATCAACTGAGACGCAAGCGTTAACCATAGCGGTGCACCGCTATTCTCGCCCCTCACGGGACTCACGTTCGTCCCTCATAAACCATAATATGAGTGGGGACGATCTAGGTTTAAATTCTGAGCGATGAAACTAACAGCCACCCGATAAATAAACGCCACAGCAAATCATTAACCATTAAAGATATTAACCATAAACCTACAGATCAAGCCCCCGGTTGTGGTACAAAAAAGAATAACCATTCCGTATGCAGCCATCGATTTAAAAGAAAGCCCAGCAAAACACCAACCATGCTCTTATATACAATTAAAAAAGAATAAAAGACGGAACCAACCACGTTCACCAACCACCCCTCAGTGGAGGGGCAGAGTAAGGGCGTCTTTTCGATGGGGAACACCGATGTAGTCCGCGATCAGCCGTCTACGATCCTCACCCAGGGTATTTGCGGGCAAGGCTGGAAGCCCGAGTGTGATGGCGGGTTGCCGGCAATATATGGTCATTCGGCATTGCAGTTGGGTATCGGAGGGAGCGAGCTCACTAGTAAAGGCATTACATAACCTTATTGGTAGAAGTTGCCGCCTAGTTGAACTGTGAGTCATGCTGTCTGGCCAAAGGACAGGCAAAGACTTACTCGTTTTGAACCGGCCCAACCTAGCCTTGTAGCTGTAGAATATCACCTCTAAGTTGTGCCTGTCCTTGTGCAATCCGGTCTCGAAGTTGTGCTACTCCTTGCTCAAAAAGGGCGGTCATCTGCTGGCGGTTGGCGTTGCCCTCTTCTCGGATTGCGTTGATCTGCTGTTGCAAAGCGTCCCGATCTACTACCGCTGGCATATTCTGAATCATTGTGGTTCTGTTACCACGGTGTTGATGTCTCTTACAGGAGCAGACGAGGTTCTAAAGCCTATTAATGACGAGGGGTAGTAAGCATCCGACTTCACAAGGATATCCCATGATTTAAGTTAGTAGAGAAATATATGCAAGCGATATCAGGTACTTAATAACCCAAGGGCCTCAGGGGGTTGCGGCAGATACCAGAGAGTACACGCCGCAAACAGGGAGGAGTCACTCAGTCGGACATTCAACAATGGGAAACCAGAGTCTACTGCGAGTTCACATTCTGGAGCGGTTGAACATTCAATTTCCACCAGTTCTTTAATAGCTGGCTGAGCGCTGCGACTTCCAACAAACTAGTGAGACAGTCTGAAGAACGGTGGGTATTATTTGGATCTATTGCCGAGTTTGAACGATATTGGGGGATGAATATTAGGCCCACTACCCTAAATCTCATCAAGCGGAAGAAAGGTCATTTTGAAAGGAGCTTCTGGAATTTCTATCAGCGCAAGGACCTGTTTGGAGCACCTGCAAGATTATTGCCCCTCAAAGTTCTCTTTCTTTCACTAAGATCCTCAGCAGTAAACCCCAACCAGAACCCTCATTCATCTTTGGATCGCGGTGCGATTTCCTCAAGTTGTCAAACTTGTTCAAAACTTGCTGATGGGTTCTACCAGGTAGCGTAGCAGCGCGCTGATTGTTTTAATCCAGCTTTTCTTCGTTTCTCCCGACCCCTTCACAGTTCTTCTGAGGTTTGCTGGTTCCTCCAACCATTGCATTGTACCATTATCTCCAGCTCGTTCCTTGTCCAAAATCGATCGATTTGGCTATCCGCCTGATTGGGGGCGATAGAAGAATTCGTGATTTGAAAGAATAATGAAGGAAGCGGGGGGGGGGGGGGGGCTCAAAGCGTTTATGAATACAGGTGGCCAATCGGCTAATAATGAGACCAATAGACCATTCACGCGTTGTAGTTATTTCAACCAACGAGTCAGAATCAAAATCTCAACAGCAAGCGTACAACGTCAAGTACAGGACACAAACCGGGTAGCAGAATAGCGATTGCAAGGACGAGACAATCACTACCAGAGCAAGCCAGCACCCTACAGGGCACGACAGCATCCTGTAGGACATGGTAGCGGCCTTAAGGGCGTGGTAGCGGCCTCCAGGACAGCACAATACCCTTTAGGGTAGGAGAGCGGCCTCTAGGGCTGGACAGGAGAGGACGAGGCAGCGGCCTATAGGACAGGGCAGGACAAGACAAGACAGGACATGTACAGGACATGACATGTATAGGACAGGACAGGGCACGGCAGCGAGGGCTGAAAAGGACTATAGGGAATAAAATACAGTTAGCTAGTGATACAAATTAAATTAGACAGGGTAATTGGGGATTCAAACTTGTGATGGATAATTGTCTCTAATTAATAAAGCCCCATATGTGGATTTTAGTTTACCTTCGTCGCTCACGGTTTTTCACATTTCCGGACTTTGAATACCCTCACTTACCACCTCGGCAGTAGCCTCTTTATTTCTACTGCTTGTGGGCGACGCAGGAATGCTTCTTGATACTAGTGAGATCATGCCCCATGCTTTCGCTTATAGGTAAAGTTCAAAGCCTCCCTCGAGAACAAGACCGCCGAGGAAAAAGTAAACTTATCGATCACTTCTGGTGTCTATCATGTCCAATTCTTCACCTTGTCGTTGTCGTTTTCCCTTGTCCGCTCTTCGTTACTTGTACTATCGGAATCGAAATAACTGACTGCTTTTCGTGTACTCTTGTCCTGTTGATACACTGTTCTGTATCGTGTTTTCAAGACTTGTGGGCTCACCACTGCCTAGCTGGAAACGGCTGTCGGCGGTGCAAGATTGACCCCCCTCGTCACCCAAAAATCCACAATCGAGTAGTGCTTTAAACAATCGCCGTTAGATTTCTAGTTGATCACAGTGCCGTCTCAAAGCTAAGAGATCGCGAAGACCAGGAACAGACGAAGTGATATCGAGTCGTGAGGTTGAAGGACTGCACGTGCAGGGGTAGCTACTTGGTAATGTCCCGGAACATTTTGGCACGTGCTATTTCGGACCAGATCCCTGCATCCGGAACGCGTTCCTGCAGGTTAAGACAGAATGGTCTCGTCTTGGAGCCAGACGCACGTACCAGGAAAGACGACACTACTGGGCAAAAGGTACTATGGGCGCTGGGGTACATTGACTAGAACAAGGTTTCCCCATGATTTTCGTCTGTCTGCCTAGAGTACCATGTATGTACCTACATACTCGCAATGTCCTGATGTTTGCGAATAGGACTACATGTAACTACATGTAGGTACATGTAATTCTTATGTATGTATGCTAGCGCGCTGCCGCGCTGCCTACCTGCCCCCACCCAGCGCGCTGCCCGCCTGCCCGCCTACTTACCCCCGCACCCTGCCTCCCTGCTCGCCTGCCCGCCTATCCGCCCCCGCGCCACATGCTAATTAGGTGCTGATATGGCGTCGATTTGGAGTCTGCAGAGGTATCAGTACAGGCGTCGAGATGAGGTGGTAGGTAAATATGTATCCAGGCGTCGACGCAGGCAGGAGGTAGGTGTCGAGGTGGGTAGGCTGGTAGATAGGGGTTAGGTAGGCAGGTACAGTACCGTAGGTAGGAGGTAGGCGTCGAGAGGTAGGCAGGCAGCTAGGTAGGCAGGAGGTAAGCAGGTGGATCCTCGAGGTGTGGAGAGCTCGTCAAGCCTGACGTCATGGCGATATCAGCACTAGCGCCAGCACTTTGGCTATCATTGGCCTATCGCCTCTGCGCGGCGTCAAAAGACGAGATATCATTTGGGATGCATACTCGGCGCCAAAAGACGATGAGTAACACTTAAGAGGTTTTGGGCGCAAAGGACGGATTGGAGAGCCTGGGCGGGTTTTTTGCTGATGCTCTTGCTTCGCAGAGGTCTTAATCTGCTGGGAACGCTTGCGTTCATCATCGCGGTGCACCGCTACCATAAATCTACCATTGCGGACATTACCCCAGGACCAAAAAATGGTTTTTTTGGTCATATAAAACGTTTTTCTCAAAACTTAATGTCTTTTCGAGGGACAAAGTCCAGCCTTTCTAGACTCAGTTTCTTAACCCTCGGTATTTCACCCTAACCCTATGATATTGACCCAATTTAGAAGATTTTACGGTCAAATTGAGGAACTAAAACGTATCTATGTAATTGTATCCAGTGAGTGACAGAGAATAAAAATACAATGAATGTCTAATATTGACTTTAACCACCATTGACTGTTGCTGTGTTGAGATTTTGAGCATTTTAATGGGCACTTTTATTCCTGACTTGAGCCCGACATGTCACATTATTTCCGAATCACGAACACTTTTTATGAGTGGCTGTACGATAGGTAATGACGGACAGAGCTATACCATAGCTACAGTAAATAACATAATCTAGAAACGAAATAATAATAATAAAGGTCATTTATCTCGTCCTTTATTAACGGTGGTCATACTCGCGCGTTCATTAAATAGTTGTATGTCGTTGCAACCAAATCCCTACACCATTTAATGAAAGAGTGAGTACTCTATAAACGTCGATTTTAAAGGACTGGTCTTTTAGCCAACAAAAGGACTTAGTCATTTACTATGGGACAAGCAATTTACCACTAAATGACTGCGCTAAAGGACGGAGTCATTTATTCTTTGGTGCTAGAGCGACCAAGTGTTTTACTGGAGCTGGCCATGGTCAACTGCGAGAGCTGGCAATGGAACTTGACTGGGAAAGCTAGATACTTCACTACTAAGTACTGGAAGAACTAAACCACTACCCCATTTGTAGGAGTTGACTATGAGCAGGGGCGGGTGATTACTAAGAGTAAAATTTGACGATTAACTACTTGAGTTGGTCAACTACTACCCGGAGGTGGGAGCTGGCCATGAGACGGCTAAGGCAAAAATTAAACTATTGGAGGTGGTCAAATACTACACGAAGGTGGCATCGCGGTCGCGAGGTGGGCCACTACTACGTGTATGTACATACATAATCACCCATCTTCACCTTATGCATGTATATAAGTATCAAATTTTGATTCCTGACAACTACATGCATGACACGTCATGACCAAGCCCCGTTGGAAGGCTCAGGGACCCACGGAAAACATACCTTGGTGCCGGTATGTTTTTTTTGTCTTGTTTTGTTTAACTCATTAATTACATGCAGATCGTAGTCTATGGTAATAGAGACTTTGCGCAAATGAAACCAGCTCCATTTTCTGACAACTTGATTGGTGCCGATCATACCATTAATCAATCAGATAATCAAAATATAGAGCTGGCTCTATTTGCGCAAAGTCTCTAATATCGCACTGCCCCTGAACTACCCGTTCTCAACCTGGTGCCGGTATGTTGGCCACCGCGCAGTGTACAGAACCTGGTGTTAAAAGCACCAATTTTTGTTCGAGCTGTGGCGAATCCTTCAGAGGATCTTATTTGTAATCTGGGCGTAATGCTCTAGCTCTTGCGGTAGGGATTGATTGTAGACAATCAAGTCTCATCTTTCATTTCGTACTCTTGCTCCAATTATCTATGTATCACAGATTTTCATGGTAGTTTACCTAGAGGAACATAAGGAAAATTGTCAAGATCTATTTTTCATAACAGCCCATTTTATATGATCGGGTTGCAATCACCCCAACCATACGGATCCATCATATCCATGCTCCGCCATCCCCATTGATATCTGAATATAACCATCTTCCATGACTAGCTCATTCATATCAGAATACCTCTATCAAGTAGCCCGATAACACGGCTATTGTGCCAGTGACTCGCAACCTACATTTTTAATAACAAATATAAAGAAGGGGGGGGGGGGGGATAGTACCTGTTTTAAGAGGATAGAGATATAAGTGAGAAAAGAACTGAAAAATAGGAAATGGAATGGAATGAGAAAAAAAGAATTCAACGCCGTTTCCGATTCATGCTATGCCCTTGCGAAACAAAAAACCCATCCCCCTAGTAAACAACCCGCGCCCAGACAGAAGGTGAAACGAAATAGTAACAATATACAAAAGCCTCTGTAATGATACATCTGCATGAAAACGAAGAACTAAAAATCCGTAGACTTACCAAAAAAGACTAGACATCAAAGAAGAGAAATATGTCGCGAGAGATTGAAGGTTCAAATTGACAGCGGTAATGGAAAACTCTGGATTTCAAAAAGTAAAAGAACCCCCCTATGTTGATGCTGATCAAGAAGACCTCGGCGTCCCATTTGCAAGCGGATTTTTAAGCTTTAAAACAATCTTAGGGGCCTTGTTATGAGATTGTCGGGGCGTGGGATTATTTGAGGAAGATGCCTTGGGTGTGACGGACGGTCTAGGGGTGCTTGATGGCTTCGGGGTGGACTTTGGGGTAGATTTCGGAGCCGACTTAGAGACCGACGGTGTCCTCTCTATATTGGGCCTAGAATCCTTGATCTTTCTCCCTATTGGAGTGCCGTTGACCCTCGGTTTCGGCGTTGTGATGAGTTTGAGCGGTTTTAATTGTACAGGCGGCGGCGGTGGCAATGGCTTTGCTGCGAGGTCATATGACCACTTAAATCTCAATACAGCCTAATAAGGTGTGTTAACAAGCTGTATTTATTATTCGTTATGACCACCGTTAAACAAACCTTTCCTATGTGCTCACACCTAAGGTGGCGTGGACGTTTCATCACGACAATGAGCGAATCCTTCGTAGAGTATAGAAGTCTGCAAATATCTGTTAAGTCACGCAACTCAAGCAATCCAATGTCTTGAGACCTTAATAGCAAGTAAATAGTCAGCTCCGACTCAAGAATTCTCGACAGGAGTTCACTAACGTGCATGCTTTCCAGAGGCTCTCCTTCAAAACTTTGTCCTCTCCAATTTCTTTCTTCAAAGAGGCAATTGCGCCAGAAATGGTCTCTCGGGCAAGTTCGTCTTTACGTGAGCTCGAAGAGTCCCCCCCATCTTCAATTATCATCATCTCGCCCAACTCCATATCCGGTTCGTCTTTCACTTTTGATTTGTCGTCACCGGTAGCTATCATTCCTAACCCCTTTACAAGGGCACCATAAACACGCTTGCGGATATAGGCTGAGGGATCCGTCCCGATAACCTTGCATATATACTCGACTAATACAGGAGTACGGAGAGCGCCAAGATCAATCATGCAGTCAAAGGCTTTTGCTCGAAGAGTTTGCAGTGTGCCTTCTCGGGTGTAAGACATGAAAAGCTCCATCTTAGCATCCTTCACACCTAATAAAGTCAAGTCTCTCCGAATCTATAATTCATGTTAACTACCACAGATCCCGTCTTCGGACTCTAGTTTTACCTCTAAAGAAACCTCAGAAACAATGTTCTGATAAGTCGGCTGCCACTGATCCATACGCTGATACCTTAAAATTTCTCTAATAGCAGCTTCCTGCGTAGCCGCAGCCTCGTCGTCCTCAAATTCATAGTGGTGGCCAAATTCGCCTCCAGCATTATTTGTCAATGTGAGGGTGTTAGCTAACGCTTTCATAAGATTAGCCACATAATGGCAGTCATCAAACTTTTTTACAGTTAGTGCATTGTGAAACCTTCGTATAGTGGGGGGTGAGGGGGGGGCTTACGTTATTATTAGAATTGTCATTGTACCTAAGTACGTCCAGCAGCCATTTTTGCGCGCTTGTTGGGCAAGCCCCCGAAAGATTCCTGATCCGTGACATTGATGTTGGTATTGCTTTCTGCACGTAATACGAGGTGAAGTCGGTGAAATCATTACTTCTGGGTATCGCTGATCCTGGAAAACAGAAAAACTCCTGGAATGCCTTCATAAGGTGAAATTGTCCCACCCATGCCAAGTCGGCAGTAGCACACTATATTTTATTAGCTAGGTGGCCCAAAGACTCGCCAGAATTAACACACCTTAGATAATGCGAGCGCAGCCTCCGTGCGTATACCATGATAATATCGTCGATCCATCAATGTCCTCACTAGAATTGAAGATATCAAAGCGGACTCTTTTATGCTTGCAAGATGCTGCAACGCCTATGCAAATATGTTAATCCCATACACTATTGAACCCTTTTTGGGAATCATACCTCATACTGAGCAATAACGTCCCTGTCTTGTTGTAGCTGGGAAAGAAACATATAGTCCGGCTGCCCAACTTTAAGAGTGCAGATCCACTCAAAATCAGCATCCATACGAATCCACTCAAATGACTCCTGTGCCATCTTATCCTCGTCCTCTTTCGACCAATCTTCTAACCTCCAATCATCTACCTCCTCTTCACTCTGCAGCACATCACCCAAACAATAGAGTAGTACATCATCATTCTGTGCATCAATACTGATATCAACGCCAGCACCAGCAGCAGCCCTCTCTTTCTGTCGCCGGGAACGTTTGAGTCTTTTATACTTCGTGTTGTAAGGGATATCAAGCTTTGTATATGTATCCTTGATGTCGACAACATGTTCGTAAGGCGTCCCATCCGCCTCGTGGATTCGAATGGTCATTGGGCCAGTGAACAAGGGCAATGGAGGTCCCACTGCTATATGTCGGACATGCTCTTGAGCATCATTAAAGAAGCTTTCTGCCGTTACTTTGTGGTGTGTCGGGGTTTCTGTCGCTTGAACTTGTCGAATTCCCATTTCCACGATCATACGCTTCTTATTGAACCTTTGCGAAACCTCAAACCGTGGATACCCTGATCCATAAACCCATTGCCGAAAAAACGGGTCTAATTTAGTGTGGCTGCTCTTCTCACACACCCGGATAAAGTGTTTGGTACTCATTAGTCCATTCTTCAGCTCGCCTGCCACTGCCCCTAGGAACGTCTTTCGAACCACGCGGTGCAAAACCATGGAAGAACTGACTTTCCACAATCTCTTCTCGAGGATCGTCAAAACTACAGGAGCCTTAAGCTTGATGAAATCCAAACATCCCTGATCAATTGGAACTGCAAATCCCGCAGCGTAAAGCGATGGACGCCCAATATCCAGCTCACATATTTTTTCCGCATCCCTTTTGAGTCTGAAACGGTATTCATTGTTGCCCATCAATGTCTTTAGAAAGCATCCAGTCATCCAGTACGCAATCCCAATAATAACCCAAGTGTCCTGCCAATCCTTCGGTACCACTTGTACTCCAGACCATTGTGCTGCCAAGGCATATGTGAGTTTCCGAGTAACCGGCCAAATTGGATCGATTACATGCTCCGGGAAAAGTAAGCGGTTACTACATATAATCAACGAAGCTGATTCTGTGGTATCCATTGCTAAATCATCAACGAAACAAACTTTGAACGCCTGGAAGACATATTGCCCGAATTCTTTGAAGATATAATCTAAAGCCTGCTAAATGTTAGCAAAAAATCAAGGGGAAAAGAGTGAGGCACATTCCCAGGAAATACCTTTGGGATGAACATGCAGGTGTTCCTAAGATCTGGTTCCCTCCCTGGAAGACAATATCCTAGCACATCAACACTCATAGTTCCCATAGCCTCTTCGGTTTCTACATCTCGGTACTCTGAAAGATTAACACGTTCAAAGGGACCGGCTGCAATCGAGATATGTTGTGGGGCTACAGCTTGAAGTTGCTCAAACTTTAAAATTTTTTTCCAAGACTCGGTAGGATGGGTTTCCTTCGCACCGTCAGCAGAATGATCACGTAGATTCCTTGAATTCCAACAAACCTCGTCTTTAAAGTTGCCGCTACAAACAACTGTCATATCAAGATCTCCATCTTCATCTGCTACGTCTTCCGCACCCATTTCGTCTGGAGACTCGTGAATTCCATTAACACCGCTGATTCCATTAGCGGCAGGGTTATTTCCGTTTGCCTGTGGCAATGGCGATTGAGATGATGTCTTTTCAATGTCTCCGATGGTTTTCGGTACCGTTACCTCAATCTCCCATGTCCACCTCTCGTGAATTCCATCAAGAGTTGGGAAAAGACAACATGCAGATCCTGGTAGAGGGTTATGGGTAGTATAGGCATGGGGGTATCGTAGATCACCGGCATCACAGCCCACAAAGGTGAATCCATCACGAACATGTTCAATTACATATTCGATCCTTACTTTCAACGGGCTAAATATGAAAGATATATCTGATCTGGGCAGGGCAGGGGTCGTAGCTCCATTTGCGGCAATGTCTGGAGACTCCCGTTTAATACCAGGACCACCCCGCCCAACAGAGGGGTTTTGAGCGCTAATGCTAAGAGGATCCTGCACTCAAACTTGTAAACAAACCAATACCTCCAATTATACGAGGCCTTTAACAAGGTAGAAAGAACTCACAACGGATTCTATTTTAACCTTCGGGGGTAAATGAATAACCAGTTCATGCTCCGGGGGATCACTGAGCGCCGGATCGAGCTTTTTCATAAGTTGATGATGCTGGTGCACTGTGGCGGTATCGTGGATTTTGAAGCTACTATACGGTTCCTTGTAGGTTAAGGATGGGGACTTCCCGTTGACAAGGCATTTTGTAATTTCTATAATTTTACAAGAAGATTAGTCGACCGTTGGGAGAATTACTTTGCTGTCCAAGATAATACGTACTGCATTGTCTACAGTTCAGTCGGAGTTGTTTTAAAGTGGCCTCTGTCGGATTGATAGTAATCTCCGTCCAGCCCTGTTTACGCGTGTATATCAGCACAGAAATCCCTGCGGGGACCTAGTTGCAGAGATTTCATACCTTGAGGCTTTTGTTCGCGAAATTTATATCTAATCCAACCTTTTGATGACCTGTGCAAAACTGTCAGCCACAACGCTAGAAAACAGAACGTGAATCGGGAAACTTATATATTAAACCCGCGATTATAAACTACTTGTGGCGGGGGTGGCGCCTGTGCTTGTGGTTGGGATTGGCTATGTTGCGATGACTGCGAATAGTGCTGTGATGACTGCGCGAATATAGGCACCTCCGTAGCTGCCGGCATCTTGTCAAATTATTCAAATAAAAGTAAAAACGAAGCTTGTTGAAAATACTAAATAGAGGTGGCGTAGTGGGGAGTATTTCAGCGAAGTTGTGCGATCGAGACACGCAAAAAACGTAGAAAATTTCGGCGTCCTTTTTGTGTCGTCCCTTCTATGCCAGCAAGAGCACAGTCTTCATCCTATTTTGACTCCCCTCCCCAAAAGATTCTATCGCGGAACAAGCTAGGTTTCCTCCCTATTTTTCAAAAAAAGCCCTCTCTTCTTTTGACCCTAAAAGCCCCTCCTATGTATTCCGCAACCTATACTTCTGAGCCCCTCCGACCAGCGATCTCGAGCCTCTCAAACTTGCCAAAGATACCAAAAGCTCCTCTAGCAATCGTTGCGCACGTATGTTTGAGCTGTCGCGGTTGTTGCTCTGCTTTTTCGTTTCTAATGTTGTTGAAATTCCAAAGCAATCACGGTTCGAAACGCTCGTCGAGTCCCCGGTGATGGCACGAGCGACGCGGCGGAATAAAGGGGTTTGAGGAGGAATACAGAGGCGGACTACCGAAGGCGAAGACGTGTCCTGTCGGGTCTATCTCAGTGAATGGTAGATTGGGCTTGTCGTGCCTGAGAACTAATGGTGGGTTGTTGTCGGAGTCAGCGATGATTGAGCGTCATTATCTATGGGGCTGCACAGGCGTCGAGACAGAAAGGCGTGAAGTCGGCTAGTGTAGCTGCTCTAGCCGCATGTGGCTTCAGGTCTTGGCATAACCAATAAACAGTATCCCTTGGGGAGAGAATCCCTCTGCTTTAAACCTATGCACGACAATACTTGTATATCTGTACCTGCCGCTGCCGAATAATTCCCGACTGGAGACGAGAACAAGCTGCAGAGGCAAATAGAGATCCACGCATGAGATGCAGACTCTGCATTTAAACATCATATATAGATTACAGTAAGTCTACTAACACTTCATTCCCGACAATAGTACCCCGAGATACATAATATACAGTATTGTGAAAGCAAAGCGGAAGCTGATGGTAAAAATACACTGTATGGCACGCCATGCCACCAGAAAAACTAAACTCGCAAGTTCCAGAGATAGAGCCAGGGAGAAGAGAGAGAATAAGAAAAAGCCCATGCCCACGACGATTCCAATGAACAAAATAGAATAAAAACAAGAGATGATACGAACAATGAATTACCCAGAAGCTTACCAGGAGGGGAAGGGGGAACGCTGATGAAAAAAAATATAAAGTAGGGACGGAGACAAGACCAGAGAAAAAGATACCATAATACACCACCTCCCGGAAAACCGTAATATGAGAAGAAACAAAGGAAAAAATTAACACTATGTGATATTATGTGCTTTCCCCAACATTCTGTAAATAGCAACCTCAACACGGCCCTTTATTTAGAAATCCTCCTGCGGGCCCTGAGATGCCTCGCTGTTTTTTGATGGAATTCTTCGGGAAGTTCAAAATCTTTGATTTCGAGCTCCGGGAGGGATACCCCGAAAGGCTTCAGATTTCGTGAACTTTTTCTAGAAGTGTTGAGCACAGCTTGGCGCATGTGTGGGTTATTATAGAACGAGATGAATGGCTTGTGTATTAGTTGTTTCTTCTTTGGACTCTCAGCGGTGATGAGTCGATGAGAAGACTTGGATGATTTCGATGTGTGACGATGTTGCTTTGAACGATGAAGATGATCATCGTCGTCGGAATCGTCTGTAATAGCATATATATCCTTTTCTGCCTTTCCATCCTCCTTGTCTTCTTCACCCTCATCTTCATTCTCAAAGAAAGTCCGCCCGTTAGGATCTCCAGATTCATCTAGATCTCGTTCTTGACTGTTTGTTAAGCTTCTACTTGTTCTTCCGGCGGTAGCAAGCTTTTTTCTTCTCTCTTCCTCCTTCCAAGCTTTGAATTTTCTCAATAACGACTCATGCCATCTAACCACTCCAGCTTTTCTCTTCTCCATTTCGACTAGTCCGAGCTTCTGGGCAATTGTGCTAAGGTTAAACGTCTTTATCCAGTCAGGTCCTCGTAGTCTTTCCAACCTATCTTCGTATCTTTGCTTATCATGGGCTGCCCTATCACGCTCAACATTACGTAGGCGCTTTTCCTCCCTTCCCATGGATGTGTGTGGTCTGATATAGATGTCTTCTGATAACGGATCTACGGCAAACCTAGTAAGCCGAGAACTACTGGCCCGGGCCTCTTCTTCGAGGTTGATGGTCTCGATAACTACTTGGCGCGTTGGGGGGATAGATTGTTGTAACCCAGCCAAAGAGTCTACTATTCCAATATTGACAGGTCCTGGGGATCGAGTTGCCTCGATGCCGTTTACGTTTATATCAGTATTTCCGTTGGTAGTGATGCCATTAGTGGTAGCGCTTTGTGCATTTCTGGGAGTAGTATCATTCTCCACAATTCTCATAGGATGATCAATATCAACAACAAAATCTACTTAAATTAGCCACTCAGTTAAGCACGAATAATGAGAGAGAGTTAATTTACCATCCTCATCCTCTCGGTCTTCGAACCACTCTGCCAATTCGCTCTTTTGCTGGGTGTCTTGACTACGAGTTACTCTTTTGTCGCCTTCCTTTTTATCATTTTCATTTGGGTTATTTGTTGTTGTGGTTGCCGTTGTGCGGATATGGATAGGTTGTTGCTTTGAAGCTGTAAACCTCCGGGCTTTCTTGGGTGGAGGCTGCAGATCCCCTTTTCCACCACCGATGCTCTTGGGAACGGAACGCTTTCGCTTCCCGATCAATTGCGACGTTTGAGGCACGAAAGCGACTGCATCCGCTGAGGGTGAGGGTGGTGTCGGTAGAGAAGCTGTGTCGGGTTCTTGGGAATTTTTGTACTTATTTTGAACCTTTCTCTTGCGTTTGTCGCTTCGCGCTTCTACGCCTTCGTTATCGGAAGATAGTCGCGCCATGGGCCCAGCCTGAGGAGAGTCGGGAGACTCTGTCAAGGATGTAAACGATGTAGCTGGAGGTGTGGAGTTCTCGGACGAAGAGAATTCAGATGAGGCAGAGGTAGAAGTAGCAGCAGGCGGATTGACTTGTTTGCTGAAGCGCAGAATTATATGGACCTTTCGTTTCATGATGTAAAGACGTTTTCATTCTTCACTTCTATGACTAGTGGGGGAGAGGAAGGGGCGGGGAGGGGCGTGACAGCGGGAAGTAATGGGGGGGGGGCTTCTTTTTCAAGGTCTCTTTTGTTCAGAATTGATGGGACCGACGTCGGCTGCCTGGCTGACTGGTTGCGCAGAACTGTACATACACCGTAGCAGTGCCTTCGCGAACAAAAACTACTGACCGAGCTGGGATTTTGGGTTCAAGAGTTCAAAGGTTTCGCACAGAGGGGTCTTCTCCTTTCCTCACACCATGCATAGGAAGCAACCAAGCAGCGCGGGACACCCTACCAAACTTGATAACATGGTCGAAGTGTAGGTGCATCAGCATCTGAACTCACTCGCAGATCGATATTGCGCTGCAAGACAGAGTTCGCTAGATTGCATTCTTGGGCTTCAGCTCTTGAATATGATAATTCTAAGCAGCTTTTGGCGCTTCAGTTTATTACAGTAGCCACTGTGTATTAACCCAACCCAATCTCCACAACCAGCCTGATTCCAAAGGAAAAGTCATAAAAGTCTACCGTAGATGCCTAAGTACCTACATACATGTATGTGTTTGCTAATCACGAAATTGAAAAGGAGAATTATTTATGAAAACTTCTCAAAGAGGGAAAGAAAACGCATAAAAGTATTGAAAATATAACCATATAATTAATCAACGCGCATCAAAAACTGCTTTACCAGAGGCGAACCAGCAAACTCTGGGTTCAACAGAATACATCTACCCAATAACAAATAGGGTCAATCAATGTCTTATTCACTCTACGTAAAATCGATTGAACCAGTGTCCCAATGATAAAACTTACGAGAGGAAGTATGACAAGCCCTGACGACGGGCCTCAAGAAATTTTGGACGGAACTTGGCTGTAGGCCAGGAGTTAGTATGTACTAACCACGGATCCGGAGAGACCCAAATTCTCCGGACGTCAAGGACAGATGAAACACGTACAAACAACACTTTTTGGCGGCAAAGATGGTATAGACACCCCTGATCTTGGGAATGTCTCGATAAGCATATCCCGCAGCTCGACAAACTCGGAATACCTATTTTTTCCAGTCAGAAACCCCCAGGATAATACTGCTAAATGGCCGTAGCGGGGTGGAATCAATCGTGCACCGTTTTCGAACAGTAAACTGAGCTCCCTATGTATGACGACAGCAACGCATGAGCCTCAATAACTCATAATGAATCTCCAAGCAGACGCTAACTAACCTCGAACGTCTCAATCGAGCAATTCCAGGCCACATAGGCTCCCGCCCTCGTCCTACTACCAGAAATAATCAAATAATCCACCACCTTTGCGCTTCTTGCCCATATTCCAGGGCTATTCTCGCTTGGAATGATTGTGTGGTCGATAAGCTTAATGGTGAGAGGGTAAAATCCCCGCTCTTCATAGTCGTCATCCATATTGTTTGGGTTTGTTGAGTTAAGGATACCTATCATGTAGCCTCAAGATGTCCGTTTTCACGATGGTTGTTGCTGCCGTAACATGCTAAAGGAGCTGATGTGGCGGGACATTGGATGTGGCCACACCATATGTGGCAGTGGACGTACGTAAGTGACTGGATAAACACAAACACATGTACCTACATCTAGACTGATGTACATAGTTGCTAAATACATGTATGCACACACATACTCTGTATATACATGTGGAGATACGGTAGGATGCAAATGTAGGTACATGTTGTAGTCGTTTCTTTCTATCACCTGACTGCCCTCTATAAACCGAAGAACAGATCTGCTATATCTAAATTGGACTACAAATGGAATATGCGCGTTTCTTATCCCTTCGTCTGGTAGAACATGCTGACCATTTCTGGTGGGGGCCGAAGGGGTGGCTAGCGTTATCTGAATCAATCTCTGGTCAACATTTGCTGTGGCGTCTTTGGCCCCCATGAAAAATGGTCAGCTTAACAGACAAAGGGATAATCGATAACTACAGGAATTGACTGAAATAAATCCATAATATATTACTCATCGGAAAGGATTGAACGGATCCTAACTTTCCGGGGAAGCTCAACGCATGGATAAAAATACACTGAGCCAATCGGGTCTCAATAGTCGAAAAATATAGAGCACTTCGACCGTTGAGATAAAAAGAACTAACTGTAAGGGGCCTGTCTAGGCCATGGACTCAGGGATGCTGTCCATAGCGGGAAGAGAGGCAGGGGTCCCTTGGCACCATCTCAGGCAATGTTACTATCTGCAGGCCTCTTGCAGGCCTCTTTGGTCGTGTGTGTCAGTTTCTTATGTCTGGGTAACGACATTCGCTCCTTCCTCTTCTCTTACCAGCCGCTTAATTGTCTGTTGGTTTGCGGGTTGTTTCCTTTCTCTTATAATCGCCTCCTTCTCTCCTTCACCCATTCTCTCTCCCTCTCCTCCTCTCCTTCCTCCCCTTCCTTTCAACTATCCATCCTCACTCGCTCGTCCCTCCTTGCACATTCGTTTGTTGCTAGTCCACCCCTAATATCTCCTAGTCCTGTATGTTTCAACCCCCTCCATAATATTGCGCCTAAAGTAAACAAACCAGGGACCCTTACTGACCCTATTGCTTGTCCTAAAGCTTAATTACTGTTCAATATGCAATCCTTCCTCGTTTCCACCCTTCTGGCGTCCAGCGCTGTCTTCTCTACGGCATATGCCCAAGTGTACAACTATCCTAACGTTACCGATATGTAAGTTTGTCGACTACCTTAGTTTATTCGAGAACTATAATACTGATAATCTATAATAAAAACAGTGATATCAATGTTAGGAACCAGTGGTGTACTTCACAAACCTCTTCGTGTAAGCTTTTGTGCCAGAATCAAGAACTGAAGGTCGCTGCCAACGAATGTTTTCCCGACAATCTCTATTACCAGTGCACTTGCTCTAACGGCCTGGCTCCCAATGCAACCGAGTAAGAACCCTTTCTTTACGGGTTTTTTCTCTTTCTTTTCACATAAATTCTGATGATTTCCAATAGATACTCTCAAACCATTCCGTTCTTCATCTGCCGCCTTGAAGTGCAAGACTGCCAGACTGCGTGTAGCGGCGATGCCACATGCATCACTCTTTGCGCCTCGGGCAAGCAGTGCGGTGCGACCGACCCCACGCGTGTAAACGCTACCACAACTACTTCTTCAACTAGCAAGTCTTCTGCTACCGGGGGGTCGTCGGCCACCCAGACAGACTCCAACGGCTTTGCCATCACAGGAACTTCTGAAGCATCCAGCGGCGACGCATCCAACGGAGCTTCTACATTGTTAGAGGCTGGCAGCGTTTACGGAATGGGCGTCCTCGTTGCAGGATTGGCTGCTGGATTCGCACTTGTCGGAATCTAAGTTGTTCATAGCGAAGTGTAAAGGAGCACTAGCAGAAATTAATGATTAGGGGTTGCATCATGCTTATGGGGGAATACGAAAAAGGCTGTATTGCAAGGATGTGTTCAAAAGCAGCGAATCACATTTCACATCATGATTACCTGTGGGGGTGGGGCTTTATTTATTTAATGGATGTGTTTTGATGTGATTCGGCATTGAATACGAGTTGGTTTCTAACGCATAGTTTATTTTCTTTTCTCCTTATTTTTCGCTGACAGATTACCTACCTGTATTTATACCTCCATCGACAACTACTGTACCAAGTTAATCGTCTACTTATTTTAAGAATAACGCTGTCTATCTTAATTGAGTATTGACTTGGATTTATCGACTATCTACTCACGCATTAATTAAATCCTGAGAATTTTTGGTAGCAACAACCTGACAAAATTTCTCAAACTTAACGTACGAGTACATATGTAGACTACTATTTAAAGGGAAGCTTAAGGGGTTAAACTTAGATTATTTCTGTTCCACCTGCTTGATGTTTGATAATGTTTGATAATGTTTGATAATATTTAATAATATTTCTTTTACAGCATTATTAGTATCATGGGAGCAACGATGGGGAAGCGATATTTAGATTTTGTTTCAGAACCTCATTGCTAGCCCTGGATTAGACCCATACCGACCAGGACACCCCCTGGAGCGGTAGGCGTAGAAGTCGTGATTGCAAAGTCACCTCAGCAGGTAGTATGTATCATTGCAGGGGTAGAGACTCTAGGCTAAATAATACAGCGTTGTTGCATGGTTTATCGAACTTCCCCCCGTCGAACCAATCATGGGGTTTGTTTACATGTATAGCTCGAGAAGCTATGGTGTAAACTTCGGCGTTTGCAGCCAATCAATCTATAATAATTTGATTTACCCCCATAATGGTACTAGCCCCCAGCCTAACGGTGGAATTTTCTCCAAAAAATGTCCCTCTGAAGTTGACACCCCCTATGCCTTCTCGCGCCATACATACTCGCGGTGTCGAGAAGTCCTCGGGTCACGTAACGTGCAGCTTGGCAACGGGCGGGCATATATATTACAAATTTACAATCGAGCTAGCTCGCTCAACAAGTATTCTTGTTAGTTTAGACATAGCGAGATCAAACAAAGTGCCAGGCCAATATATTTCTTTAACTCTTCGAGCTGTCGTTTCTCTTAGTCAAGGGTCTAAAATGGGGTGGAATGATATCTCAAGAGATATGAATGTGCAGATTTCAGGAAAATAATCGATAAGATTGGGTCCTCTCATCTTATCACTTGGTATTGTCCCGGCAAACATTTATTACTTATTATTACTATGGCTCGAGAAGCTATGGTGGGTACTCGCCTTCAATCATTTTGAACAATGCCTCCGTTGCTCAACGCTGCGTACATGCAGTCCACCAGAACGGAATAGTCCTTCATCCACAACTCTTTGTATCTATCCATTCCTTCAAACAGTACGTGCATCTTGCGTGTCATCTGAAAAGATGCACCGTCGTAGGTCAGCATTCGCCAAGCTTCCCCGGTTGCAACGAAACCATACACCTCGCCTGCTTTATTGTTGTCTCTTGCATCTTTCATCGAGAGCAAACACTGTTTCATCGCCTCTCCAACAGAAGATCTCTTGCCTCTATGACAAGGACAAAACTTTCTTTTCCCACCGAAATGCGATCAATCACAACAAATTCTTCCTCGCCATCTGTCTCTGAGTCCACAGAAATGATCTCTTTCTCCCTCCGTAACCGTATGTTGCGTCCCGTCTTGCGCATGAAATCCGAAAGAATAGGATGGACGATGATGTGGACCAAGTCGTTGATGTTGGCTTCTTTGAAGTCCAGATCTGCCTCTGTAGGATAGCCTTCGATCTCAAGATGCTCCACTATATTGTCATAAACCCTCTTCTTGATTTCATCCCTCCCACTTTCAACAGTTGCCAGTGACTTGCGCTGCACCAACATGCTCTCAACTAGAACAGCATCACAGTTAAGTGAATCTAGCCAGATGCCTAGTCTCTTCTCTGCTTCTCAAATGGTCATCTTGGAATAGGAGGTAGTCCACTTCAGCTTTCGCTTCTTTTGGTTGGTGTTGTCGTCACCCATCGTATTCCCCGTCGAAGGATGTGACTGTCGGTGTACCGTATGAGTCGTGAATTAGCATATAATTCCAGCCATAGGTTAGGGAGAGGGGTAGACTCACGATATCGTCTAGGTGTTGTTAATCCGTCCTTGGGAGGATGTAGAGGTGATGGTGGTTGCCCCATCTCAACGGCGGGAACGCCCTTGTTATACATGTACCCTTCCGGTGGTGAGGGTTAGGTGTCGCAATGTACCAGACACCTACTCTCGTTTCCGGACTGGACCACTATTGCATCCTTGGTGGTTTTTTTTTCTGTGTATGTAATATCAGTTGCGTCCGGAAACGTAAAAAAATTGCGAGTACTGGTAGGCACACCAATGTGCCAAGGGTTAGGTCTCTGTTCCAGGACCACCTTATACTGTGACGTGTATTCTACAGTCTTAACAAATGTCCCATGTGCCATGTGCCAGCTTTTGTCTAGGATACACCTTTTAGCGTTTGCAAAGTCTGAATTAGAAACTACAGTCGCTAACCTAGTGACGGCGGATCAGCTGTCTAATGGTTGGCGTCTCTGCTATTGACCTCAAATATCCCTGACCGCCATCAGACAGGATCCGCCTTCACCCCATGAGTGACTACATGTATACAGCTACACCTCGCTATAAGAAACGCCAAGGTGCAGGCAATTTTCGTTTCTTATGTAGCAAAATTTCCGCCAATATCTCTTATAGCAAGTAACATTTTGGTGTAGAGCTGTTAGCGTGTACCCTATGCGCTATTTCTTACAGCAAGGTTTTCTTATAACGAGGTTTCTTATAACGAGGTGTAGCTGTACATGTATTCGCTATATTTTCTCGATCCCCTAATCCTTGCCTGATCATTGCCGTTGCTCTAGAAACATAATACAGAACGAGAATTCTTTCTCTCGATTCGCGGTATGCTCATCATATCATATCACTCGGTCAATTGTTCCGACGGCTTCGTAGACACGTCAAAGTACAAGTGCATCAAACAAGGGCACTTGACCTCATGGCCTAAAAACAAAGCACCTGCCGCGAATTTCGGAAATCGTACTTTATCCGGGAAAAAAAAATACCAGGTACTTAATTCATCCACAGACTTTATTTTTGGCGAGTATATGTATGTACTCGGGACAGGTAAGAAGAACTTTTGATGGTAACGACCTCTGATTCGCGCCTGGCAAAAGCTGCACCAAATTGAGCCCTGCTTGCAGCTCGTATTTTCCTGACGTTTGTAAAAGGAACCGCTATTGCATACCATACTACTCTAAATTGTGGACTTGGCACGTATTTTGTATGGTATTCAATAGTGGTTCCTTTCACAAACGTCACGAGTAGAGTACCAGCCAGAGCAGTGGGACCCTGTCTAAGACTAAGAGACGTTTGTGGACGCGACTGATGTTGCATGCCATACAAAAATACGCCAAGCTCATGGAAAATATGAGTATAGTACAGTCACTCACGGGGTGAAGGCGGATCCTGTCTGATGGCGGTCAGGGATTTGAGGCCAATGGCAGAGTTAAGTTTTGGACGCCAAGATAAATTACTACTAACACAACCATCAGACAGGATCCGCCGTCACTAGGTGAGCGTACTACATGTACTCGCAATGTCCTGACGTTTTTGGACGCGACTGATATTGCATACTATACAAGAGTACGCCAAGCTTCGGGTTTTTGGTGTATGCAATAGTGGCCCAGTTTAAAAACGTCAGGACATTGCGAGTATGTATGTACTCTACTCGCAATGTCCTAACGTTTTTGGACGCGACTAATATTGCATACCATACAAGAGTACGCCAAGCTTCGGATTTTTGGTGTATGCAATAGTACTCTACTCTATGTAGGTACGTAGGCAGTG
This sequence comes from Morchella sp. 2016-41, assembly GCA_024713855.1. NCBI lineage: Eukaryota > Fungi > Ascomycota > Pezizomycetes > Pezizales > Morchellaceae > Morchella > Morchella sp. 2016-41. Next base: position 1,238,165 of record JAMGZD010000014.1, read on the forward strand.
CCTAGAGTCATGCGCGTCTATCAACCCGTGCATTATGCGGCGGCAGATCTACTCTGCAACCGCCTAGCGTGACTATCCAACGTCTCTATGTTCAACATCACAGCTCTGCCATCTCTAAACTCACCTTCAAATTGATCCCAACTCACTTAATCGACATCGAAAAAGGTTTTCCGTTGACATGGATGGACTAGACGCAAGCGCCCACTACACACAGGGCCCTGATGGTACAGTTGTTTCCTGTAGAGTACAGTTGGTGGAGAACGCTAATAAACACCTTCAGATGACAAGCCCTCTCTTCTTGTTCTTATCCTCGACACAAACCCCTACGCTTGGTCACAGTTGCACCCAGTTCTCCCTCTCCCCCGTGCCCTCGCATCGATTCTCCTCTTCCTCAATGCACATCTAGCCTTCTCGCACGCAAATCGCGTCGCCGTGATCGCCTCACATACAAGGGAAGCTGTGTTCCTATACCCCAGCACCACACCTACACCTCCAACTGACAATGATCCCATGCGCGATGCCAACAAATATCGCCAGTTTCGCATCGTCGAAGACGAAGTACAGGCCTCATTCCGCAAACTCATGGCGGAAACCACTACCGAGAACTTGGCTGGCACGAACGAGACTATGATGGCAGGGGCGCTGTCATTGGCGTTAGCATATATTAATCGGCTGTGTATGTCATCGGAAGATGGTCAGGGAGGGCATACAGGAGGAAACAGGACGGCAAATGGGACCAGAGATGCGGATATGACCACCATGAATGCGAGGATTCTGATTCTAAGTGTGTCTGGTGATTTGTCTACGCAATATGTATCAATGATGAATTCGATGTTTGCAGCTCAGAGGAAGGTATAAATCTCTACCTACCCTTCCTTGTTTCTAGAAAAGTTGAGTTCTATAATGGACGCCTCGCTTGGTAAGGCACTGACTATATAAATGTTAGAAAATTCCTATCGATATATGTAAAATCGCTGGTGAAACCGTCTTCCTCCAACAAGCATCGGACGCCACAAGGGGAATTTACATGCAGCTTCAACATCCTGAAAGCCTCTTGCAATACTTAATGGTATCACTTCTCATATCTTTTAGAGTTTTTGTTTTTTCCTTCTTTTTCTCTCTCTTTCTTTTTCCTTCCTTCCTTCCTTCCTTCCTTCTCTCTCTCTCTCTCTCTCTTTGAAACTAATATTACTCCTAATCATCGTAGATGTGTTTCATCCCTGATAATTCTACACGTAAACATATGGTCCCACCCACGCAAATCAATGTCGACTTCCGTGCAGCTTGCTTTTGTCATAAGCGTATTGTGGATATCGGGTTTGTGTGCAGTATTTGCTTATCAAGTCAGTGCCCTATTTCTTTCTCGAAGGTGATACAGAAAGACACGAATGGAGGTCTTTGGGGCTAGCTTCATGCCTTGAGCATACCAAAGAAACATCACAACAATGTGCAACAGAAGATTATGACGAAAACGTTTTGGAGTCTTCAGAGATTTCAATCGAAGACGCTAATTTTGATGTCACACTTATTGTTGACTGGTGGCTCGACGGTGTACAAGCCGAACCATGATAACCGACTACAAGAGGTGGACAGCCTTAAAGTGACCTCTACGACGTGTCTATAAACACAAAACCGATAATATATAGTAATAAGCACAATGCATATTTTTGCGTCGAACACGATTTTCTTCAATCTGTGTTTGGCTGTGTGATTTGATGCACAAATAATTTTAGCAGACAGAAACGGGTTACTGACTCTTCTTTTTGCTATGGCTTTTGATGGCTTCTTATAGTATTCTGCTCTCCACCCGAAGGCGCTGTATGCACTACTTGCAGTACAAAACTCGATGTTTCCGATCTCGGTAACCTTGGCGGACGGCCCGCCGTCGTATTGGCCAAGAAGAAAAAGGCAAAAAGACCTAAGCAACCAAAAACAACCTCCTCCTTTTCCAACGATGTTTCTGCGCCTGCAAGTACGCCCGGGACCCCTGCCACATAGCATCCAATGAATTTCCCTGCACTAGAAGTAGTGACGATGAATAATGGGAGGTGGATGCAATGCATCTGGAAGGATTCTGATGAATTGAGACGAAAACGCAACGGGTTCTCATGGGAAAGTTACTTATGATATTATTCTGGCTATGGTTCTTCTGATACCATTTGTAATTTAGAACCATTCTTCTTGTTGCTATATCCGGGGGGGGGGGGGGGGTGCATACCATTCACACTGCTCATTCTAATAATAGGGCTATTGGTGTTACTTTGTCCTTGAATGGCATTACTCAATCTTAAGGGAGTCTAACGACCTTTCCACCAAGGCAGGTCTTGGGATTTCGTGCGTTACGTGACATGACTGTTTCTGGCTCAATCATGGATGCCGTCATATGTGCCATAGCCTAGGTGACAGTTAGAAACCCTAATAAGATGCGGGCAAGGGCTTTATAGTAGGGATTTTGTCCATTATTGAAGTGGGGGGAGGCATAGATGCAATTACCATGCTATCAGTGGTGTGTCCGTATGTGAAATATATCCGTTTTTCCGCTGCATTTTTATCGATTTTGATAGCCATGATGCCAACAGCAGAGGACATGGTCGACTCTTGAACAACTTTCGATCCTGTCAAAAACATATTAGATTACCAATACTTGAATAGTAGTCGAACTATGGGATTTGGCAAACCCATGAAGTCCTTTTCAATGCTCGTCTTTAAGCCTTGCGATTCATCATCACTATGAAACATGCGATCAACGGCTTTGGATGCAATCAATGTATGTGCCATTTGTTCTCCAGTTCCTAGATAAAAAGATGGAAAAAACGATAAGAAAACCCTCAGTTAAACAATAATAAAGGCCGGAGGGGAGGTACCAGAGCATGTTGTTGCAACAACAATTCCATCCTCTACCCTTATCCAAGTTCCAATACCAATCAATGCCGCGGGGCCAATCCTGCCACGATGCTTCATCCCGATGCCACCGGAACTACTTCCTGCTGCAACTCTGCCCCAACGGTCAACACAGATAGCACCTACTGTATCGGTAACCACATCTTCTGTAGCATCACGCTGGCCTGTCTTTTCAATTTCAGCATCCAATTCTGATTTAGCTGATAGCGCTGCTGCCGTTAGGGTGACCCCGGTAACTTTAGAGCGTGGTGTCTTTTTATGCTCTTTATGACGAATGCCATAGGCATCAAGCTCACGTTTCCACTTGACCCAGCGAGCGTGGGCATTTCGGCTGATAAGTGCTTCATTGTCAACCAGCGGGAATCGATGTTCCTTTGCATAAGACTGTGCGCCTGGCCCGACCAACATAACAGGCGGTACACGCTTTAAGGACATTGGCCGACGAGTATTGTCGAGAACAAGTCGGGCGAGGGCCGAAGGGTTTTTAAAACCTGGAACAGACAAAATGTAATCATTACATGGGCTAGATCTTAATATGCATGTAAATGGAACGGAAGCATGAAAACTTACGGTCGACGGCTCCTACAGCACCAGACCTCCCGGTATCCTCCATGATTGAGGCATCACATTCTACCGTCCCATCCAGGGATAAATTACTCCCATAGCCGGAGTTGGTGATCTCATTATCCTCTAGGCTCTTTAAAGCCATCTCAACACCGTCAACAGCAGATCCGCCATTGCGCAGGAATAACATGGCAGCTCTGCAAGCACTGAATGTACATAATGAGATTAGAAATTAGGGAATAAGAAGAATAGAAAGTGTACTAACGCGGAGCAGGCTTCAAGATGACTGGGTTCGTTTTGGACTGAATGAAAACCTGCACCGGCATGCACAAAGATGGCGGACCAGTCATCCTCAGTCCTTTGCTGGCTAGGTCTTGTCTCCAATCCACCGTCCATTTCGGCTATCTAACCTGCACGAGGAAGCAGGGATGCAGAAGATGTGGGGCTAAAGAATAAGAGAAGCAGCAATGGATAGCAAGGACTGGGAACGGTTATAGGTATGAGATGCAAGCAAGGTGAAAGCAAGAGGTGGAGGAGAAAGATAAGACGGATAAAAGTGAAAGGATAGGATGGAGATGAGAGGTGGGGGGAGGTCGGGAAATAAGAGGACAGACAAGAGGACAGAAGACAAAAAAGATGGCGGAGGTCAGAAATAAGCAATTTCTCCCCCATAGATGCAGGTCGAGGGGCGGACATCGTGATCACCACTTCACGGAGCACCTGCAGCGGCCCGTCGTGAGTCGTTGAGGCTTAAACTAACATAGCTAAGGCTAAGCTATTAAGCGAACGCACTACGCAAAATATATCCCGGCCAAGCCTATCAAAACTTCCCCGCTTGTGTATAGACACCAGGTTGATTTAAAGTATCGTGCAGGTGTGAATACCGGCCTCCTCCCTCTAAAAACAAAGGCCATTGCGTCGTGATGTCATATTCCGAGAACCACGCGGCCAAGGCGCCGGACACAAGCGTCAGGTACCGAGGTCAGGGTCTGCAACTAGATGTATGTGGATGTGGCTAAGACTTAATTCTAGTTCCATTGGAGGAATGCTCGGTGACCGGCGAGCAAAGCCGGGCGAGTTCTTTAGAGTACAATCTAGTGCATGAACCAATACCTACAGCTCTAATCCCAGCTAGACACAATGCATGCGTGGGAACATTAAACCTGATATTATAGGTACATGAAGAAAAAAAATTGATAGTGGACTGCTCGAATACTATATCTCGAAAGAATTTTATTTGTCAAGAGGCCCCAGTAGTGGCGGCAACACGAGCTGCAGCTTTCTTAGCCCTTTTAGAGAGTTGCTGCCCTCCTTGCTTTTCATTTTCTTTCTGTAGTTGTTTATGTTGACCTTTGGCCGGTTTACCCTTCCCTTTGCCATCGTTACTTTCATCCTCTGCCTTCCTCTTATTCTTCTGTTGAACGGTTTCAGGGGGTGCCCCATTGTCGACAATATCTATGACTCCCCTGAACGACCGCCTCTTCAGCTCCGCCTGTATCTATTTACTATGTTAATGGGCTGAAAATTCAGATACGTATGAGGAATGGGGAAATTACAACGACAGTTCTACTAAGGCCCCCAACTGCCTCCTTTCCCCTCTCCTGACTCAGCCCCCATAAAGTTGCCAAGTTCATAACGTCAAAAGGCGCTCTAACTCCCACAGCTTTTCTAGCTTCACTACTTATGATTATGCCCCTTCCCCTTGTCGCTCTTATAAGAGATGCGGCGTTTTGCATCAAGTTTCGTCGAGCAGCAACATCATGGATACTTGCGGAGTAGCATATCTCCAGGAAAACTCCACGTTGAATCGCTGTGCCAACAATCTTGTGCTTAAGATTATACGAAAGCCTTTGGGAAAGATCTATGGAGATGAGATCACACTCCAGCGAAGAACATGCCTGTAAAAGCAGCTTGTCATTCGTCGGACGTAGCGCAACGAGGTCATAATGGTTGACTAATGATGTGAGATGGTGACATTGTGCTGGGTCATCAAGAACAACAGTTACGCGACGGAGAATTTTCAGCCCTGGGTGCTGAGGGAAAGGGTCAGGTGAAATGGGATTTACCTGAGATGCGCTGGTTAGCAGACTGGTTTTTACGTCCGTAGGAGGGTGTGGTTTTACGTGACTTTGAGAAAATTTACCGGAGATAGTGTGATTGAGGGCGACGACATTGTATCCTACTTTAGATGTCTGTCAGCGGTAGTCCTTTGGAGTCTTGGATTGGGGGCTTGCACTCGTCCAGAAAAGCTATCGTCCTCGGCAGATCTGGTGATGTAGGTGTCCAGGGAATATTGAGGTCGTGAAACATAACGGCGTATTAGGTTGAATCCCTGACTTGACGTCTGAAGTTTGGAGCAGTTTTACGATTGACTGACGGTATTGTATGTCTGTGTGCGTAGAGTTCAAGTAGCCACAAGGGCTTGACGGTTGCCAAGAAAGCTTATCATGCCCCACTAGTTTCCATTTCGTTTCCTAGGGCACTCAAATACTCCGCTTGACAGTGCTATTGATCATTCCCGCAATATTTCGTCTGTTCAATCAATCGGGTCGTTGTTCAATACAATTCGGAAACGAACTAGACTAATCCCCAAATAAGTGCCTCAATCCTCATGCGATACTTCGGAAATACCCATACAAAGACTATCCAATTCTCAGTTTTGGCGTACAGTTTGGCGAGACCTTTCATTCTGTTATTCTTCGGACTGACCTATCGCTTAGATATCCACTGGCCTGTTTACAGGGGAGCCTTGAATTAGAATCAATAATAAATCCTTTTGATTCAGAAGAAAATATGCATACCGAACTTCCAAGTGCAAGGAACTCACTTCAAAATCAGCCCTAGGTACAGTAGTGTAACCAGGAGAATGCAAATCACGAAGCAACATGCAAGAGTACCGAAACGGAAAGCAGCCCCAATAACAGAATTCGACCCACCTACCCCAACAACAATCATGGCGAACCAAAAGCTGTATTTTTTTTCTGCCCGAACAACTGCCAGCTCTAGATCTTTCAAGGGGAGTTGCTATGGACCTTAAAGATGCATATGAAGGACATTCTTTAGGCGTGCAAAAATAAAAATAAAACAAATTTACAAAGAAGGAAATAAAATATAAATGAAACAGACGTCATGAAATGAAACCGGTTTGACAAAATATGTTAAATCAATCATTACCACATTGTAGTAGACGGGTTTTCTTAGATCAACTCGGCAAAGGCGCTGGAGCCAATGAGTCAAAATCTCTTTTGCGGTATATTCTTCTACCCTACCTAGGAGGCATGTGAATTCAAGACAGGGCCGAAAGGGAACGGCAAAGAAATACGATGAAATGTCAATTCATTATGGCTTCGAATTTCGTGTTTTCTGTGTCGTGGCTGGATCAGCAAACGTAGAATGGTAATCTCAGGCGGTCAAGAGCGATAGCCAAAAACCCGTCCCAAGTAATACCTCCTGTTTGCCGCTGGACAGGCTGTAGTATATCTAGGTGAGGCTCCCCGAACTTGAAAATCGGACCAAAAATCTCGTTGTTCTTGCGTCAATTGCAAGGGTACTGTGTGATGCCGCGCCTTCCCCGCGGGTCCGGCCCAAGCTGCGGGCAAGTCTTGACCACAAGGTCGCGCACGGACATGGGTAAGAATCTAGGTACATGTAAGTACTCTATTGGCGTGACTGAAGAAGTTCGAAAGTGTTTATCGCTGTCCGCTCGCAGGAATAATAGTGAAACTGTGAAGTAGTAAGACAACGGGATTGTTAGGAGTCTCCCGAGTAGCAACCGCCGCAGCCCATTGATATTCTGTCATTTTACAATGTGACGCAAATCGCCTTCTATCTCACACCTATCGACTCACTCGACTCACTGATTTCGGAGAAAAAGAGTGACAAAATTAAAGGCGGTGGCGAAGAAATAAGAGCGATAGCAGAAAATTAGAGGCGTGTCGAGTACCGCAGTACTGTTTGGAAACGAACTGCACAAAGAAAGGAGCATAGGAAAGCGAGCAGAAAGCATCTAATCCGGCTCGTTGTTGTTCCAGCCAACTGCCACCCCACCTATCTGCCCACCGTCTGACGCCTCCCACTCCCATCTCCCACGCCTGCCGGTCTCATCATCTGTGACTCTCTGGGTGTCTGTTCGTTGGGTTTCCACATCGCGTTCCTTGCCCCATAACCAACCACGGGTTGTCTACTCCCCTCCTTCATTCACCCCCACCCCACTCCACCCCCCTCTCACCACTCCCCTCTGAGGCCAAGTCAACAGCAGCAGCAGCAGCAGCAACAACATTCTAGTAATTAAGAGCCTAGGGTCTAAGAGCACTTCACCCACTACCGACCGCAGCAGGCTCCAGAAAGAAGCAGCCATCACGGCAGCAGCCTTAGCCTTGTCAGCACAAGCCCAACCGCTTGCATACGTACTATACATACTACATACGTCTCTATCTACCGTCTACACATTCTCTTACTTAACACTCTCCCTCTCTTGCTCAACTATTCTCCCATCATCAACATCAACATCAACATCATCAACATCATCATCATCACAACAAACTCTACTATCGTTTGCTTGAAGCGCCTCACCTTCTTCTTCATCATCAACTTACCATTCTATCCCATCATTCGTGACGGCCAGGGCGCACAGCCTATCGAGAAAAGAACAATGGCTCGTGTGTACGCAGATGTACTTTCCCTTGTTTGCTCACCCCCCCCCCCCCCACATGGGTCCTTCAATTCTCTTGATTTTCGTGTTCATTCCTTATTAGGGGCTACAGGGGAAATCTCCTCTTCCCCACCTGAAAATATACTAACATGAGAATTTTTTTGGCGTGACCAGGTCAACCAGCATATGCCCAGATCATATTGGGATTACGACTCAGTAAACATTCAGTGGGGTGTTCTCGAGAATTATGAGGTTGTCCGCAAAATAGGTTTGTTTTTACCGGAGAAAATATACCCTTTTTATTTCCCGTGTTAGGGTTTATGGAATTTGCAATTGGTGAGATTTTCTGACCGAGCATGGATAGGACGTGGTAAATACTCTGAGGTTTTTGAGGGAATCAACATTACAAACTATCAGAAGTGCGTTATCAAAGTTTTAAAACCAGTTAAGAAGAAGAAGATTAAGCGAGAGATCAAAATTCTTCAAAATCTCTCTGGTGGGCCAAATATTGTTGCATTGCTTGATGTTGTCCGGGATCCTCAGGTGTGTTATCAACCGGGTGTGCTTCTCGGGGAGACCGGTAGAAAATTTCTAACTTAAAGAATAGAGTAAAACGCCGTCTTTAATCTTCGAGTATATCAATAATACCGACTTCCGCAGCCTGTACCCCAAATTTCAGGACTACGATGTGCGCTACTACATTTTCGAGTTGCTAAAGGTTGGTGCTCGCTTGGAACAGTGTATCTTATAAAGGCCTTCAGTTTTCTGACTGTTGATTGGTAGGCGTTGGATTTCTGTCATAGCAAGGGTATCATGCATAGAGATGTCAAGCCACACAACGTCATGATCGATCACGAGAAGCGAAAGGTGAGCTTCATCGATCTTCTATCCTAGTCATGGGACTTGGATCGGACTAACTTTGTAAAGCTGCGATTGATCGATTGGGGTCTAGCTGAATTCTACCACGCTGGAACTGAATACAACGTCCGTGTTGCGTCACGCTACTTTAAAGGACCGGAGCTACTCGTTGACTATCAAGAATACGACTACTCACTTGATCTTTGGTCACTTGGTGCTATGTTTGCATCAATGATATTCCGAAAAGAGCCATTTTTCCACGGAAACTCTAACTCGGACCAACTCGTCAAGATCGCCAAGGTTTTGGGAACCGAAGAACTGTTCGATTACCTTGACAAGTATGATATCGAGCTCGATGCACAGTACGATGACATTCTTGGACGATTTCCCAGAAAAAACTGGCACCAGTTTGTCAATGCAGAGAATCAACGATTCGTCAGTAACGATGCATTGGACTTTTTGGACAAGCTCTTGAGATATGATCATCAGGTATGTGCTATATTTCCGTTTTGGGTTGTGGTGACGGTGAGCTGATTTTTTGATTTTACAGGAGCGATTGACGGCCAAAGAAGCCATGGCCCATCCATACTTCGAGCCTGTCCGAAGGGCCGCTCAACAACAGAACCATGCCTCAGCTTCACATTCGTAATTGTTGAGAATATCATCGAGGCTGTATCGAATTCATGATTTACGCTAATGCAAGCAATTCCTCTAAAGCTTGCATATTTCAACCAACTCCTCCCATCTCCACAAGCCTCGACCCAAATATCATACACGATGCTTAATGTACCCTCGCCCTTAAATATCATGTTTTTTTTACGTCTCTAACGGTGATACTTATGGGCAATTTGTTCTTCTTTTGCCTTATCCCCATGATCCCTTTCCCTCTTCCCTTCCCATCCTAACCCGATTTTATCCGTACGTGCCATGCCTCCCATTCTCGCATCTGTTTGATTACTTTTTCATCATGGTTCTTTCTCATGGGGTTGTTTCTTTATCTCTTTCTCCTTGCTCTCTCACTGGCGGTCATTGATCTGGTTCCCGTTACCTGCTACTTTTCGGGAATTTCACAGAGTTTTATATAACCTAGTTAATGAATGGAGAACCCGAGGCGGCAGAGCGTAGCTATACCAAGATTTTGAATTTGTGTGCCTGTAATGTAGAGTGAAAGTATTGCATATAAATAACATTGGACAAGAAGGTTATTAATACGAGCCTTTGTGTTTGGGAGCCGATATTTGTGGCTTGTCTTGTGGCTGTATTTTCCCCATGAGTTTCATAGGTATGTGCATGTATTTGCCTACTATACTTACATGTATGCACTGGCTCTTAACCTAGAGTAAGACAGACGTCGTTTTAAAGTGAACGGCATATGGTCTATATATAACCAGAAGGCTCATAGAGTAGGTACCCTGGTGCCTTAACTACTTCTTTGGGTTGGTATGCCGTCGAGTTCTTTTTTTTCTCTTTCTTCCTTTTTTTCCTTTTCATCCCATGAATGGGATTCCCATCTTGGCGTTTATTGGTTTGTCTTTCTTTTCGGCTGCAGGTTCGGGTCTTGGATTAATGTTTGTTTGCTTTTTCTGCCTACATGGAAAATGAAAAATTGCTGCAGAGCTGAAAAGCTTTTTTCTTCATTGCTTTCGGCCCAGGACCGTCTTCCCTCCCCGGTCGAGTACTGTATGTAAGTGTGGTGGGAACATAGGCTGTACGTAAAATGAATTACTTTTTTTTACCGCATTTTTCGCTACCATGGGCTCCACCTTTTCTCTTTCTTTTTTCCCTTTCCAGCTCGCAGCTTGGGTCGTGGGGGAGTTGCTTTTTTGACAGGTCAAGTTCTCGTGTCGAGTAATCGGGGGGCCGCGTGCTCGAGGAGGGGAGGGGGGGTTCAGAGAGGGTTGATAGAAAACGGGCCTGGGCTGATCCCGACAGTTTGGCTGTGGTTTCTGGAGACTGTAGTCTTTTCTTTTCCTTTCTTTTTTCCCTTAAGCCGTTGCGGTAAAAGGTGTGTTGTTTCGTTTTGTTTGTTGTCCCCATTGTATTGGATATGCGCAAAGGCCGCCACCGCGGGGAAAGGCGGTCATATGCGTGCTTCTGCGTTGTGGGGAAACGTGAAGTAGGTATCACGAGTGCCCCTACGACCTACCCAAGAGGACAACTATCTAAAACAGCAGAATTCTAACAAAAGAAAGACTTGCTACAAAGGCCAATCGTTTTGGAAACGGAGATATTCCCCTCCTAGTTTCAAACCGCGATTATGTAGCCTGAGGGGTTCGGGCACGAAAGTAGTTTCGGTTTGGGCTTACATCCTTGAAGCGGGGGAGATCTGTGGTAAGTTCTAGAAAGCTTTGCTTGGTTCTTTTCATGCGGTTCTAGGGTTAAATGTAGTTACCCCGTGGCTGCGTGAATGGCGTGCGTGGCTTTTACCAGAAGAACAGTCAACCTGGTTCTGAGGGGACTTGTTTACAGTACTCTACCCAGTCTGGTTCTGGATGGGGACTGAGCGGAGAATGGGGAAGCTGATTGGTGATCGTCATTAGGTTGAGTGAGAATTGATGATGGGCTGAAATATAAGGTGGAAATGATTTGAAGTGCATTTTCCTGCACACATTAAGAACACGGACAAGCGCTTATTAGCGTCGTAATGAACAAACATAAACGCGCAAGAGCGTTTGCAAAAACTTGTACTGCCACGGGGCAAATTCAACACGGTACAGGCACCCAATCGATCTGGACGGAAACGTGGTCAACAAGCAATACACACGTACCTACGACGTGTGTTGTATTTTCATATTTTCTAGGTATTCGCTAATACTCACCGTCGCAGCACACATGGGCGAGTGACACTATGTGATCCTTATCTACATGCCTCCTGTCCAGGACCGGGGTTATCAACACCCGGCGAATGATATAAAAGGCTCACATACAGAGATTCCGGTTACCGGAAAGCGTGGATAATCACTCATCTCCTCCTCCTTCTCTTTTAGCGTTAGCACAGCGGTACCTCCAGACCCTGAGATTTTTATCGAGATCGGATTAAAAATGGTTACGGTATAGGGTCCGTGGGGCTTCAGGGAAGATATACTAGCCTTCCATGACACGTCGAAGAACATGGATTGAGTCACAGATGCTGTTGGGTATTTAGAGTATGGAGTGTGCGTGGGGTTATCTATCGCAACAGGTCCAGATTCGAGGGTTCTGGGACCTGGTAACGACACGTGCATCACAGCACATCACAGCACATCACAGCACTCTATAGTAGCTAGAGTACCTACTCGTAGCTTCATAGCGTTTCCGATCACGACCAATATTGCATGACATACAAAAAGGTGGATTTGGCGCTTTTTTGTATGGTATGCAATATTGGTCGTGTTCGGAAACGCTATCAAGCTACGAGTGAAGTAGTGTAACACCGCAGTCTAGATAAACCAGCATTTTACTGCAGGTTTCGACTATGAATTACATGTATTAAATACAGGAGGTATGGACAAATACATGTATGACGCACATCTCGTTCTTTCACTTCTCAATGAGCGAGGATCACCTACATTGCGGGGAAACCCTCAGTTTAGCGGCGGCAGGTAATGTCGAGATAGGGAGTGTTTCTAAGTTAAGAAACTCCGGGTAACTGCATACACTGCACCTCAATGAAGCCCCAACCGGCTCGTTGTCGTCTAACAAAGACGTGAGTTCTACGTACCTGTGTTTTGAATTGAATGTCCGGTCGCCGCGACAACCTATTTCCTATCCAACTACAGTCTGTCCTTCCGATTGTTGTTGATTGAATCGCAACTCTCGGCCAGCCTCGGTCAGCCTCACCTCACGACCCAATCGTTTGCGTAAGGTTCAATCATATCATCTAATAAGAATCTCTTCCTCTTCAGCCGTTCGCATTTAGACTGGTTCATCCTGGAGATAAAGAAAACAGAGAGGAGAAACAGAGCTGGAAAGAAGGGAGATAAACGGCGAATTCGTGCAGAGCAGATAGAAGGATACTAGCAACAGCAAACAGATCTAGAGACGGCCCGCGCCGTAACCGTAACATACCTAACCAAATTCTTACGCACCTTGACCTACCTAACGCATCAACGACGGACGCACTCTCAACTACATACACACTGCATACAAACTGCAACTACCTCACAGAGACGTCCGCAGAGACACCCCTAGAGATAGATATCTCTCCCCCACGTAAAAACAGATAATCATACACTATGCGTACCGACCCCCGTATCCGTCAATCGTTCAACCGCATTTCCACTTCTATAGAATCCGCCTCTGACAACGCCCTCACCTCATGCTTCACGTTCACAAAGTCCTATTTGGACCCATGCCTTATATCGCTTTCTACATGCTGCATTATCAATCATGATCGCAATCACCGTCGGGACCGCCGTGAATACCCATTCGGCTTTTATGACTATGACGACGATGAACACGGAAGTTCATCCACCGTTGGCTTCCTTGGATGGGGCAATGACGAACTAGATAGGCTCCTTGCTGGCGGAGGGTCCGGAGGGGGTTATGGAGGTAATTCGAATAGAATGACTTATGGTGCTTCTTCATCAAGTACCGCTATAGTCGGGAGTGGATCTACCGGCAAGCGGAAATCAGTCCCGGGGCATGATCAAGATCCGACTGTTATACCACAAACATCTATGTTTGGGTTTCTGACAAGGTGGGCACCTTTTAGGGGAAAAGGTCTACGCTACAAACCCTCAGCAGCGAACCTCCAAGAACATCCATATCGTGGAAACGGACTGTCTGTCGTTCAAGAAGAAGCAGAAGATGGTCGTGATAGCGGTGCTACAGGGACGAGACGGAAACGCAGCGCTACAGGTAGCTCAGGCGACTCCGTAGGCGGGAGTATGCGGAGCAGGGGTGACCTATGGCCAAGTGAGGACGACGACGATGCAATTCCAATCGGTGACGATGTCTTCTTAAGAGGGTCTGACGGCGAAGAAGACGAGTTTCTCGTGTTAGCACGAAGAGAGCACAGGAATAAAAATGCCGAAGAAGAAGAACTGGGATCGGTGGAGACCATTGTACCTGGACGTCCGGGACCAATTGATGACGAAGTGTTAAGAAGGGAAGAGGAAGAAGTCAGGATATTTGAAGAAGAAGAACTAGAAAAAAAACGGGAAGCGGCTAAGAGATTGGCTGTGCAGCGGGGACTCAGCACTGAAAGCTACGCTGTTAGTCCTATGTCTCATGTCCTGAACTGAATAGTTACTAATGTGGCTAAGGATTTATTGTCCCGCCCACAACATGAAATCAGTCCATCGGCTGTACCACTCCCCGAGACTTTACCATCTACTAGAGCTCCCTCGCTGGCCGAACAACTGGATTGCTTCGAACCGCCAATACCACCAGCAGTGATGTCACCTAAACAAACATATTTTGGACCGTCACAGCCGCTACCGCATGCGATAACATCGACATCTATCACTCGGACCAATTCTCCGGTCATCAGAGATTCAATTTCTACATCGGCTGGGCCTCAAACGTCGATACAGATTAGGAAAGAGAAAGAAATTTTGGAGATACCGACAATGATTATATTAATGCCTAATAGTGAGAGAGAGCTTGTCAAAGAAATTAACGAGGCTGCAAACTCTGGGGTTGTGATAGGGGATGTTTGAATGGCTCGGACGCAATGATATGAACATCAAATATCTCAATGCATTTCAAGAGTAGGTTTTCTTGTACTATATGTTTTTGCACGCGGGTTGCTATGGGGCAGGTGTTTATTTATGGATATCTATGGGTGGGTATATGGAGTAAATGTTTAACGCTTAAAATTTTATGTTATGGTGTATTAGGAGTTGAAATTATAAATGGAGATGAGTTATGTCAGTATTTCAGACTAGGTATTCAATTCGATGAGTTAAACCGGGGTGCGTATCCCTGACGAGTGTGTGTAGTTGCTTAATCAGATTGCCATAGACGAAAGTCTGCATGCAACTAATGAATTAAACAAAAAAAAAATCGCTTAATCATAACATATCACTCGTTGATAAACTCAACTGTACCTATACGATTGTGCAGTACCAAAGCGAGGTGGCATTAGGTAAAACACCACAGTGAGGGACTTTGTTGGTACGATAATGACTTCAACTCTTGTGGTGCCAGTATCTCTGATTCTTTATCTCGGAATTCTGGTGGTACTTTCTTTACCAAGCCCTGCTTAACTGAGCACAGCATATATATACAGTCGGGGTACAGAAGTTCTGGCAACTTTTGGTCACGAAATTTGTATGGGAACACCACACAAAACCAGAAACACCCAAACCATGACTTTAAAAATTGGAGTGCACACACCTGAAGAAGAGACACAAAGTTCTAGAGTTCCCTGAGCTCCATCTTGAGATAATTTGTGATTGTTTTTTGTTTAATTCATTTATTACATGAAGACCGGCGCAGTCTATGGTAATATCGCACTAGCCCCTGAACTGCCCGTTCCCCCCCTCGCACAAGTACCAGTATATATATAGACATGCCCGTACCGCAGATATCAATTTACTCTTCCACCTTACTCGTTCCTTAGACCACCCCACCCCCGTATAATTTGCGACTGCCCTTGAAGAGTTGGAACTTTTTTTGATGAGGTTGGGTGGTTGTTTCGGGTAGCGGGGCATGACTGTGACAAGGGTATATACATGTATGTATATATTACCAAAACTTCTGTCCTGTACCATATCCAGCCACCCATCAAAAGTGTCCGTGATTCGGATTTAATGTGACATGTCCGGCTTAAGTTTGGAATTAAAATGCCTATTAAAATATTTAAAACCTGTAAATGGTGGTCAAAGTCAATATTAGATATTTATTATATCTTTACTCTCTGTCGCTCACTCGCTGGATGCAGTTATACTGATAAATTTTAGTTCTTAGTTCCTCAATTTGACCGTAAAATCTGGTAAGCCACATCACGCACTGAACAACTTTGATGTGAATCACGAACACTTTTGATGAATGGCTATATATATATAATGGAGTATTATATGAGGTATTTGGAGTAATATGCTCTAAATGATTTTTATAAGCTTCGAGTTTATACCTAAGATGGGTGAGAGGGGAGACGGGTATAGGTGAGAGGAGGAGAAGGTGAGAGGGGGTGAGGGGTAGATGAGATTAAGGTAGACATAGATACATGTAGCTATAGGGAAGATATGGTTACTTAGTTGGCTTACAATCTGTTACTGTAGTTGAGCAATCGCGAGAGCATGAGCTTCTAGAAATTTAAACGCCATCACGGGAGATGAGGTGCACCAGATATCATCTGAGAAGCAAAGTTACAAGTAGTATAACGATTTTGGCTGGTAGAAGTAGGTTGAGAATTGCAGGAATAGGTGTTTAAATTAATTTAAAGCCCGGGACTGTGCAACATATGCCTCTTTGAGCTTACGGCCTTTACATTTGGGGTATTAGACCCTTTGCGCAAAAGACTCCAGCTCCAAATTCTGGTAACCTGATTGGCGTCGATCCTCTCATCAACCAATCATACAAGGAGAATTTAGAGCCAGCTCTATCTGCGCAAAGGGTCTAATTCAAGCGTCAGCGAATCTCGCAAGCTAGACGTACTTATATGTATATGTACACCCAGCCCAAAGAGTCGAATGCTCATTAATTTAGGTGTGTGTTAGAGAAGTATATGCATTTAACGTGTTTCGATCCGCCCAGCTCATCACTCCATGTAGCGGGCGATAAGGGCCGAGAAGACATGGTTGAGTTACTATTAAGTCATAGAACAGATCCTATGGCCATATGGAGAATAGACCACTGTACATCTTGTACATACATGTAGTCAAAGAAAAACGAAAGAATATAATTTCGTTACTTACCTCCCATGGGGCTCAATGAAAAACAAAGGCGGACGGTGCTTGATATATATATAGCCATTGAGGATGGTGGTAAGGATATAGTGGAGTTATTGAGGTTCGAATCTGATAGACCAGTGGCCAAGAGTCAGGTTGGATTTTGCCTATTTAGACTTTAAATTTCATTATCTTACTCTTCTCGTTCTTTCTTTTTTTTATCCGCATTGAATTCCTTTTTCCTTCTTTTTCGATGTTGGTACTCTATATACATGTATCGTTCATGAGGTACATACTTGACTTGTTTTGTGGGTTTGCAAGTAGGCTTTTTTATTTCCCATTTATTTTCTTTCTAGGTGTTGGTGATGTATAGTACTTACGTTTAGGTCCGGGGAGTCATGTGGGTACATGTATATACCTCTTGACGGTGGGAGTGGAAGATTGCATAGGTTTGAGCTATTTTATGTTTTGTGGTTTTAATCATTTCTAGTCCTTGAAGCTGGTTGGCCCATAAATACATGTACATGTACAAGGCTCAGGGATAAAGTGAGTGAACGGATCCTCACCTGTCAACACCCGGTTTAGTTCACTCACTTAATCCAAGAGCCTAGTACCTACATACGAACCTTGGCGTAAAGAGTATTTTGGATAGTGGAATTATGACTAGCCCCAGGGTCAAAATGAGATGCAGAGGTAAATGGCTAATTATACAAGTCCACGCGGCAAATTCAACCTCCGCATATATGTAAATATATTTACTAATGCAAACTTGACTTGGTATTTCATAGCATTACATGTAGAGGCTGATCGTAGCTTTAATTGTTGTTGTGTAAGGCGGGGAAACCCACTAGAGCCTCAAACTGAACATAAGCTTCTACATAATAACCTTCAAACACAATGCCAGCAACCTCTGAACACGAGGCCCGGGCCTCATCGCTTGCTATAAAATCTCTCGAATATCTCAAAGCCGGTAGTCACGATGTAAGCATTCCTACCCATACAATGTGCAAAAAAAACCATCTAACTGTTAGCATTCAGGACGCAATCCGTTCCTTGCGTGAAGCCCTCTCCTTAGCGCCTCGTAGCGAAACAGTGCTACAAGCATTCCACGATTTTCAGAAAGACCAGAATGTTCCTCCAGTTTCGCGACTTTGCCAGAAGCTCGTTGTTGAATCATCGCCTGATGCGGGCAAAGAAGTGTTAAGGGCATTGAAAGATCCAAATCTTAGTTTACAGCCTTCGACAGCTATTGAATGTCTTCAATTGCTTCTCGCACATGCTAATACTATGCCCTCCCCTGAAGGAGGTGAAGTAGTGGGTGGCATTCTGAAAGCTAGCAGGGGCGGGAGAGAATATTTGACCGACCTACTAGAGAGAGATGCTGTTCAAGTGTTTAATGAATTTACAGGGCTTGGGGGAGCTGCCATAGATGGGCTCGTGGTGGTGCTGGTAGATTCTATGGCTTGGAAGGTGGTAGAAAGAAAGAACAAGTGCTTGAGAGAGTGCTTTAAAGCCTTTCTCGAGAACTTGAAGCTTCGAGAGAAGGATAAAAAACTAGCAAACGTAAGATCAGTTGCAAGGTTACTCACAGCACATGCAGACGAGCTGCATTTTTTCGTAGGGCAAGAAGCATTAGAGAGATTGCTGGAGATGTTGGATACAAATTTAGCAGAGGATTTGCGATCTCACGCTACACTGGCAACAGCAAAGTTTGTGGAGGCCGACGAAACAGTTGCGGCGAGTATGCTGGGGAGGTTTATGCTTTCTCGGTTGACTGAAGACTCGGACGACGACCTCCGAATTGCGTTTTCGGCTGCGGCAGCGATATTTCCGCTTGTGCCGACTGTAGCAGCACAGTTATTCATGACCGATGGATTTGTCGAAGGGATTGTTCCGAGCCTGCAAGGTCGCCCAGGAGATGTTGAAAAAGCGGCACTGGAAATGATGAACGCGGCGTGTGTGGATAAGAACTGCAGGGCTGCTGTTGCGGGGCAATGCGAGGGCTATCTGGAGGCAGTGTCAAAAAGTGCAGAGGGCATAGGGAAAGCCATCGCTTCCACAATTCTTGCAAAAGTACGATTCGGCGTCGGAGAGCCAGGAACTCTGCCAAAAGGGATTGATGAATTGGCGACGGTGTTCAAAAATATGATACTGCAAGAGGACGCCGACTCGCGATATTCATCGGTAGAAGGCCTGGCATATGTCACACTCAAAGCATCGGTCAAACAATCTCTCTGCAAGGACAAATTATTCGTTAAGAATCTTCTAGAAACGATAAAGGACACATCCAGCAAACCAACAGTAATGTTCGGCGGTTTAACTGTCATAAATAACCTTACATCATACCTCCCTTCGTTGTCAGAAGAGCAGAAAAAGGTCGCCCAGCTCAAGAATTATGCGAACGCTACCCCTAAAACTAAGACAGAGCCTGATATAGGCGACAAGGATCCTGCTGTAACAGAGCGCTGTAAAATACTTCTTGAAGCCGGTATTATTCCAGTTCTTATTGCATGCTCCCGAAAAATTTCACAAAATGCTATTGCAATCGTTACCAACATTTTTTTATCACTCAGTCAACACCAAAAACATCGTGGTCTTATTGCACAGCAAGGCGGCGTCAAGCTTCTGCTCCAATTCTATTCAGCGGTAGCAGGAGATACGTCTCACGATAGGCAGATAAAACAGGCATGCTCGCACGCACTTGCACGGGTTCTAGTTTCCACAAATCCGTCACATGTATTCTCGTCACAACTCCCAGTGGCCTCAGCTGTGCGCCCGCTCCTGGCACTGCTAGATGACTCAGATGATCAACCCACCCTTCTCCCGGTCTTTGAGGCACTTCTTGCACTTACAAACCTCGCCTCAACTGATAATTCCACTCGCGATATTATCATCCGTATTGGCTGGCAGAAAATCGAAGAGACCATGCTCTCATCAAATGCAATGGTTCAGCGTGCCACTGTTGAATTGGTTTGTAACCTCATGGCATCCCCAGACGGAGTTGAAAAGTTTGCAGACGGATCCAAGAGTGCTGGTAATAGGCTTCATATCCTCCTTGCCCTGGCAGACTCGGAGGACCTAGCAACTAGACGAGCAGCAGGAGGTGCACTGGCAATGTTGACGGAGTGGGATAAAGCGTGTGAAGCAATCATGAATAGGGAGAGGGGCGTGGAGATACTTTTGACAATGGTATCGGAGGACAACGAAGAATTGAGGCATAGAGGTGTGGTTTGTATAAGGAATTTGGTATGCGGGGCCGGGGAATATATCGGAAAGTTCAAAGCCGCCGAAGGAGTGAATATCATTAGAGAGGCGTTGAGAGGAACAAGAAATCCGGAAGTTCTCTCAGTTGGAGTAGAGGCCTTGAAGGTTTTGATGCAGGAGTAGATGAGTGCATTTGTTAGAGTGAGGGGGGGCAGTGATTCCTGCGGATGCCTTATAATGCTGGCTACATGTATGTGGCTTCTTAGACTACGTAGCATACATTACATATATGTAGTTCATTGCCACTTCAGTTCCTTTTCATTTCAGTCTAGTCCACTTCATACGTGCAATCAAAGGAAAACACTAACCTCCTTTCTACCAGTACTTAATGCATTTGCTTAAGTTCATGGGAGATGCAAGGTGCGAATCATGATATATCACTCGTTCACTTGACGGTCATTTCCCAATTCCAATTTCAATTTTATTTTATTTAATTCATTACTCATATGTAATCTTTCGATTATGATGAGCACCAATGTTTTTAATTCATGTGTATCAGGATGTAGTAACTGAGGTGTTCATGGAAGGAGAAGTGTCGAATGTACACTTTTAGCATTTAGAAATACTTGACCAGGTATTCAGAAACCAGTTCTATGCTGGTTTAATCAAATTTCTTCACAGAATCCTTAATTAAATCGTAATATTAGATTGTAAACTCCCACAATCATGTACCTTCAATTAGCCAGAGCATCTGACCCATCATCTTCAATCATCTACATCAATAGATAGGAGTACTTAATTTGGAGGCCTTGCATTGCGATTATCAATTTTAGAATTCGGGGATTGTAATTATGACCTGTCAACTGCTTGATTAATTGCTTAAACTTGTTTATTTCGTTTAATCGGGGAGATGAAAGAACAAAAGCTACCGAGAATGGAAAAGAGGCGAAAGATTTTATATCATGCTGTTAAGTATTACTATATTCTTATCTCACACCAAGCTGTGAACTAGCAATGGAAAGTTAGACAGTGTGACTAGTGGTTTTTTTCTGTTTTCATTTTAATTTATCGACGCTGGACCTGGCGGATTTGTCAGGCCTGCACCTAGCTAGATGCATGCATAACGGACTTCCCTTAAAAGCCGGAACTTATTAACGCCATGGCCAAGTACTGACTCCAAATTATAAGCAGACAATTCTGTACCACCTTCCAGTATTCTAGTTCAACGCCTATAGATCCAGCTGTCTGCAGTCCTGTCCAAGAAATCTAGTCGCCACATAACTGGCCTAGATGGAACTAATAAGGAGCATCGACTTCATCTGGCCGTTGCCGTGTCTAACGCATTCAATTACAATCGATAGACATATTCCAAAACTTATAGATCTATATATATATAAATATGTGGTTTAATATCGCTGGGATTGGTGGAGGGTATATACGTTGATGCCCTTACTGAGATAGCTGGGAGTTAAGTGCAATAAAAGTGTAAATGAATGAGCTATCTCTCCTGTCTCCATCTATTCATCCACTATTGGCTAGTATGAATGCATGAGGAATTCCCTGGAGTCTAAGCTCTGTCTGGTTTCCTCCTGGTTCTTTCCAAGATAAAAGGCTTTCTCTTACAAAGAACAGGTTGTGATCATAATAGAAACAGAGAGGGGGAATTGAACGACACCAGTTATGCTTTACTTTTTCGCGCACTTTTCTTGTAAGGTACGTACAGCTTAGGAGCGCTTGCCATATACAGTGGAGTATCTCGATAATAACATTCTTGATAATAGCATATTTTCGGTTGTAGCATATAGTTGGGTAATCCGTCGGTACAGGCAAAGTAGTTCTCGATACAAGTATATATATTCTCGGTAGTGGCACACGAAATTCCGTTCCCAGCCATATGCTACAATCGAGACTCCACTCATGTATATTGAAAGTCACATATAATTGATAGTTAATTTAGTTATTAATCCTAGGGGAGAGTCCCGTCTCCGGCCGTGACATACTAGATAGGTAGAGATAGATGCTTATTCGTCGACCAATCCAAACCCCACCGTAAAACCCACTAAAACTGGCAGAGTATTCAATTTTCCCCAAAACCATATATAGCTAGCTAGATATGTAGGTACATGTTTGACCGAACCTGTATCCGGAGGCGATGCCTGGTAATATTGCTTTGGAGGTGAAGTACCACGCAACCGAAAATATCTTGGTATTAGAATTATTCTGCGCCTGAGCTGGCCCTAAGCTATAGCTACTTCCTGATCTGCTGGATCAGGCGCTGCTAGGTTGGAATGTTACTCTTAGTTTAGTCACAACATATCACTCGAATAAATCAACGGGGCGATGACCTAATCAATCTTGGCGAGCACGTTTATTCGTTGGTGAGACTGGCGCGTTAAATCACCATAGCACTAAAGAGCTCCAGAAACCACCCCGCAAACTAATTTGCTCCAGTATCTTTCTTCCCCCTTATCTCCATTCCACTGGGTGTATATTTACCCTTTCTCCGTTCACCAGCGGGGAGCTTATAAGACCCTTGCTCGTCTTTAGCCCTAGGGGACAGTTAATTCCTTTCCCCACTCTTTCACTTCCTAACAAGTAGATACGTTTCCTCATAGTTCGCCCCCACCACTGTACACAATGGAGGACGACATCATCACAGCCTTTCCCCAACTCCCGCGTGCACTCTCAGTTGCGATCGATCCGATTGCGCTGGTCACGACAGAATGTATTATTATCACCTCGGCGATGCGGAAGAATGCCAGATGGGCACAGAGCAGCGTCAGTGCTATTCTCGGGGGAAGTGGAAATTCAGGGTTGATTGGAGCTGGAGGGACTCCTAGTAGTGGGATGTCAACACCAGTTCCGGGGAGCCCTGCTGCAAGCTTGCAAAGAGGGAGGGTAGGCGCGAAGGGTGTTCTGGATGAGTTAAATGGCGACGTGGGGTTAGCAGGGAGGTGGGGATTGAGGGGAAAAAAGGGAAAGAGCATACAGGTTTGAAAAATAATCAAGACAGCGGTCAGAATTTAGCTGATTAAGAGATAGGATAACCCGCTTATGGCGGCATTTTCAAAACTCAGAGTAGACCTACAGGATTGCAAAGGTACATTTGCATTTCAATTTCTGATTTCTCGTAGGTTACAACCGTGTTTTGAGCTAAATTCCTCGTAGACATTAGAACATTTGATACGCCTTCCCTCCTTCATCCCTTTCTCCAAGTGATCCGTTCCTCCTCAACCTCCGGCCCAATAACCTCCCTAGCCCTCATTAGTATTTCAAAGTTCTTCTCATATGGACTCATCTCCAGTACCTCACCAAGGCTTTCCACAGCCATGCAGCTCCTCTCATCAGGAATCACCCATTGCCGTTTTGAGGCCTCCGATTCGGCACAAGATGAAGTAGTCCTGCTACGTATCCTTAAACTTATGGAGATGATGATTTCAGGTCCTGGTGGCGCTCTGCTGGGAGATGAGAGCGTGTGTGAAATGATGGAGACAGGATTGAGTATGTGCTGTCAAATGAGACTCTCCGAAGTCCTCAGAAGGAGTGCAGAAATGAGTATGGTATTCATGTGCCAGGTTGTTTTTGAACGACTGAAGCATTTGGAAATTGAGGCGGAGGATGAGGGCACAAACCTTGAGGATGGGTATTCGGGGGATCAGATGGAAGCCGTGAAAATGGAACCGTCGGTTAATGGAGGAAATACAGCTATCCAGCCTCTACAGCCTTCTGATGGGCGAGCATCTACCGATTTAGTCATAGACACGAGTAGAGACCAACCAACGCCGACTCTGACTGTTGCACCTGTGAATATGGATAAAGCGCCCGACTCAGAATCAAGTACGGAGATTGCAGAGATTAAGCCATATTCACTCCCTTCGATTAGGGAATTATTAAGGGTTCTGGTAGAGTTGCTAGACCCTCATAATAAAACCCATACAGACACAATGCGAGTCATGGCCATGCGGATTATTGATGTTGCGTTCGAAGTTGCGGGACCTAGCATTGCGAAACACCCAAGTCTGGCAACACTTGCTAAAGACGATCTATGCCGCTACCTTTTCCAATTGGTTCGTAGTGATACGATGAGTATTCTCCAAGAATCACTCCGCGTCACAGGTACCGTCCTAGCAACCACACGCGGAGTACTTAAGCTACAGCAAGAGCTATTCTTGAGCTACGTGGTCGCATGTTTACATCCCCGAGTTGAGATTCCACGAGAACCAGGAATAGATCCAATTCTGTACGAGGGTGTCCCACAGGCCCCGAAATTAGTCAAACCGGCACCGAGCCAAAGCGGTTCTGGAAGGAACACACCAGTCCAGGTGAAAGAAAGGCAGAAACTAGGCTTAGAGGGTGGAACAAGAAGGCCAGATGCACGTGAGGCAATGGTGGAAAGTGTTGGTGCGCTCGCAAGAATACCAACTTACATGGTGGAGTTATACGTGAACTATGACTGTGAGGTTGATCGGAGTGATTTATGTGAGGATGTGGTGGGGTTCTTGAGTAGGGTAAGTGATTGATTCCCTTAATGTCTGTAATGTTTTAGCCTTGATTGATGTGGATTATTTGGGTAGAATGCTTTTCCCGATTCAGTAACATGGAGTACTACGAATGTTCCCCCATTATGCCTGGATGCTTTATTGGGATATATCTCATTTATTTCTGATCGACTCAATGACCACCCTCACACAGAAGGCTTCCCCTCACCCGATGTCCTTAGGGCACAGCGCTCCCTTAAGCAGACTGTAATCCAGGGCGCTGCCCGTTTCAACGAAGACCCCAAGAAAGGAATTGCATTCCTCGTTTCACAAGGGATCATTGACTCTGCAGACAACCCTGCGTCCATTGCAAAGTTCCTACAAGGAACTACCCGTCTTAATAAGAAAGTCCTTGGAGAGTATATATCGAAGAAGCAGAATGAAGGGATACTTAAAGAGTTTATGGAGATGTTTGACTTTAAAGGGAAGAGAGTCGACGAGGCATTGAGAGATATGCTGAATTCATTTAGATTACCTGGGGAGAGTGCGCTGATTGAGAGGATCGTGGAGAGATTTAGTGAGTTATATTGTGGACCGGGGAAGCCTGAGGAGGTGGCGGATAAGGATTCGGTTTTCGTCCTCACTTATGCCATTATCATGTTGAATACGGATCAACATAACCCAAATGTTAAGGTAGGTAATATTTATATTTGAGTATAAACTTTTATTGACAGAACATAGCAACAAGCTCGTATGAAATATGAAGATTTCGCTCGAAACCTTAGGGGCGTGAACGGCGGAGGGAACTTTGCGCCGGAATACCTTCAAGCTATATACGACACGATTCGTACAAATGAGATCATTTTACCCGAGGAACACGATAATAAACACGCATTTGATTCAGCGTGGAAGGAGTTGCTTATTAAGGCATCATCCAACGGAAACCTCACTATTTGCGACACCAATATCTACGATGCTGACATGTTCGCAGCGACTTGGAAGCCAATTGTAGCAACATTGAGCTATGTTTTTATGTCTGCCACTGACGACGCCGTATTCCATAGGGTCATTACCGGGTTCGATCAATGCGCGATGATTGCGGCAAAGCATGGACTTAAGGATGTGCTGGATCACGTCATAAGATGTTTAAGCACAATATCCACATTGGCCACCGAAAAGCCACCCAGCACAAGTCTTAACACAAAGATACAAGTTAAGGGGAACAGCGTAATGGTATCTGAGCTTGCGGTAAAATTTGGAAGAGATTTCAAAGCGCAATTGGCCATGGTGGTCTTATTTCGAGTAATTACAGGGAATGAGGGGATCGTAGATAAGGGGTGGGATCAAATTGTTAGGACATGGTTGAATCTTTTTGTCAACTCGCTCATCCCTCCATTCTTTGCACAGAGCGACAGTGGGCTGGATATTCCGCCAATTCAATTGCAGACACCGAGTGTAGTGATTGAAAGGAACCAGGCAACGAGAGATGTGGGGTTATTTTCTGCCCTGAGTAGTTATTTGTCGAGTTATGCGAGTGATGATCCGCCGGAGCCGAGTGATGAAGAGTTGGACAGTACGCTATGTACTGTAGATTGTATAAATGTTTGCCATCTGGGGGATATGTTTGCAAATATCATGTGAGTATTCCTCTTCTTACACTGCAAATATTTCCAAAGGTTGGAAATATGGTGGAATTGGCTGAGACATTATGGTTAGGCACCTTGACGCCGCCGCGCTGGATCCCCTTGTTACTTCGCTACTGGCGCAACTACCAAATATTGATGACGACGACGATGACGAAAATGTTGTTGTTCTGAAACCAGATTACAACTCGCCCACAAACGGAACCCACACAGTCAATAAGGGACCTAAGTATGATCCTGCGGTGGTGTATGTACTCGAATTCGCAACGAGCTTGGTACTGAGAGATGAATCGACTGTCGCCACACATGGAAAGGTACTCGCAGATACACTTATGGGGATTATCCGAAATTCGACTCGCGTGCATAGCATTATTGTCTCAAGAGCAGTTTATTACCTATTCTCACTGCTACAAGCAAGCCATGAGCACTCTTTCTTGAATGTTCCGGTTGTCTTACATTCCATCGCAGCGCTTGACAAGACGCTGCTGGATAAGGCAGCTTCATTAGTAATCAAGGGACTTTCGAAATGCGCAAAGAGCGGATCATCGTCGTTGAAAAGCGCGATGATTAATTCTCCCGATTTTTGGGTGTTATTTAGAGCACTTCTTCCGAACGTGGATGCATGTGCTGAGGTGTTTGGTGTGATGGAGTTTATCACTACTGAGAGTCCCGGAAATGTTACGAGTGATAACTATGTTCCCGTTGTGTCACTATTGAACGATTTCGCGAGCGCGGGGAGTGTTGGGAGTGTCTTTGAGCAGAAGCAAGATAAATTGACTAGACGAGGGAAGGCGAAAAAGCTGGTGGACCGTCCGTATGTTCTCTTTACCAGAGGTCAGGAAAGTTAGAGTCAGCTAACAGGAATATTAGGGATTCGGAGGTTGTTCTGAGGGGTGTGAAAGCGGTTAATATGATTTTTCAACTCACTTCCAGAGTGCCAACTCTAATTTCGCAATCTCACTTGGAAAAAAAAGAAGGTATTCATCCACCCATGTAGCCTCTTTCTCGTCAATGTGAGGATTAACAGACATAGCTTGGACAACTTATTGGACGCCAATCCTTGAATCTCTTAGCGCGCAGTGTATCAATCCGTGTCGTGAAATTCGAGGTCAAGCGTTTACTTCTTTGCAGCAATCGCTTCTCTCGCCGGCGCTCACATCTGATGATCATCACGAGTGGACGGCGATTTTTGGGGATGTTTTATTTCCTCTTATCAACCGCTTACTCAAGCCAGAAGTGTACCAGTCAGATCCTAGAGGCATGAGTGATACTAGAGTTCTGGCTGCGACTATGCTTTGCAAAGTTTTTTTGCACTATCTGGTGATGCTAGCAGAGTGGGATGGAATGCTGGATCTATGGTTGAAAATTTTGGATATCATGGATAGGCTCATGAACAGTGGACAAGGTGACCATCTTGTAAGTCTCCCTTAATCATGTCTTTCCGGATTGAAATTAATCGGAAACTCGATATTAGGAGGAAGCGGTACCGGAGAGTCTGAAAAATGTTCTCCTAGTTATGGCAAGTGGGAAATATCTTGTTCCACCAGAGGAGGATGCTACCGGCGAGGAGTTATGGAACCAAACGTGGAAACGACTGGAGCGGTTCCTGCCAGGTTTCCTTGCAGAATTGTTCCCTCCATCACCACCGCCACCACCGCCGCCAGCGTTGAAAGGGGAGCCCGCAGAAATGTTGGAAGCAGACAGCGCAGTCGAGGCTTCTTCAGAAGTTCCACCTGCCTCCTAGGGGGTCAATGTGGGGGTACATACATCGTGTGATGGCGGAATTAGAGATTAAAAACGAGTTTGGCTTAATAAATACAGTGTTGGGGTTGTTTTGTTGGTTTACTTCACTGGTCAGGAAAGGTCTTTAATGTGGGTTAGAATCTTCAAACGGTCCTACTCTTTTCAAGTTTTCAAAACTATTTATGAGGCCCGAAGCGGCCTTGTGCTAAAGCTAGAGTGGATGAATTAAGCTTTGCGCAAAACCAACGCAGCTGCAAAGGTCATGCCGCTACCCGCAGTTTCGCATCCCTTGAAGTATGGTCAAGTTTCAATTCAGACTTTGATTGGAACCCCACATAGATGATGGTTTGGTCTGTTGCATCCAATCTGGGGTCTGATCGATGATCCTCCGAATATGCATCTGATTGATCCCAATGGTCTTCCCTAATCCTCGCCCATCTCTCATTCCGTTACAGCACCGATAACCGTGAACGGCATGTTGAGCAAACCACTCTTAAGCTTCCGAAAGAGAAGCCGAATCCATCTACCTATCCTTTAGTTTCCCAACGTAAATAGGCCATTATCTTACATAGTTTAATCAATGGGCCTCAAAGGGTCTAAAGGGCCTAAATGGAGATCTTCATGGTTTAGCCGCACGATCAAAGGCCACGATACGTACACGATATACAAGCCACTGCATACCTGCCGGTACTAGTGGGCAGATAGTTTATTACTATAGATTAATGGGCTATTTTGGGGCCTTCAAGAGTAGGAAGTCACATGCACTGTAACCGAAACCTTGGGGCCTCGTGGCAATCAGCTGTAAAGATCCTTACCCGGGTTATCTTGTCAAACGGAGCCCCATAAAGCGGAGATCCCAAGATGGGCTTGCCGCCGCCGTAGTTTAATAGGTATCGATGGTGTAAAATCGCATTTTCATCCAAACTCGCCCACTAATTCAGATGTGGGGGAGGGACAATAGGGAGATTATCATGTCTCGGTATGGTCGGTATGGTACTCCATGTACGATGCCCGGGGATGCTTCTCTGGAACACTCCTCGAACCATTGATTGGATTGCGAATATTGTTGGTTTCGTACTCAGCTTGTAGGCGTACTTTCTGGAGAATTTCCAGTAGAACAGTTCCTATTACCTAACTATTTGTAGTCGGGTCGGTGAAGTAAGATTAGAAACATCCCGTCACGAGGACGGTGGAACGAATGTGATAGGCGTCTTCCACGTACCAGAGTCTTACTTAGTCTAAGGAGGAGGTCAACTTTCGGAATTGAGGAGCTTCCTGAAATCTCCTTTCGATCAGCGGCTACAGGCGTGATCATGTTCAAAGTGAAATGGTCGCCTTTCTAAGGAGCCCATCCATTTTTTGAAACCTACCTATGTACAGGGTTGCTGTTAAATATACCTATTCGAATTGAATTTGTCTGCCTGCAAAACAAGGGTCTCCAAACCCTTGCCCTGCTTACCCCCCTTGCAATACCAAAGTAGGCCACGCAGGCACCTTGAGTGAAGCACAGAGCTCGCTTTTCCCTTTTAGACGTGATTGGTATTTCAATCCCGCTCTCTCCTCTTCCCTCTCCCCCTTTTCTCTTTGACCTTCTTTCGTTGAAAACCTCAAAGCTATCCTCTCTTTGCCATCAATTCTATCAGAGCTTCCCCACTGTTTCAATCTTCGCCATTTGTCTCTGTATTCCACTCGCTTCCTAAATAAACCAATTGTCATCATCTATCTATCTATCACGTTGACTAGACACCAGATAAATCATTCATCATGAAGGGTACACTTCCATCTCCACGTTTGGACAATGCAGGCAGCTCACTCGTACCTACTAAAGCTCTTATTCTCGTCGGTGGTTTCGGAACTCGTCTTCGACCTCTTGTATGCCACCCCCCCTGAATTTTCACCCCACGTTCAGCATTACCTCCGGGCGACCATCCGTATCTACATCTTTGGGCGTTGAATTACAGCGAGTCTGAGCGGTTTTACTTCAGAAGTTGGAAATTGATGAGCAGTATGCTGACCGTGCCCTTGTAATGCCATTTTCAGACTCTCACTCTCCCAAAGCCTCTTGTTGAGTTCGGCAACAGGCCTATGATTCTTCACCAGGTCGAAGCTTTGGCCGCTGCTGGTGTAACCGATATTGTTCTGGCTGTCAACTACAGGCCAGATGTCATGATTAGTGTGCTGCAAAAGGTAGCCTCAATTCGCGAAACGCATTCCCTGTAATGTCTCAGAAGCTAACAACAACTTTCCCCTGACAGTACGAGGAGCAATACAATGTCAAAATTACCTTCTCCATCGAGACAGAGCCTCTAGGCACTGCCGGTCCGTTGAAGCTTGCTGAGAAGATTCTCGGAAAGGATGACAGCCCCTTCTTTGTTCTCAACTCGGATGTCATCTGCGATTACCCTTTCCAAAACCTTGCCGACTTCCACAAGTCACATGGTCAAGAGGGGACAATTGTTGTGACTAAGGTTGAAGAGCCTTCTAAGTATGGTGTGGTGGTCCACCAGCCTAACCACCCATCACGTATCGACCGCTTCGTAGAGAAGCCTGTCGAATTTGTCGGTAACCGCATCAATGCCGGTATCTACATCCTCAACCCCTCTGTTCTCTCTCGCATCGAGCTCCGTCCCACTTCTATCGAACAGGAGACTTTCCCCGCAATCTGTGCAGATGGAGAACTGCATTCTTTCGACCTCGAGGGTTTTTGGATGGACGTTGGACAACCGAAAGATTTCCTCACTGGAACATGTCTCTACCTGTCATCTCTGGCTAAGAAGAATTCTAAGCTACTTACACCAGCCTCTGAGTCGTACGTTCACGGTGGAAATGTTCTAATCGATCCCAGCGCCAAAATTGGGAAGAACTGCCGCATCGGACCAAACGTGACCATCGGCCCCAACGTTGTTATTGGCGATGGCGTAAGATTACAGAGATCAGTCCTTCTGCAAGGAAGCAGAATTAAGGACCATGCGTGGGTCAAGAGCACCATTGTAGGATGGAATAGCACTGTGGGGAAGTGGGCTCGTCTGGAGAATGTAACTGTTTTAGGGGATGATGTTACCATTGCCGATGAGGTTTATGTCAACGGCGGAAGTGTTCTGCCGCATAAGACTATCAAGGCGAATGTTGACGGTAAGCCGATCTTGTGGATTAAACTGGTTTCTTGTTCTTTTCTTGTTCGAGTGGGTTCGCTAACGAGAAAAATTATAGTTCCTTCCATCATTATGTAAATTTTGGAAACATCATTGTCGAATTTTTATCATCATATTCGCTTAAATTTTTTCGGCGGGCCCTCGATTTGTCGTGAGGGATACCTCTACTCTTGGTTTCCTCGCGATTGATTCTGGATTATATTTTCTTGTAATCATCTATCTAGTTTCATCTCTGTGGAAAAAAGTTATTGCTGTGATGTTGGGATTTTTGTCTCTTTATTTCTTGTCCATTCTTCATTTTTTTTTATTTCATTTCTAGTCTTTTTTTGGAGCTTGGGAATGGTGGGGCAAGGCATTGGAGGGAAGGAAAGGAAGGCAAAGGGTGTGATTGTGGCTACGTATCCAAAATTTCTTGCCTTGCGTTGATGATAAATAAGGATTTATTGAGTTGTGGTGGTTAAGAGGGACTTTGTTCTTTGTGACGACTGCAGTGCTTGAATACTTCAGAAATGGGCAACAATTTCATAAAGTGGTGATATAAATCATTGGATGCTTTGTAACACAATTGGATTCTATTGGGTCTTGGCTTGGTGAAAAGCTTAACGTAAGGAGTAAAGTCTACATGTAGTTATGGGCAGGGGAGAGGACAAAAAAACCCGAGGCAATCAAAGAATAATCAGAGCCCGGGAATCATGAACAACTAGACTAGCACAAAAAGTATGCAGTAATGAGATCCTTTAGAAATCATTGCATTGAAGCTTTCAATAGAACTCGCCTACAACGTCCTTTTTCCCCATGCGACTCTAAAAGTCTCTAGTACATGTTCTGGTTCCTCCAGCAGCTCGCTACTCCCTAAACGTTCCTTCAAGAAAGCCCCCAAATCCTGCCAGAACTTCTCCTCACCCAGCGCGCTCTTCTTTCCAGCACCCTTATCCTCACCAGGATCCACCAAGCTCTTATCCTCAGCCGGCGTACTCGGCACCAGCGAAGCCCCGCCCATGACCATGACCGTGAAGCTCACGTCCGCGCCATCAACGACCCCAAGCTCCTCTAGCGTCTTGAGATCCGTTAGGACCTTGCCCTTGAGGAGGAGCTTGAGCTTGTCAATCGGGAGGCCGGTCGCTTTCGAGAGATTGTGTTTGAGTGTTAGGATCGTGGAGTTGAGGGGCGTGCTGGGGATTTCATGGTTGATTTGGGCGCCGCGGAGTGACTTGATGCTGATGTTTGCTGGTAGTCAGGTTAGCTTTAGCTTTGTCAAAATAAAGTACTGGGGAGTAGGGTACCGGAGGGGATTGAGGCGGTGGTGCTGGGCTTGGTGCGTTTGGTTTTGGGCTTCTTAGTGGGCGGGAGGGTGTACTGTGGTGTGAATGAGGGTCAGCGCTGGTATAGCTAGCTACAGAGCTTAGTTAGGCTGCAGGATGGTACGAACGGGAGTCCGTGAGGGGAGCTTTCGCGCATCTTCGCAGAAGTCGGATGGGATGTGGACGTTGCGGGTTGCGAGGGTAGCGAGGAACTGCTTTGTGAAGCTGAGCTCGGTCATGATGATTGGCGTTGTGGAATTACTATTATGGAGGTGAGTGATATGTGGTGGCCGGCGGTGGGTAGGTAGGGTAGGCGGGTACACGTCAATCATTTGGTGGGGTTCGGGAAGAGGTTACCCGGGGCGGGAGATTCACGGGGTATCACTCGGTACTTGCCATTGGTGGTATTTAATAATAATATTAATGTGTGTACCTATGTGGGTTACAATTATATTATATGTAAGCCGTTAAGAGGTTCGTAAATTCCTCTATTTGGGGGCTAGGGTGCAGTTCTCAACTGCTCTCCTAGTATTATGTAGGGCGCAGTCTACAGTTATACCTGCAAACACCGCATGTTGGTGGCGTTCTACTCAAATCAGGTGTCGCCTTGTCTCAGTCCATTCCATCACTTATTACCTATTGATGTAGATGGAGGTAATTGGGAGTCCGTGTCGGTCAAGGTCATCGCCCGTAACCTGTAACATTTCAGAACACTTACAGCCTGCGTCGGGTTGAACCAGGCGTTTATTGATAGATAATTGAATACCTCTAGTAGGATAAATGAACTAAACAGAGACTCATAACATAATCTGCACATTTTAACACTCACTATCCGGACACATAAGCCCAGTGTACACATTTTCAATCTTAGGAATTAAAGACTTGTAGGAGTAAGACTCTTATTTTAGTTCTCTGAGTAAGTAATCGCCTAGCTACTAAGTACAAATCCCTCTTTAAAGCCGCAACGACTGCTAAACTATGACACCATATCATCCAACGAAAGAATGCTACAAAGCCCCGATACCGAAGCAAGATCTTTTTTGTAAAAATGGAATCTACCAAACAAGCTCCGTAGTACCTCTGGAAAACGGATACTCCTGCCCATCCGCCGCCATAAAGATGCCATTCCTGAGCAGGAACTTCCAGATTGTTCCACCGCGCTTGACCTTGCTCTTCTTGACGGCTTCGTAGAGGCAGATGATGGTGTTTTCCCCGTCATCATCGTCATCGTCGTCGTCGTCGTCGCTCTCGTCATCGGCCTCACCGTAGGGGCCGATGGCCTCCTCCTCGTCGTTCTCGTCGGGTTCGGTCTCATCATTGTCGTCGTTGCCATCGAGCTGGGGCGGGAAGACCTCACCGGTGAGCTGGGGCGGAAAAGTTTCATCGACGAGTGCCTGTAGTTCAGGACTAACCTCCCACTCGGGAGCGGGCTGGTTCCTATCAGGTGATTCAGGCATGGCCACAGGTGCTTCTGTGGCAGGTTTCCAGGTATATGAGTCGGCGGGCGAGGCGCTACTGCTGGTGCCGCCATAGGGCTGGAAGGGAAGGGTGTTATCCCAGTAGAGCTGCCCTTCTACGCCTAAACTGATGCCACCGGTCTGCTGTGGTGCGCTATCGGCGCGCCGCTGCACGGGAGGCATGGACATCTGAATAGTGTTGAGGAATGCCCATTGATCATCAGAGACGCCGGCGGGCACTGAGGGTGCTTCTTGCGGCTGTAATTTCTTGCCCTGGGCGGGCCTGGTATTCTTGCTACCAATCGACGTGGTCCCTTGTAGCGGCAACTGAGGAGGGATCGGCTTCCGCTGCATCTGCGAACTGGCCGCACGCTGCCGGTATGTTTCCGCAAACCCGGTGGACTCCATCCCTGTAGTCGGCGCAGGAATCGGGGCCGCCATCGCTGGAGGAATCACACGGCGCCCATATGCCTGCCTGATATCGGTCGTGGCAATCCTAGCCTCGTATTCCCTCTTTGCAGTAGTTCTCGCCTCAGTACTCCTTGCAGATATTGCGGCCGCCGTCTGATTCTGGCACTCGGCCCTCTTGATGGCGGCCGAATCCCGCGAGCAGATGCTTGGGGCCGCAGAAACCGCCGCCGTCGCTCTCGCAATGTCAAGGGCGTTGGCGTTCAGCGCCGGCGCCATCCGTGATGCAAGATAACGGTCTGCGCGAAGGCGGGCTTCATAGCTCCGCGTCGCCGTCAGGCGGCCGCTGCGCTCAATCCCTTCCTTTTCGTCCGCATCCCTCAGGAGGCGCTGGCTCTCCTGGCGGCGGATCTTTGCCATCATACGTTCCATCTCGTTCGGATCACTGGAGCCGGCAAGCTCGCGCGAGCGTTGCATCATGTGCTCCATGTGCGCGACCTCGGACTTTGTGTGTGTGCTGGTGATATGCGAGGTGAAGGATGATGGGATCTCTGGCCTGCTGGCTGTTGTTCGAAGAAGTAGCGCCGGATGAGGGGGCATCTCCATTGACACGGGTGGCGTTGGACTTGGTGACCGCAAGATACGTCGCCTGTCCGTCATTCTCTGCTTGGGATCGGGTTCCAAGGAGGCGGGGGTAGGAGTGGGCTGGGGCTCCCAGGGGAAGAGCTCGCCGATATTCGCTTCTGTGAGTTTCTGCTTCCAAAGCTGTGTAGAGGGAGTCGGAATTAGTTATTGAATATTTGATTTATTTGATTTAGGTAGTCAATGATCGTCTGGCTGGTTTTGCGCAACCCTAACCCTAGCCTATAGTTGTTGGTGGAAGGGACGCTTTGAACTTACTGATTCAAGCTCGGCGATAAGAGAGACAGAGATACCAGCATCTTCGAAGGTGGCGCGGGCTGCGTCGATAACATCCGCCATAACGAGAGGGTAGAGCTCTGCCTATGTTGGAAGTTGTGTTAGCATAACGATGCGGTGGGCCGGTGGGAGGGAACTTACAGCATTGGTGGTCCTCTGATTTGCCGTCATCAGAGACTGGTGCTGGAGAGGAATAGTGAAGTAGAGGAGGAGGTTTAGATAGAAATAAAAGCGATGGAATGTGCGTTGGGATGGAGATTGTGTGTGGTGGCCGTAGTGGGAGTGTTGCAGTTTGTCTGGGAGCGCTTTCGCTGCAAGTGTGGGAGAGTGAGATATGCTATGAGTGCGCGTAAGTGTGAGCATAGTTGGAGAGAATGGAATGGAACCGACAGGAGTCGGAGGCATAGTATGTGCACATCTGGACGTTGGGCGAGAGAGAGCAGTAAATACATGACCTATAGTTAACTACATGTACATGTAGATGTCACGTACCCATATGTAAATGTAGCCTCGTCGTAGTTTCTTAGGTAACACATACATGTACATGTATGTCTCGAGAGGCGATGTCCTAGGAATTCAAACCACAGCCATGGGTCGGCCATCCAGTACGTACTGTCCATGAAGCCGACCTTGAAAACGGGGCCACTGGCCAGGGTGGTATGATACATCAACTTTCGTTAAATCACGGTATTAATGAAGGCGACGAGATAGAAGGAGGAGGAGTTAGGCACTCGGTTTCTGAAAGACGTTTCTTTGGGTTTGATTAGGGCAAAACATGCCCTTGAGCCAATACATTCCGCGTAAAAGTGTTGAAAGTTATCAAGGCTACGACACAAACACGGCTCACAACCAGACGATCAGCTACAACTGAGAACTGCCTGGTGAGTGATTGAGATAGAGCTTAGCCCTATACTCCAGGTTTGGCAGCGACGCAAAACTCTGGTGCTCTGGTACTTACATTCACACCATACTTGTCCAGGCAATGGATGCTCTACCCCACTACTTTCGACACTCAATTGATTCCTACTGAGAATCGTTATAGCCCCGGGCCTATTTCGCACTACAGACCAGCGGCTATGTAGCTAAGGGCTGGGAGAAAGTCTTCGTGCAACTATTGACCGTGCACGCTTGAAGACAATAGACGAATTCTGGGTAGTTTAATTAAACATAATTTAGTTTCCTACCCATTACTTTAAATATCGGCATCGAAGGTGATGAGGGGAAGGAGGAATTAAATACTTCGTTTCTGAAAAAGGGTTTTTTGGTTTGGATCGAGGTCAATTACAGTATATATTCCTTTCTATTGATGGTATAACATTGCTTTAGAAAGGAACTACATCTAAACGTTTCAGCATAGAAAATCATGACTCGATCGACTGGACGGGCGATTGATCGTGTATAAAAATGCACTATATGTTAGGAATTGAGGTTTGCTCGCAATTTCTCAATATTGGGCATTGTGTTGCTTCAAGATTGATGTGGCAAGCACCATGCATGCGCTACACGCGCACACCTTAAGCGCGCTTCGAATTATCATTACCCAGTAAGCGGGACAAGGGGCATTGTGAAGTCTAGGAATGGATGAAGTTTTGAGAATGGCGACTCGGTTTACTTCCCGAACAGGAGCCCTCGTACGACATGATGCAGAGTACATAGATTGGAGTACATACACGTACATGTACTTGCTACGGTTGCGTATTGGTGCATGACAGAGGTCACTTTTCATATCTGCTGATTTATTATTTGCGCGCAACAACCTGATTAATCTTCCCACTGTGATTTTCCTTGTGATATCGGCGGCTCCGCCCTGCGAGCTATTTACATATACATGCCGGCATGTATTTAAATAAGAGAATCCTCGTCGCGATCCCAGGCGCAAATGGACGTGTGGAATGCGGAGTACTTGCAGTTGGCTGTCGCCATAATGCATATTACCTTGTACCCTTTGCTGTATGACATATGTATGTAGTAGCACATGTATTTGGGGAGCTGTATGTCGAGTAACATGTATCTAGGTATCGTATCGCAGAGGAAAAACAGTAGGAGCACAGTATCGGGGAAGAAGGTTATCGGGCGTGCCGCAACACGCGAGCTCCACGCTCCTCCGGACCCCCCGCCAAAAGTTATCTAGTTCCACAACTTTCCCCCACACTTCCCGCATCTGTTAGCGATCGCTACACATCATCCTACCAACGCAACCTTCCAACTCTCCCCCCCGGACGGACTAGACTGGAAGTCGACGATCTATCCCACTTCACCTCCCACTTCCACCTCCTTCTTCAACATAAACCTCCACCCACCCCCCATCTTCTGGATCTCCCACACCCCACTTCCCGCTACATTCCACCCATCAATGCACCTGCTGCTGGGCTCTGGAAAACCCCGTAAAGAACCATGTCTGAAGGTGTTCCCGGTTCTCTCCCACGGCCTCCAAGTCCAGTCAACCCATCGTCCTTCCTGCGCCCGCAGCAGAAGCAGAATCGCCCGCAGCAGCCCATAGACATCGTTGATAAGGAGCAGGCTGAGGGATTGGTATGACTCCTCCCCTTCTTTCCCGTTGCGAGACGCTCAGGTGGCAGCTACTGACCTCCGTTGCAGCGTGCTATCCGCGACTTTCTGAAGGTCAGAACTACTTATGACGTATTACCGGTCAGTTTTAGGCTTGTGGTGTTGGACACAAGTTTGTTAGTTAAAAAGAGTCTGAATATTCTTGTACACAACGGTTAGTAGGAAATGGGGCTCTTTCTCTTCCTCCGGAATGTTCGAGAGGGGCGTAGAAAGCTAAAGCGGCTGGTGTAGGAATCGTGTCGGCTCCATTATGGAATTCAAAGACATCGACGTTTGCGGGATTACTTACAAGCTCGGACTATATCAATGTCATCCAGTACTATTGGCAGTACCCAGAGAAATTTGAGGAGATTGAGGGATTCAAGTTGGATAGTTTAAGAGGTATGGGTTTACTTTCCTTTACATTTACTTTTTCTTTTTTTCTATCATGTGAGGCTGGGCTAGATTGAAATTTTGCTAACATGTGTGCGGGTAGATATCGAGAGGGCCATCGGGGTTACTCCAATTGAAACTGTTTCCGTGCACCCACTTGTGCCTCTCTATGATGCCTGTAGGCGCATGCTAAAGTCTCGTGCCCGCCGTATTCCGTTAATTGATCTTGATGACGAGACGCAGCAGGAGATGGTTGTGTCTGTGTTGACCCAATTCCGCATTCTTAAGTTTGTAGCGGTAAATGTGCGTGAGACGCAGATGCTGCGTAAGCCGATAAGTGAGCTTGGAATCGGAACTTACGATAATGTGAGCACGGCGAACATGGAGACGCCGGTCATCAATGTCATTCATCAGCTGGTCGAGAAGGACATTAGTAGTGTGCCAATTGTGGATAATAGAGGTATGTCTCCTCCCTCCCCTCAATAGCTCAAGGATGGTTATTCATGCGGGTGTATAGGAGTGCTTTTAAATATCTACGAATCTGTCGATGTCTTAACTCTCATCAAAGGAGGTAGCTATGAAGAGCTCAACCTCAGTGTAGGAGAAGCTCTTTTGAAGCGTCCCGACGTAAGCATTTTATCCCTCTTCGCTCCAGTTCCATGTCTAACAACTACCAGGACTTCCCCGGAATTCATACATGCTCTCCTCAAGACCGCCTAGATGCCATCTTTGATACAATCCGCCGTTCTCGTGTGCACAGACTTATGATTGTTGACAGCCACAACGTCTTTAAAGGAGTTTTAACACTAAGCGATATCCTACAATACCTACTCCTTGACGGTGAAGTCTAGAAGCTATATTAGGGTACTAGAAACTTTGTTCTATGCCTACCTTAAACATACTGAATATGTTGTTGTATACTTATCTAGCATTTCATCTATTACCCTCATCAGCCATATCGCTGCCATCGCCACTCTGCATCCCGTCTTGTCTCAGCCCCTAGTTCTAGTTCATTTATATAGTTTTGATGTGAGAGCCTTTAACGTCTTAACCCCTCACATCCCCTCCCTCCTTTTGTATGTCAACTCATCTTCCCCTCCCCCCCTGGAGGCGAGGCCGGTTTTCCTTTTCCTCTTTATTACTTTCTCTTTGCCGTCTCTTAGTTTTAGTCCTTCCATTGGCGGTTTATGACTTGCTTCCTTGTTTTGGTTTTGTAGCTTGCGTTCGAACTGATCGGCGTTTCTGGAGGTTTTGGGTGTGTTGGCTGGCTTAGCGGGATTGCTATGGTGACGGTCGAGAGGGGAGGGGAGAGGAGAGGACAAGAGGGGATTGGTTGAAGAGTAATGATACTATATTAGCTAGCTGGATTTTACTTTTGTGGTGGTATCGTGTGATCTAAATATTGGTATGCACCGGGATCCAGGGGCGGCGAAGGTACCTGGCCGGGAGATATGAGCGGAAATCTATTCACAGTGAAGTAAAACATATGCCGGTGCGTGCCAAGCACTCACATCCACGAATACGTAGAAGCACATGGCGCGCCATCAAACGGCCTACTTTCTTCAGACATATGTATCCCCAACCAGGGAGCTGCCCTAAAGTTTTCGTACTCTGTAGTATTAGTAAACTGAACCTACGTTTTACCTTGTCCATATGGCGGTAGCTTTAGAGGCACGCACACCCTGGAGCGGGCGAATCAAGCTCTATAGAAGTGGGGATGGCTCATTTAGTCTCCGGATAGGTTCTTTGGTGTTATTTATAGGCATAAGAAGGTAGGGGGGGGGGGGCTCCTTTATCCATAGGGGATCTACACTTGACTGCAGTAATCGGTATAACACTGATAGGAAATTATTGTCTTCCCAGTATGACGAGGAGCGGGCTTTCATGCCTTTTTATACTCTAGATACCTCACCCATAGGGACTTAACTGTGGATTGACCTAAGGGCGTAACTATGCTGTGCTTGCATTTGTGGATATCATTGATGTCGGGGTAGTTGGTGGGCGGGGGTTGTGAGGTGTGGTGTTCAAGGGTCATAGATTGTCACTCGGTGCCGTCGGCCATTGTGCCGCGGCCGGGCTTGGCGGGCGAGTCTCCCTATCGAGAGCGGATATAGTTCCTGATATACATATAGTAAAGACATGCAGCCCTATATTTGCGAAGAGGCAAATATCTGGCCGGCTTGGTGCGGTAGGGGCTGGTTTTTAGGGGATTCGGCAGCAAAAACTGCAGCAAGTTGGGCTTGGGTGGTTGGGGCCGCCCATACTTTAACCGCCCTCTCCAGGATTCGAACCTTACAATGCACTTCCCATGATGTTAAACCGACCGCTCACTTACTGTTTCGTGCCTTGAATCAATATTAAACCTTACCCAGCGCAAGGGGGCTCGCTGCGGTTGTCGGATCTACGCAGCTGTGCAGTGGCCTATTATATGGTCGCTGGAGGCCCGGCAGGAAATTGCTACGAGCCGATTTGAATGGTGCGGATATTCTATAGTCACGCGGCTGGACAACAGGTGAGTATGGGATCTCATGGCTGGTTTGAAGAGCATGACTTGGTAGAAACGAAAACGACCATCTACGAGACAGAGATAGTTTTCACACCACCACAAAGCCCTAGTGTTCCAGCCTTTACTCCGCAATAAAGGCTTCCCTCTTTGCACCACCAAATTCCGCCGCCGCCACCAAAACCCAAACAAAGAACAATCCCAATATATACTCTAGACCTCCCCCGCACCTCTCCCCACCGATATCCAAACGTACCCAAAGACTCACCGGCACAATGACACCCAACCCAAACAGAACGCACCTCAACTCCGTAATCACCTCGCGCTCGCACCGCCGCCGCCGGGTCTCCTTCTTAGTCCCCATATCGCTTCTGCCTACCTCAAACTCGACCGACAAGACCCACCAGACCGTCATCCCGCCGCTCATAGCCGCAAGCCTGATCAAGATCAAGGCCGCGGAGGCTCGCGGGCCCACAGTGCCCGATGAGACAAACACGTACCCATATCCGGTGATTGTGGTGTGGCGGGGGAAGTATTTTCCGGTGTTCCCGGGGTCGGTGGATCATGGGGGTCGGTTTATGAATGGGAGGTTGGCAGCGGCGAAGGTGAGCCTCTGCTGTTGGATTGGGGGGGTGGGTGGGGTCTATTATAATGTACTGATGGAGAGGGTGAGTAGATGAATGAGCCGCTGCTCTCGACGGCGTTGTGGGCAAAGAGGCCGGCGTGGGAGATGTATGAGGCCATAAAAAACATTCTA
The DNA here is from genome assembly GCA_024713855.1 of Morchella sp. 2016-41. NCBI lineage: Eukaryota > Fungi > Ascomycota > Pezizomycetes > Pezizales > Morchellaceae > Morchella > Morchella sp. 2016-41. The sequence goes on from JAMGZD010000014.1 coordinate 1,279,460, forward strand.
AGTGCCGGGTGGGGGTATGATAACTCGAAGGACGAGTATGTGCTGAATATTTGGGGGTATCATGAGGTTCGTGGTTTTCCTCCTCATATTCAAATTATTTTAACTGTATTAATTGTAGTCTCTAGGAAACCACACTCCTCACGACACTCGATGATATCTGCAATCAGTATTTCCGGACACAAGTGGACGGGAGCAAGCGACGTGGCCCGCTGGTGCTGGGATTTAGGCCATATGCGTGGGCGAAAAGAGACTGAGCTTAGTTGAGTTTAGTTGTGTGGCTGGTAGACCTCTTTGTTCGTGCATTCGTGAGACAAAGAAAACGGGTCCCGCATGTCTATGCATTTGTAATTTAAGCGGAGGAGCATATAACATGACAATATCTATATACTCATGAGTCCAGTCTTTTATATAAAATATCCTCTTGACGTTGAATGCGGTGAACGCAGTGGTGAGGGTTAGGGTTGAACGTATCAATGATCGGGATTGGTTTTAGTGCATTTCAATCATTTCCGCATCAAACCTGGCGGATCTCCTTAGTACACATTACTCGGGGGGAATAAAAAGGGTCTTGAACATCCATGTTCCGAGAATAGGGGGAGGTAACGAAATGGAGATATGATCATTATTATTGTGGTAATGGAAAAAACATAGAGTCTCTAGATTACCTGACGGGGTGGTATATAGAATCGCCGGATCCGGAAACCAGGGAAGTTAATACCGTTGGGACGTGAAGCAATAAGAGTTACCTTAGTCATCCCTCAGAGGCCAGTGTGCTCGCTCTTTATTAGAAGCTCTACATAAAACGACATTAAACCTCTTATTTAGGGAGTGAAGGGAAACGGAAGGTAGATGGGGTTGTTAGTTATAGCGCTGTTACAATCTGGGCTTCCGGGCACTAGCCGACTCCGGGATCGAGTGACCTCCCATGACCGATTACTAACAGCACTCGAGCCCCATGCCCTAACGCTAGAACTTAAACTGGAGAGCGCAAGTCACGTGCAGGATGAGCCTAAACGACATACGTTGACCATCAAAGGAACGTCCTGGAAGGCGTCAGTCCTGCGTAGTCTGTTTCTTTCCTCATCACCATCTTCACCTCTTCGCGTCGGCGAGAACATCCATACACATTTTTCCCGCGATCACCGCGCTCATTCCTTTCCTAATCAATTAGAATCACCGCGTCGCGCGATAAAACGTTGGGCCCAGCCTCGTGACCTTCATCGCCTGCTAACTGCTACGCACACGACACAGACAAAGCCAACAACGGTCTCTCTTCGCCCACCCTCACTCGCTTACTCACACTCCAACTTGCAAAACCAAAAAAAACAAAAAATGGACGCGAAGGATGTCAAGGCGCACGTCAGCAATCTGGAGAAGGGAGTCAAGGAGAAGCTGCCCGCTCAGTACTTGCTGGATATCCTAGGCGCGCTGAAAAAGGAGGTTGTGGCCACCGAGCAGCTGTTGAGAGTATGCCACCCCTTTATGACGGCAAATTGCTATAGAACAGATGGGGGAATTTGCACTACAATTCCATTGAGAATGGCGATAAATCTGGAAACCAATTTATGCCGTCTCTTTTTTCTCCGCCCCGTACTAACTCGAACTCGTTCCATTGCAGGATACTAAAGTCGGAATGGCTGTTAATAAGCTGCGCATGAATCCCGACAAGACCGTCTCGGAACTTGCGAAGGAGATTGTTGCAAAGTGGAAAAAAGACGTGCACAGCAAAACAAAGCCCGGCTCAACCTCAGACGTCAAGAAGGAGCGCAACTCAACAGCCTCTCCAACTACAGGGTCTAACCCAATGTCTCCCCCTAAGCCGTCGGGCAAGAAGCCGGATAGTAACAGCAAGGTGGACCCAAGCAAGAGAAACAAGAACACGGATAAAATCACTTGGGCGATCACTTCCGACCAGGTCAGGAATAATTGTATCGGCGCAATGTATGATGCTCTTGTCCATGAGTCGGATGCGAGTAGCGACCATATCTTCAATCTTGCGAAAGCTGTTGAGACGTCGGTATTTTCGAATAATAAGTCCAAGACCGACCAACCGTACCGCCGCCGCATGCAGGTCCTGTTCCTCAACTTGAAGGACACCAAGAATAACCTTCGTATCCGTGTTGTGTCGGGTGAAATCACACCTGAGCGTTTGGCGACTATGGAGACCTCGGAAATGGCCAGTGCTGAGCGAAGAAAACAGGATCAGCAAATTATCGCTCAGAATGAAAAGGACTCCATGATGCCAAAGAGCGAGAAGAGTATCAGTGATCAACTTACCTGCGGAAAGTGTGGAAAGAAGAGAGTATCGTACACACAAGCTCAGACCAGATCCGCCGACGAGCCGATGACTACTGTGAGTTTCATCCCACCTCCGAGTGTAGATGTGTTATGCTAACAGCCATTCTTAGTTCTGTACATGTGAGCTCTGCGGTCATCGGTGGAAATTCTCATAGATTTCCCCTCAAACGTACAGCTAAAAAAAAGTAAAACGAAAAATAAACTATCTTCAGATCAGTATCACACTTGGGGGTGCACTTCTCCATCTATTCTTTTTAGATGGAGAGGTGCACCCCCGTTTTATGTATATTAAGTTAGGGGACGGCAACCTTTCTTCTTTTGCCATCTTGCCCTTTATTAGGCCGTGGAGGTAGTACTAGTTGAGCGTTTTTTTCTTCCTCTTCCAATCTCCTTCGTAACCTAGGTTAAGTGCTCTGAGTCCTGGTCTAGGAAGACAGGGGTTCGGAGGTTTGTGTGTGTTTTTAGTTTGGACATTTTGTTTCTTTCTACATTCTTCTCAGTTCTTAATTTTTTGTCCCTGAAGTATTTACAGTAGTTGCGGGACATTTTTTTCTCCTTTTCCTTTTCTTTCATTTCCTTCTTTTTGTGTGACGGTGAAAAAGATGGACGTATGGATGGATGGCCGATGATGAGTATGGATTTTACGCGCGCATATGTTGAATGATGTCGGTTCCTGGTGAGCTGGGCCGAGGGCCGAATGTGTCGATGCTGAAAAATTGAGTGTGTGGTTCTTTTAGTCTTTTTCGTGCAGTTTATATTGGCTTGACTGATGATTCGGAGTGGACTTGAAAAGTTGCGTAATGAGGGTTTGATGCTCAGGCTCGACACAAGGGGAATGGTGGGTTGTGGTGATCGTAATAATAATGGTGCTTGGGTGACAAAACCAGAGATAGAATCTGCGAGTTGCTGCGATGATCCAGTATGGGATCACTAGCACAGAGTGATAATACATGATTGCCGTTTCGTGACACCGTGTAGTGAGCGGCAACAGCTTCATGAGACATCACTCCGACGCCCCGTCGCACGCGCAGAGTGACCGGTGGTAAAACCAACTAGCTCTTGATTCTTCACTCGCGTTCCTCAGGATGACTGACTTGGCAGAGGGGTAAATCATACTTTCTTTGTTTGCCGGGAGTGTTTAGGTATCGGACTTTGTGCAAATTCTGGGTGCACTGCGTGCACTACGGGTATAAATATATCTTGTTCCCCCAACTTTGATTTATAGGCAAATGATTTCACTTTCAGAACCGGTTTTTCAACTTGTAAACACGGGATAATAACGTGATTACTGCCACAATAATAAGTCCATTGAACACCACTCCCCAAATAAAATGCTTCCAGTTCGGTATTTACAAAAAAAAAAAAAAAGAGACTATTGCCCACTCATTAAACAGAACTCATCACAGAGGCGTTCTTATACCAGTTAAGCATTGGGTTATCGCCACTCTGCGTCTCTGTTTCTTCTAGGAACGCCCAACTCTTCAGAAACTCCTCGTGCTTCATGACTCGGGTGAGGCGGCCAGTCAGGGCTTTGTACATGTCGTCCATCACATCAAAATCTGTGGGGAAGAGAATATCAAAGAGGCCTTGCTGCACCTGTTGACTGTTAGTTTCATGCCGTTCCCTCTAGACTTATGATAGGCACATACAAAAGGCGTCGAAACAGGAATACTAGTCCGTTTATATCTCGTTTGCACCACGGGAGCGTTTACGCCCTCCACTGCATCTGGTAGAGCGTGAAAGTCGCTCATGAGTAGCTTATGTGCGGGGAAATTCTCCCTCAGCACATCGAAAAAGCCCATCATCTTCGTTGGGATAAATTCCGGCTTGCTTAAGTTCGGTGTGAACGGCAATGCCTCTCTAAGCTTTCTTATGATCTTTGGCGTCCGCAGAGGATGCTGGAATCCTGGTCTTGCAACGCGGGATCGGATCTTTAGGAACCGCTCTGCTACCGGGTCTAGATGGGGCGTGTAGAATTCATGGAAGTCCCCTTGCTTGTCAATCATTACGACACCCTGCAGGGCCCGCTCTGTCTCGGGATCGTAACGAATCATGTCGTGCGAGAAGTTGTCAAACACCTCGAGTGCGAGGAAGAAGCACGGATCAGGGACGTAAGTGTCCCAGTCGAAGATGCTCTTATTCACAATCTCGATTTTTTCCGCGTGAGGGCCTTGAGATGCTTGTGCGCGCTGCAGCTCCGCAAGAGACGGCGAAATCTCAATGATCCGGTATTTTGTACGTGCATAAACGTCGGGATCCGTATTGCGGATGTGGTCTAGGATGTTACTCATCATGGTACCATTCCCGGCGCCCATCTCGTAGATGATGAGATCGTTATAGGGGAAGAGCGACAGCTTGTAGTTCTCGACAAGGTACCGCGAGATGGCTTCGCCGTAATATGGCTTGAAGAGCTCCGTGGGTGTGTGCCAGAGCTGGCGGATATCAGAGGGGTGCGTGGCATCGAGCGCGTCCTCGAAGGCCGTGTAAGCCTTCCCGAGATTGCGCTGAAAGTCGGATTCGTCAATGAGGGCGGGGAAGTTAAAGGCGTGCGGGGTGGAGAAGATGACGGCGTATTTGGAGAAGTAGCCGTAGTTGGGATTGTATAAGCTGTCTGCAACGATTATATGTATACGGTGATTAGGAAATAGATCATAGATCTTCTTCTTTCTGCGACGGGGGCACACCGTCGATAAAGTCCCGCACAAGCATCTTCACCCTCTTGGGTCTTTCCGTACGGGTGGCCAACTGCTGTGCGGTCACCATAGGGTATCGCTCATATTCCTCTGAGCGGTCCCGCTGGAGGAATGTACTCCGCGGCTGCCATGTATTCTTGTCGCTGTCCGGCGCAACAGGGAGTTTAAACCCCATAAGGTTTCGCCGCTGAGCATAGCCATTGAGACCAGCACGAAGCCGCAAGTGAGCTCTACGGTGAAACAGAGATCTGAAAAGGGACGACACGAACGGGGGATCCATTGATGTTCGGCGGGTGAGAAAGGGAGAGCACAAAAGATCGTTGCAACAGGTAGTGGGGCTGATCGCTGCGGCCGCGTGCCCCCCGCCATCACCGACGTCACAAGCTCCCCCACGCCTCGAGTCTGCTATTAAGAGTTCCTCTTCTTTTGCATTTCACACTACATAATCCTCAAGAAGTATAGGCAATGGACAGATACGACCAAACAAAGCTCCTCCTTAGCGGAATAGTCATCGGCGCTGGCGCCGTTCTCGCAGTTCAGACAATCTCTTCACACCGACGACAAGATTCAACAAAAAAATCACAAATATTAAAAGAAGATATCAGAAATGGACTCGAAGAATGTATTGGGAACACCCCTTTGATCCGAATAAAACATCTATCCGAAGCCACGGGCTGTGAGATTCTAGGTAAAGCGGAGGTACTATTTACCGTTCACTCCGTTTGCGCCTCAATATCTACTAATGACGCAAGCAGTTCCTGGAGCCTGGTGGTTCAGTGAAAGACCGAGTGGCGCTTAAGCTTATAAAAACTGTAATAATATTTCTTCTCTAGCTTTCTTCGTTTCCTTTCCGCCCCAATCTTCCCGGAATGATAAAGAAATACTGATAAATTATTTAGGCCGAAGAGGCTAATCTTCTCACTCCTCACAGTGGTGACAAAGTGTATGAAGGTACCGTGGGATCTACCGGCGTCTCTTTGGCCTTCATCTGCCGAGCCCGTGGATACCTTGCCCATATCTGTATGCCAAATGACCAGTCCATAGAGAAGTCTTCTCTTCTACTGAAGCTCGGTGCCATGGTTACTCTTGTACCTCCAGCTCCCATAGTCGATAAAGGTCAATTTGTAAATCGTGCGCGCGCTCTCGCTGCTGCCCAGACAGCCTCGGAGACAGAACCTGGGCGTGGGTTCTTCGCGGATCAGTTTGAGAACCCCGCGAACTGGAAGGCACATTACGAGGGTACAGGTCCAGAGATATACCAGCAATGCGGCGGCCGTGTCGACGCCTTTGTGGCAGGTGCTGGAACTGGTGGAACTTTGAGCGGCGTGGGGAAGTACCTAAAGGAGCGTCTTGCGGGTGTCCGTGTGGTGCTGGCTGATCCACAGGGAAGCGGCCTCTATAACCGTGTCAAGTACGGCGTCATGTTTGACATCAAAGAGCGGGAAGGTACTCGGCGTCGACCTCAGGTCGACACCATAGTAGAAGGCATTGGTATCAATCGTGTCACCGCCAATTTCGAAGCAGGCCGTTCCTATGTCGACGATGCTATCCGCGTTACTGACGATGAAGCGTTAGCAATGGCACGATTACTTGTAGAGAAGGAAGGTCTCTTTGTAGGCAGCAGCAGCGCAGTGAACTGTGTTGCTGCTGTGCGGACGGCGATGAAACTAGGCCCAGGACATAGGGTGGTCACTATTCTATGTGACTCGGGGACCAGGCATCTAAGTAAGTTTTGGAAAAAGGTAGGGGAAGTGGCGGGCGACGAAGAAATGACCTTGGATGGAGTATTAGGATGCGGAGAGGTAGGGAAAGGTGTTAGCTTAGAAGGTGAAAAGAGTGGATATGGGATATAAGTGAATGGTGGTGTATGTATCGATGAATTCATATTAATTTTTAGGGATCTTTTTGAAAGCCTGGGCACCAGACAGAAACTAGAGTAGTCCGCTAGCTAGTGGCACCCCTCAATACTAATGAGTTCGAGAATTACCCGCTATCTTGGGAGCGCACAAATATCGTGAACGCTCGTCGTTGAGGGACAAAAGAACTACAGCTACACCTCGCTATAACAAACGCTAAGGTGCAGGGAATGCAATTTTCGTTTCCTATAGCAAGTAATATTTTGGTGTAGATCTGTTAGCGTGTACCCTATGCACTGTTTCTTCCAGTAAGGTTTTCATATATATAGCGAGGTTTCTTATAGCGTACAAACAAAATGGTAAGTGCATGGGGTCATGAAAGCTTAAAGAAAGTATAAACGCTAAACGTGGCTGCTATTTTCGGCCAAATAGCACTACCGTATAATTCAAGACGTCGAAGTTGTCTTTTCAAGGGAGATTAGGGGGGCGTACTCAAGAAAAACAACCAAATATGGAGGTTTCAACGTCTTCTGTGACCGACCGTTCCTTCGAATTAATACGGTAACTTACGGGAGATTGGTAGCTGTAAAAGGTACCGCCGAAGTAGCACAATCTGCAGAAATGTGAGAATAATATGCAGGTAAAATTTTATACTCAGCTTGAATTGTAATTGGTTTTTGTAGAAGTTTATATTCGCAGTAAGTAGTGCTATGGAAGGAAGTCTTATTCAAACCCAGTATTGGAGTTTAGGCGTCTGATGAGGTGAGTATTGGGATAGGAGAAAGGTGTCTCTATCCATCTCGCACCAATATTTGCAATCCCACGTACCTGTGTACATGTATGTAGTACTTCGGTTTTCCAGCTGATATTACTGTTTTATGCGTATCATCGTACAGGGCGCCTTAGATTTATTTCCTTAATTCATGATATAAGTGAAAATTTACCAAGTCTTTCTTGGTTTGAGCTAGGTGCTTGTGTGACGCCTGATTGATTTCCGGATAGGGCTCTATGTGTACTTGGATAACCACTTGATCGACCCCATATCTCCCTCGAGAAAAGAAGACATAGAAACCCTCTCGCATGAAAAACGCTACATCACCGTAGATATCTAAACCATACAAGAAATCAGAACAGTTGATAAGATTACTCGCTCTTAGACAACCCTTAGACTTTCTAATACTGTCAACCCCCCTAACCTTCCTAACCTTCCTGATCTGTTCGCCATCTTGACCATACTCGCTGTCTTTATCATCCGAAATCTCGAGCTTTCTCACCCTATTGTCCTCGACTTCCTCTAGCACTTTTGGCTCGGCCTTCGATAACTCAATCCAAAAGATGGTTGATAACCAGAGTTGTCTTTGAAATTTGCTCTACTATCCTTGTGAGCCCGTTGGATGTGGTGTTTATTATTGATAAGACGCCTTCTAGGTTTCTGGCAGAAGTTGCATTCGAACCACGGCACACCTCTTCGGGAGTCTCCACCACCCACACCCATCAACGAACGTCGTCGAAGCTCGTTCACAGCCCACTCTTAGTGCCTCTCTTTGATATGGAGGAGCAGTGCATGATCTGATTTACTGATGTAGCGATAGCAGTGGTGACACTTATATATTTTGTCGACATGTCTGTAGGGGATTTCCTCGGCTTTCATGGTGCCGAGAATGGCTGCAGACACTCGATATTTGTCTTCACTGGGATGAGCTGCATCGTTAAAGAAAATCTCGAAAGCACACCCAGAACTGGCATGAAAAATATCATATCAAAATATAAAGAAAACTGCGGGACAGAAGAATTGGATTATGATCTCTGATGGCTTCTATGTGAGGAGTCTTCCACCTACAAAGAGCACAGATGCATGACTTGAAGCGAGCATCATCTCTTTCTCTTGATTCGGCGAGGCACTTTACAGTATGGCAGCCGTTCCTTGACCTTTATACCTTTTACGACATAGCCCTTGGACAAGGATTTGTCAGTGTGCCAGTAAAGACAAGAAGATGCTGGCGGGGTAGCCGATTTCCCGTCCCAGCTTAATTCCAACCAATGTGCCCGCTACGTCCGCTTCTGGTTGATCAACTTGGATGTATGCCTGTATACCGACACGTCGGCCGAAGAATTTATCGCACAAGTTACACTTGAACTCGCCGCGGTGGTCTGTCTTTTTTGTGTTTGTTGAAAGCCATCTTATTAGGAAACCGCTTGTTACACTTATTACACTCTTGACTTTGAGTGGTATCAAGATGGACTTTTCCGTAGTTTTTTAACGCTCTATTTGTGGTGTATCCTTTGCCACAGTTCTCGATTTGGCAAAGGAAGGTTTTCTCGCCCGGGGCTGCTCGTGGTCGTTTTTTGGTTTGGCTGGTCCTGAGAGCTGAAAAAAGAATGGACGGTTGCAGGCCCTGTTGACAGAGCGGTCCCGACTGCTGATGCTCTTGAGGGGATAGTGTCGCAGAGACAGCCGGTATTATTGCTTCATTCGGCTCTATAAGCAAGGGAGCGTTAGTTTGAAGACTCTCTGGATAATGGAGTCGAGATTAAGACGAAGGTCTTCATGGGTCTTATCTCTTAATTTCCCAAAGCTAATAGAGTTTCTGCTGTTTCCTTATATATGATGAGGACCAGTTCATCACCACTGTTGAAGGAGGTCCGGGTGTGATGAAAAAAGAAAATAATCGTATTATAATACCTCATTTACAAGGCAACTAATGAATTAAAAAGGGGGAAAGGGTTTGGGCGACTGATAGTCGGTGCAAAATCTATACATACCGGGAACTAGGGATGAAAAATACGCCTACGTGACCCATTTTATCGAGTGATATATGGTGAAGATACCACCGCTGCCCCCATGCTATGTACCTACATGTATCCAGATTGTTTTTAGACTGCAGAAACCCATTGGTACCGTACCAATAATACCGAAAACTCCAGAGATGGCCCTTAAAGCCGTTTCGCCGCGCACCCTGTTAGGTAGGAAAGGAATAACCCTTACTCCTACTCTCCCCCCGCTTCTAGCTCCTCCGGCAAAGTGCCACTGCCGGCCCACCACCTCTGTCTGTAGTGTGATATACGGCTGCGAGCTGCCCTTTCCGTCTCAAGGATACTTACTTGGAGCAATAGGACTAGATCTGAACCTGATCCATTAGAGCCAGGGAGAGAATGAACAGTAACCGTGTTCAGTATATCAGCAATATCAGGTTCGGTAACGCATTACGATTCAGCCTAACGGCCTAAGGGATAACTACATGTAACCTACCACTATTAAAGTACCCCGATAGATGTTAACTTCTATTGATGATGTTTCTAAGAGGAAGAGGGAATTGAAGTTCCCGCTCTTAAATTCCATCTATAATGACATTCTAGCCTTCTACCAAGACTAGATTCTGTCCACGCCTACAAGCCACCTTACTCCATACATTGTCTCGACTTCCCAGTCTCATCCTAGTCACATGACTTACTCTATCTAATAAGTATATAATTATAGCTTGCATATGCAGTGTACTTTTATAGTCTTCTGATTGGTTCATTGAGAGAGGTTTTTGCTTCACTTGAAACATGTTGTGTTGGATATTACCGTAGGGTATTATGCTGAGTGGTGTCAGATTGTTAATAGGGTTTCTACTGGTTCTGGGAAGCGATTAATAGTTGGATTTTAGAGGCTTGGTGGCTATTAAAGAGATATACTTGCAGCTTGAACTGGAGAAATTTCTGACCTACTGGTTGGTATGTGGGGGGTGTCAGAAAGGGGGCATATAGATTGACCAGCGCAGATATAGTGATGGGCTTTACCCGCCAGGGGGGGGGGGGGGGTCGAGGGCCGCACAGCGGCCTGAGAACACAGACTGACAGGTAAATAGAAAAACAAGCCGGAAGGCGGCTTGCCTGTATATTTGACTGATTGATATACGTGTAGTACCGGCCGAAGGCCGGAAACCACTTGTACATATGTATTCTTCTACTCTCACTACACGAATACCATAACTACATGTACATGTACATGTATTAGTCTATTACGCCGGCTAGTATCTTCTATAGAAGGAAATTTCCTGATAGCCGCCGAATAGTCTGTCACCCCTGGCACCTCCAGATTTCACACTTTCTCGCTTGTGGAGGCAGTCATTCAAGCCGATGCCTTGGACGGCTCAGTGAATTCTTTTCATTCTGTAGTTTTGCTGGAGAGGTATGACGCTGTGACCACGAGAGCTCTAGCGGGGAGGATATCCTCGTCGTCGGTTATTTTTTATCAAGCGGCCAATGAAGTAGCTGCATGACGGATTCTCTATATATTTAGGGACTCTACCTCACCCTCACTGAAAAGATCTGACCTCTCGAATTCAAGTGCTAGTACTGCGAAATGGGAATAAAGTTATAAAGTTATCATGTGGGGAATATATATCATCGTTTTTGAGCTATGTACTTTGAAGCACCTATTCAGTTGGGGCCATACTGTTGATTCTGCACGTGCATGGCCAGCTTTTTGAACACGGTACTGTTATAGGCCAGACGAGCCCCGGGGGTTTGATTGGTTGCAGCTTGTTATTACAAAAGCCAAAAGCGTCGGCAACTACATGTAACCCTCAAAGGTAACTGGCTAGAACTCTTTTCTCTAACATCCTGTGGAAATAATCATTACCCCTGATATCCAAACCTAGGTATCGGAGTATTTCTGTAGTTCCTTTAATTTAAGTTTCAAATCACAGTGATATCAACATGACATGAATTATCGCTCCTCGGCCCTTTGTTGAAATGATAACATGTACACTGTGAAGGCGCAGGATGAAGCCCGATAAAATCTCTTCTGCCTTGGCGCCTGTCACACCCCACTAAATATAATATTACTCCTTGCTGTTTCATGGCAGGATGGCCGAGTTGGTTATGGCGCCAGGTTAAGGTCTTATTCTTAACATCAATTCCTGGTTCGGAAACGAGCGTGGGTTCAAGTCCCACTTCTGTCATAAATTTTTTTTTTGCATTCTAGAACAGAGCAAACATATCTTTTGGACTCCCAAGATTGAATCCTGTTAACCAAATCAAAATCAAAAGAGGCTTTTTCTCTTCCGTACGGCGAATATTGTTCCCTTACAGCGACATGGAAGTGGAGAATAAAAATATTTTACCCCTCTGAGATTGTTTAGATTCATTAAGTTAGTAGTATCTTCCACTTCCCTCGCGCGTGTTGAGGGTGCGTCTGGATTTGCGTTTAACAGTAGGAAAACTGACTATGTATGTATATTATGTCTTGACATGTGCACCTCCTATCTTGCTACAACAGTCGCACAGCTGGGCGTTGCCCACTTCAAGACATATTTCTAGTATTGTGCATGCGTAAACCACCACCCCTTTCTTCTGACTCAATAAGATTTCCCAAGAGGCCGGCCCGAGAGTTGCTTCAACATGGTGTATATATATATAATTATTTGCGGACGGTCCAGTATAATATATATATTGTTATTGTGTGCCCCACTTTCTGCTTGTATGTGTTTGTTTGGAAACTCTTATAAAATCTAATAATGGCTTGATAGGACATGTATTCGAATTGGTTCAGGTTTGATGGGAAATGGATGAATTCGAAGAGAAAGCTTAGACACTTGGAATCATAAGAATCTACATATATCTAGCTCAGATAATACTGTTACATACTTGTATACAACTCGAAGTTACAGGAATATGTCTCTGATGCTGGTAATGGCTGAATAAATCGATCCTAACAGTACTACTGGAGGAATGAATGATCGACTAATGATTCGAAAAGGGGAAAAGAAAAAAGGGGCTCTCCGCTGCCGAGTTAGAAAAAAAGAGAAAAAAAAAAGACACTGGTTAGGTTTACAACTTCCCCGGACAGGCTTGAACTGTCAACCTCTCGATGCCACATATCAATATAACAGTCGAACGCGCTAGCCAATTGCGCCACGGAGAACTGGGATTACGCCTAGGTTTTACCCCTTTGAGGAACAGGACACCCCGAGACTGTCTTCCGAGCACATTTCCCTCTCTATGATGTAGCTTGGAGGGCTTCTAGAATCATCATCACGAAGGTGATTCTAACTATATATATGGATCGGTTTTTCCTTTCTTTCTTTTTTCTACCTATCAGACACTCCCTATACAATTGCAAGCGGAGTGCGGCCTCCGGCCGCCCAAATACAGTGAGGAAATGAAGGTGCAGGCGGTACTGTGATAGTACTTGATTTCCTAGATTACATTTGTTGTCATTCTGGATTATTGGGTCATCCAAACGGACAGGCACGCACCAAACCTCGTTTCCATCCCTCCTTGTGGGTAATCTGTGATTTGTTAGCTCTAGTATGCACTCCAAGCCATCCAATGAGTAGCTTCATTATGTATGTGTAGTTCCTGATAAAAATGCCATCACCAGGGAAATTCGGCCTTGATATATAAAAAATACAGCTGTAGTTCCGTCAGTGTTTGTTCGTTTATATACGTTTGTTGCAATAGCTACGCGCTTTTTGATGCCAGCTCCTTCCATCTCGGGAGTAGCTCTTTGCCTACTTGTGTAATGATATGCCATCGATATTATTAGAAATAGGAAAACGTTCCTGGCGGCGATGAGGAACGCTGTATAGTTTAGATGCCCTCTACAATTATATTACTATACTACTGATCCCTTAGGCAGCCAGCCCAGATCAAACTCGAAATCGTGGCCGAGCCAGATACGTAAGGCTGGGTGATATATATGTACTTACTTGGGTACGCATAAACATATTTATACTCATTCCAATTGAAACGCAATTACTACATACTCATTCTCCCCCCCCCCCCCGTCCCTGTCTCTACATGTACAGCTGTAGAGCAGGCTGGCCGTGCGTGGGAGGAATTACACACTTGACTCGAGGATCAGCGAGCAACTGCGTTTATCAGATATCTACTTACAAGGCCCAATCTACGTATACAGCAGCCACTCTAGATGTGCAAAAGCGCTCGTGGTTGTGATTTCGGAATGAGACATTTCTTCATACATGTATGTATGTAACCGTGGCGGACCATCAAACCCCTCCCCCGAATTAGAAGACTTTTCAAGAGTCGAAATCGATAGAAGGAGATTGATGACCTACTGTTTACATATATATAGCCCACGTGCACTTGTAGGCACACCCCTCGGTGTTTTGAACCCCAACTCTAGCACCATAACGCCAACTTCACGGGTGGGTGGGTGGGATGGGTGCGCCAGTGCCCACCTACACCTACACACTGACATCAAAAGCTAACCCACAAGCACTTTTGCAGAGCGGCTGGAGGTAATTACATCACTTAGCTACCAGATGTACGCTTGCCACACGTATACCCCAGAGGTCTGCATATACGCATGGAGCGAATAATTATATAATCCAGAAACAAACAAGAAAGAAAAAAGAAGAAAAAAAAGAAACCCCCCCCCCCCCCCCCCCGGACCCGACCGAGTGATACTCCATGTCGCACGCACCTAGGCCCTTCTACGCAGCATCCATGTACATGTACATCTACATGTATCGGGCTGTGGTGTGCGTACTCATGTACTCATGTATAGGTACTGGCTAGCTACATGTCAAACTAACATGTGTGTATGTACATGTAGGTACATGTGGTGGCGGTAGTTATAATTGTAATTGTGGTTATGATCTACGTACATACACACACCCTCTCGCCCGCCCGCCCGCCCGCCCGCCCGCCCGCCCGCCCCCGCAGCTACATGGTATGTAGATCTCAGTTCCCAGGCTTCACTCCCAGCCCAGCCCAGCCCAGCCCAGCCCAGCCCAGCTACATGCATCCAAAGATGCAGGTATGTGGATCGACCATATTACCATACCATACCATACCATACCATACCACACAATACCATACAATACCAATACCACACAATACCAATACCACACAATACAATACCACACAATACAATACCAATACACCATCTACACCCAGCCATAACTACATGTACATGATACTACCAAATCCCTTCCCTACCCTACATGCACCTACAGAGATACATGTATGTATCTGTATAGAAAAGAGAGCGGGAAAAAATAGATATAGATGTGATGTAGATGTGATGTAGATGTAGATATAGATGTAGATATAGATATCGATGTAGATAGATATAGATGACTCTAACACAGCCCACCAACACAGCCCACCACCACCACCACAACCACAACCACAACCACAACCACAACCAACCCCAAACATAACACGAAAAATGCTATAAAAAAAACAGTGGCCTCACACATCCGTACCTCCACCTCCCCCCCCTCCGTTCTGCTGTTCCGATCTGTTTTATGTTGTCTGGCGCTTCTCCTCCTTGTTCTCCTTCTGCTTCTACGTCTACTACGCTTTCTACGTCTACTACTACGCTTTCTAGCTGCGCTGGCCGCCCCCCCGCCCCCGCCCCCGCCCCCGCCCCCGCCCCAGCCCCCGCCCCACTCCCCACCTGGCCCAACGTGGTGATGATAATATGATGATGATGATGATGAGACAACACAACAGCATGCAGGAAAGAAAAGAGAAGGAAAAAAAAAAAAACCAAAAGTGCAGATAACGAAACAAGTCCCTACGCCAAACAGACAGACAAACAAAAAGCCGTAAATCATAGGAAGAAGGAGAACAAAAAAAGTAGAATGAAATAATAAAAAGCAATACTCATTAAAAAATACCCAACCCCCCCTCCCCGCCATATAAAAATATCCAACCCCCTCCCTTCCCCATCCATATAAAACCCACCTCTCCTCGCACCACACCCCACTACTCCTCCTCCCCCTCCTCCTCATCCCCTTCAACCCCACCTGCACAACCTCCAACGCATCCCCCAACCCGCCCAACACCCGATCCAGCTCCTCCCACATCCTCGCATCCCCCCCATCCAGCGGCAGCACCCCCACATCCAACGGCTCAATGACCGGAAACACCCCGCCGCCCCTCCCGCCGCCACCACCCCCGGCCGCACCCCCCCACGGCCTCCCAGGGCTCGGCGGCAGCATCCCCGCCGCCGCCGGCAAATCCAGATTCAAATTCCCCGGCCTCCCGCCCGCCGGCCGCCCGCGCGTGATATCGGCGCTGCGCGACTTTCCGTGCGGCACCGCGCTCGCCAGCCGCAGCCCTCCGCCTCCGCCCGGCAGCGGCGGCGTCGGCGCAATGGTGGGCAGCGGGGGGGCGGCGCCGCCCCCGTCGCGGAGGACGGCAATGTTGGGCGCGGACTTTGACGGGAGGTGGTGCGACTTGAGGCCGAGCTGCGGGTGCGCGGGGGGCGGCGGCGGGGGCGCGTAGTGGTGGCTGCTGCTGCGCGGGGGCGAGGAGGGCGCTGATGCGGCGGTGGCGGGGCGGCGCGGGGCGGGTGTGGGTGTGGGGGTGGGTGTGGAGAAGGGGGAGGGGGAGGGGGAGACGGCGCGGTCGTCGATTGGCGTGGGGGGTGTCGGCGAGTTGTTGTTGTTGGGCCGGTGGTGCATGGAGGCGCCGGCAGAGTCGGCGCGGTTGCGGCGGATGCGCACGATGGGCGGTGGTGGCGTGGGCGTCGTCGAGGTTGGTGCGATGGGCTGCTGCTGCTGCTGCTGCTGCTGCTTTGTCGCGCTGGTGTTGGGACTTGTGGCGCGCTTCTCGGGGACGCGCAGGCCGTTGTCGTCAAAGGTGGGGATCGAGATCATTGACACCTTGTTCTCGGGCGTTGTGCTGCGGCTGCTGGCGTCGCTGCTGCGGAAGGACGAGTCGTAGCCCAGGTTGCCGGGCGTCGGCTTTTGCACCGCGGCGGCGGCAGCGGCAGCCGCCTCTTCCTGCGGGCTCTGAAACAGGCGGACGAGGCCCTCGGCGGCGCGCTGGCGGGCGGCCTCCGACGGCCCGCGGTAGGGCGCGGGAACGGGCGCGGCCTTGAGCGTGCTGACGTTGCTGCTGCTGCCCCCGGCGCCGCTCATCTCCTGCTTGATGTACTCGGACACGCCGCTCAGCCGGCTCTTGACCGTGTCAAAGTCCCAGCCGGGCTCCGAGGCCAGCGTGGCGTTGAGCTGGTCCATGTCGCTCTGGAGCGCGGCCTGCCACATGCTGTCCCTGACGCCGCCGCGCGAGGCCCAGGCCTCGTAGCGCACGATGAGCTCGCGCATCAGCGAGGAGGGCAGGCCCTTGGAGGCCTTGACGAACCTGGAGCGCAGCAGCTCGTCGACGGTGGCGCGCTCCTCGGGCACCTCGTTGAGGCAGAGGGCGACAAACTCGCGCAGCGGATTGGACCAGGTGCCGCCCTCGAGGCGGGGCGGGGGCAGGCGCGGGATCATGTCGACGACGCGGTTGGGGGGGATGTTGAAGAGGGGGGGGTTCTGTTTGGCCATTTCAATGATTGTGATGCCGAATGACCAGATGTCGATCTGTGGCTCATGTAGTTAGCATACCTGCGAGAGCTGTGGAGAGAGAGGGTGTGTGTGTGTGTGTGTGTGTGTGTGAGAGCAGACCCGTGAATCGTAGGAGCCGCCAGTGAGGGCCTCCGGCGCCATCCATTGCGGTGTGCCGACAAAGGTGTTGCGCTTGCCGTTCTTGCCCGCGAGCTGCGCAGAGACGCCAAAGTCGCAGAGCTGCACACGCCCGTCCTGGCCGACAAGTATATTCGCCGCTGCCAGCGCCCGTCAGCCAAGCCCTCCTCCCAAGACACCAATGGCCGTACCTTTGATGTCGCGGTGTATGATGCCCTGCTTGTGCAGATAGCCCAGCGCCGTCAACGTCTCGCGCACAATGATTGTGATGTACTTTTCGTCGATGGGGCCCGCTTTCATCTAACGCACCGTCAGCCCTCGTCCTCAGTCTCAATGGGCCCCACACCCAGACCCAGACCCGGGCAGAGGGGGGGGGGGGGGGGCAACCCACCAAAGTGCGGACACTCCCGCCGCTGCAAAAGTCTATGATGACCCACAGGCGGTGGCCCAGCAGGTAGCTCCCGTGGAAGGCCGTGATGTTTGGCGCATCGCCGGCCTTTAGCTGGGACAGCAGCGCAATCTCCTTCTGGATGTCCTTGATCTCGTCGTCGTGCTGGTCCAGGTCGAGCGACTTTACGGCCACGATCTGCTTGGTCTCGTTGTGGATCCTGGCGGTGCGTTAGTCGCGGGGCGGGGGGTGGGGGTGGGGAGGCAGCAGACAGACCCTTTGTAGACACTCCCGAAGCTGCCCTTGCCGACGAGCTCGAGCACGGTGTAGGGGACGTCGGGGGCACGCCGGTCATCTCTTTGCGGACGGCCTTTTCGGAGTCTGCGGGGTGTCAGTGTGCTGTCCACGGGGTGGGGAGGTACTTTCGCGCACTCGCAGCGCGCGGTCGGTGGCGGAGGCTGCGGACATGGCCATGGTGGGGGGGGGGGGGGTGTGTGTTGGGACTCAGGGTCGGGGGTGGTGCTGTGATTGATCTTGCCCGCACACGACTCTCTCTCTCTCTCTCTGTCTCTCTCTCTCTCGCTCACTCTCGCTCACTCTCTCTCGCACCCGCGCACCGCTGCTTCCCCGGGTGCAGTGCACTTGATGACTGGCGGGGGGATGTGGTGTGTGGTGTGTGGTGTGTGGTGTGTGGTGTGTGGTGTGTGGTGTGTGTTTGGGGGGGAGCTGTGAGACGGTGTGTGTGTGGTGTGTGTGGTGTGTGTGGTGTGTGTGTTGGGGGTGAGAGAAGGGGAGAGAGGGCTGGGCTGGCAGCAGGGTAAGGGAACGAGACAATGCACGGGAAGGGTCCGCGTTGCACAGCGGCACAGCGGCACAGCTGCACAGCGACACAGCGACTCTGCGACTCTGCTTCTTCTACGCGGGTCTCTCTACAGACAGATGGATGGATGTGAGTGTGAATGTGAATGTGGATGTGAGTGTGAATGTGAATGTGAATGTGAATGTGTGAATCTGAATGTGAATGTGAATGTCAATATCTACCCAGCAGAGTGAGGGAGTGTCAATGTGAATGTCTGTGAGACATCCCACCCTGATGCCTGATGCCTGCTGCCTGCTGCCTGCTGCCTGCTCCCAAACGCCCCCAATCCCCTGTGCGGGATCCGATCTTGAAGACGCAGCAGCCACAGCCACAGAGAGAGACAGCCACAGCCACAGCCACAGCCACAGACAGCCACACAGCCACACAGCCACACCACAGCCACAGACACGAGTGCTCTCCCGTGACGCGCCCTCACGTGACCGGCCCAACTCCTCCATCTCTCGCAACACCAAACCCTCACTCCACCAACACTCCTCCACCACAACTCCACACCTCCACCACCGCTGCCTCCACACCCACCACACAAACAACACAGCACACATCCACACATCCACACGCCCATGCCCATGCCCCCCTCCCTCCGCCCCCTCCACCGCCCCGCCCCTCCTGCTGCAGACGCCCGCCGACCTCCACCACGCCCGCACCCTCTCCCAAGCCCGCCTCAAGCAGTCCTGGGAACGCATCTTCACCCGCTTCAGCCACGACTTCTCCGGCATCGCCGACGAGATTGACGGCGCCACCGGCGCCCTCCTCGTCGACAACGGCCACCTGCGCAGCCTCGCCGACGCCGACACCGGCCTCGACGACGACGACGCCGACTTCAGCACCGACGACGACGACGACGACGCCGCCATGTCGCAGCGGTGCGCCCGCTGCGCCGAGCGCGACGAGCTAGACGACTCGCCGTGCCCCCACCGCACCCCCGAGAAGACAGAGCCGGTGGCGGTGCAGCGGGGGCCAACAGCCGCACAGATCCTCGCATGGACGCCCGCACAGCTGCACACGCACCTGGCGGCGCTGAGCGCGCGCATCGATACGTGCGACCTGAGCTTCCAGCTGCAGAAGCACGGTATTGGCGGGCGGGCGGTGGGCGCGCTGGCGCTGCCGGAGCTGGGGACGCGGCTGCGCCTGCGCGAGCCGGATGTGGTGGCGGTCGTGTGGGCGGAGGTGAGGCGGCTGCAGGCGATCCTTGCGCGGGAGGAGGGGGCGCGGGAGGAGGAGGTGGAGGCGGCGGGGGAGGGGGGAGGGGGATGCGTGGGCGCCGCCGCGGGCGCTGGATCCGTTTTATAGCGCGGCGTGGCGCGACGAGCACCGGACGGGACGCCGGCGGCGTTTCGGGGAAGCGCCGGCGGGAGGCTGCTGCTGCTGCTGCGGGGGTGGGTGGGGGTGGCGGGGGTGGCAAGAAGAGGGTCAAGGTTGTGAGGGTTGGGGCGCCAAAGGATGCGGCGGTGGGGCCAATGAGGAGTATGATGGTCGGGGTTGCCATACCCGCCAGGACAGTTGCGCCGCCGGCTGCAGCGCGCGACACGACGCCCGCCGCCAGTAGGAAGGCAAGGAAGCACGCTGTGCAGACCCCCGGCCCCGCATCATCTGCCACTACATCTACAAGCGCGGGCACAAGCAGCACCACCCCCGCCGCCCTCAAGTCGATCCTCAAGAAGCCGCGCACCCCCGCACCTGCACCTACAGCGCCCCCGAAAGCTACAACCACAGCCAAAGCACCCTCGCCCGCAACAACACCCACCAAGCCCACCAGAACGCCAAAACCCGCAGCCAGGGCACAGACAGGCAGGACGCCGCGCACCAAAACACCGCCCCCCGCCGCCGCGAAAACAGCCCCCCAAACCCCACCGCTACCCACGGCCACCGCCGCACCAAGACCAGCATCCAAAACCCCCAAAACAGCCGCAAAAACACCAAGACAGAGACAGAGACAGGGACAGAGGCCAAAAGGCACGCCCGCGAAAAAGACCCCGAGGACAGCGGGCCACGACACTCCCGGCTGGACGGCGTCCGTCGACCGCGCGCGCCTCAGGGGCCACAGCTTCTTGGGCTTTGCGGACGGGGGTGGGGGTGGGGTGGGGTGGGGTGGGGATGGGGGAGGATGAGGATGAGCTTGCGTCGCCTGGGGCTGTGCAGCGGGGTGGTGGTATGGTGGAGGGGAAGGGGAAGGGGAGGGAGAAGGAGAAGGAGAAGGCTGTGGATGGTGGGGATGGTGCAGCGGAGGTGTCGGCGATGGAGACTGCGCTGGGGGTGGGCGGCGAGGGCGGGAACGGCGGGAAGGGCGGGTCGCTGCATGCGTGCAGCGGGAGGGGCTTCTGCTTTGTGTGTATGGATCTGGAGGGGGAGGAGGATGATCTGATCTGAGCGGAGCGGAGCTGGGCTGAGCTAGCCTGAGCAGCTATATCTGGTCCGGCCTGGTCTGGTTTGGTTTTTAGATCCCCTAGCTAGCTAGCCTCTATTTTTTCTTTCTTTCTTTCTTTCTTTCTTTCTCTCTCACTCTCTCTCTTTTCTTGTTCCTCTTTTAATGGCATGGCATTGTTCTTCGGCCCGCGCGGTTGTGGGTGTGCATATTATTATGGCGTTTTTTTTCTTTTCTTTTCTTGCCGCTTTTGAGGATCGTGTGGGCGTTGTGTTCATGGACACAGACATATACATATACATACATAGGCATAGGCATGGGCATAGGCAGAGGCAGAGGCATAGGCATAGGGTACATGTGGTTTAGAGCTGCTGCTGCTGCTGCTGCTGCTGTGTAGTGTAGGGGGGGGGGGCATGGTATCCTGCAGCGTTTAGAGCGCGGGGAGGGGGGAGGTGGGAGGGGGAGGGTAGGATGTAATTGGAATTGGAATTGGAATTGTTGGAATAGCCAGCCAGCCATCTACTCTCCACAGCGCCTGCCATGGAGACCCCAATGCCTCGACTGGGGCTGCGGCGCCGGCTGGCAACAAAGGGTCTACCATGGTGGCACAATGATTGGCACCAGCTGGAGTATGTGGTGGTGGGGGGGGGGATGTGAGGGTAAGGGCAAGGGCAGGGCAGGGAAGTGGTGTCGGTCGGGTATCTGGATCGCAGTATCGCACATGCCGTTACTGCATGTATCTATCTATCTATCTATCTAGATCCCCACATCGATCTGCTGCCACTACATGCAGTCTACGCATCCAGCCCACCCACGGAGCGAAGGCGCATCCTGGTCTTGAGGCCAAGTTTTGTATGTAAATCACTACAGACAGACACAGCCAGCAGACGGGAGGTCCGCCGCCACTAGGTGAGACTGTAGGTACTACATGTACCCCCCCCCCCCTCTGGATCTACTCTACTATGGTAGGGATGTGTGTGTGTGTGTGTGGTGTTGTCATCACTCAAGCGTCTGGATCAAGACCCGCACAGTCTCACACCCCCCCCGTTGCTGATCTGATCTACGTGGGGGGGAGAGTGGAGTATATATATGCCGTACCTCCTGCTACAGGCCAGTATGGTAACCACTGCACTGGAGCACGCACCTGCGTAGAGTAGAGTACTCGTATTTTCCTGACGTCTGTAAAGGAAACCGCATACTAAATTGTAGACTTGGCGCGTATTTATATGGTATGCAATAGTGGTTCCTTTTACAAACGCCAGGAAAATACGAGTATATAGAGTAGGTACAATACTTACTTGCAAGCATGCGAGCTCGAAAAGGCGAGCTCGGGGGGTCAAGGATTATGTATGTATGTATATGGGGCGTGGCGCCGATCTGCCATACAAACAAAACAGGCATCTGCATTTCAGGTCTCATATGCTTGTATGTACTAGGCAAGTATGTATGTAGGTACCACCTACATGTACTCTGCTATGGTAGCACCTAAAGGGGGGGTGGTGGTGTCAAGCACGGATTCTGAATCAGAATCACAGAATCTCACACCGGCCCCCATTCGAGTCCATTGCTAATGGCTTACACATGCTATCGATATCCACCATCTAAGGTACAACACCGATCCATGGTAACACCCAAGCCAAAGGGGCATGCAAAAACACCTGGGGTACAAGGATACCACATGTACACGAGCAGGGTGGTATGGTGTCGAGCATCTGAATCACAGAATCTCACACACACACACACACCTGATGCCTGCACTAGACTACACAACTAAAACCCTTTATATCTGCTACATACCTTGTAGCACCCACCAGCCAGGATACATCGGGGACGAAGGGGTAGGCCGTAGGCGCGATGGTGGTGTCAAGCATCTGCATCACAGCATCTCACACCCCCCATCGATCCATCACACATCATCACTCCTCCACCACCACCAACTACCCCAACAGCATAAGCTACAGATCAATCACTGCACCCTCCCTCCCTCCCTCCCTCCTCCTCCCTCCCACCCCACCCAACCCCACCCCACCACCACCACCCCCTGCCGCTGTAACCCGACACCGGCACCGTAACACAACAGCCAGTACTCGTAACTTCCTGACATTTTCGAACGCGACTGATCCTGCATACCCATACAGGATCCTGTAAACTACGAGCAGCAGTGGATTTCCTGCATCGCGGACGCCACCAAAAAGCAAGCAACGAGCGTGTCCGCCCACGATTCGGGCAGGGTTAGGGCTGCCCAAAAGCAAGGGCCTCGATGTATGTCCTCCACCAGAAACCGTACGCATCCCTGGGCGGGCGCCCCCCGAACATGGAAGCCCCATACGGTCGAGAGTCTCAGTGGCTTTTTTGTATTTTATTTTATTTTTTTTTCGGGGAAAAATGTAGCCAGAGTAGAAGGAGTAGTAGCAGGGAGTTGAGGAGGAGGAGGAGGAGGAGGAGGAGGAGGAGGAGGAGTACTTAACCCGCGCTGCTGGCGCTGCATTCTCCTTTTTTTCTTCTTTCTTTTCTTTTCTTTTCTTCTTGATGTTGGTGGTCATGATGAAGATGCATTCTACTGCTGCTGCCACGACGAGAGACTCGACTGCTGCTGCTGCTGCTGCTGCTGCTGCTGACGGCGCTGGTGTTACGGGCCCGGACACGATGTTCTCGACGCCTATGGAGATGGGGAATGGGCATTACAAGTCTGGGGAGCTGTTGGAAGGTAAACTACCATACTTACATCATAGCTACAAAGCTTACCATAACCATCATACCATACCACATACCCCCCATCCCCGCTTTTTTCATTGCTATTTATTTTAATTTTCCTTTATTTCCACAAAGCTCAAACCTACCCCGCGCATCGATTGATCATGAATGAAAAAAAAAAAAAAAAAAAGTTTTGAATGTTGACCGAGGGGAATTGGAAATTGCCCAAGAAACAACAGCAATTGAACAGTACACGCTCGCCTGCACCGCCAACCCGACCTCGGCGCTGCTACGCTTCAACCTCTCGGCCGCGCAGTTCGAGACGGGACAGTATGCGGCGTCGCTCCAATCTACCCGGGCCGGCATCGAGCTGTGCGGCGCTGCCGACGACGGGGACGGGGGGGAGCTCCTCGCAAAGCTGTGGTTGCGCAGGGCTAGGTGCGAGCTCCATCTGCGCAACTACAGGGCTGCCGGGGACGCTGCAAAACAGGTTTCCAGGATTGGGAGTGCGCCGGAGAGCACGCGGAGGAATGCGGAGGAACTGGTGAATGCGGTTGAGATGGCGATATACTACCATTCGTTGCTTTCGGAGGAGGAGGCGCTGAGAATCGTGTTCGAGGTTCCGAAATATAGGCCCAAGCTGTGAGTAAGATGTCTTTTGATTGGGCTCTCAATGAATGGATGGGCCGCGAGCTGACAAAAGAGAGGAGCATAGGTCTACGAATGTCTCAGAATATTATAACCTCGGTCATGACGTTGCACAGTCCCAATTCGACCCCTCAACTGATTCGGCGGGGGCTACGCACTCGTTCTTCTTCAGTCGCGTGGGCGACTCACGACATCTGTTTGCAACAATTGTAGGAATCTCCCGCCACGAGCTGTCCAATGAGAGCGCTTTCCAGCAGACCCGCCCCTCAAGCTCCCAGGCCAAATATCACTTTACACTAAACGACGCAAAAGCCCACGCTGCTGCACGAGATGTCTTGATGTTACTGCTGCTGCACCAGCTCTCCATATTTGGGCAAGATCAGCAGCAGGCAAAGACCGACACTCTTGCATTGCTGTACTATATTTACCTTGGCGTGCTTATGCCCGCAAGAGTACATGGACACCTTCAGGAGTTTATTCAAACGACCAAGGCTGCGCTCACTACACGAGCCAGTCTTCCGTCGTGGTTATGGATCTCGCAGCGGGACTGCCTCAAAATAATAGAGATTCTCGACAGCTGGGTAAAGCCCATATTTCCGGTTACACATGCACAGGCCCAGATTTCGGAGGCGGAAAGGGTCATGCCGCAGGGAGAAAAGCCCAAGGGGTGTGAGCGGGAGTGGACCGCCTACCGGAGGACCGGCGCACTATTCCCGCCACTAGCTATACGGTGTCACGAGAGTGAGCTTGACGCATTCTTGGCTGGGGGCCCGGGGGTGGGAGGTCCGGGGATGGCCGCTTGGGAGGCCGGATTGAGGGCGTATGTGGGCCGGGAGTGGAAGGTGAACATGACCTTGGTTGACCGGGAGTGGTACACAGAGTAAGTGAGCTATTTCGTCCAGTCATGTGGGCCGAGTGATACTTATGATCGTGAACAGGGCCGGGGTGTGGGATGTTTCGTTCGACCCTTTCAGTTTCGTGGAAATGTTCTATGATAAGGTCGATATGTCACTTCCACAAGAGCCGACACAGCTTTATGACTATATTGGACCTTTGTTTATAACGATAGCCAGCTCGCTTAACCATTTTGGGGGTATGTTTAAGATCGAGTTGAACATCGGTGACTGCTGCGGCGCTTTAGAAGAGATTAGGTATGGGAGTAAAGCTTCCAGGAGGGATGTCGAAAGACCAATGGGCTTTCCTCGTATATATGACACCATCCATCTCAGCAATCTTCCGTAAGTCACTTTTACGCTGGAAAGGATCGTTCTTTTGAGCTGATTTTGTAGTGACTATACCGGTGGTCATCTATCCTCAGTTCTATACGCCCTCCCAGTGCTTAAAGATGCTCCGCATGCGCACATAACTTCCGTGTGCCAAGTGAATCCACAGTTATGGCAGTCCATCGAAGACTATGTTGCAGAATACGTTTGTCTTCCCACTTTAGATAGACTTCAAGCCGCAACATGTCTGAGGCTATGTCCGGGACAAGATGAAAGACTGCACGAGTTTATGCCCATGAGTGAATATACCTGCTGGCGGCACAGCACCTCCAAGGCACTGTCATACAAGGAACTTCTTCCCCGGACTGCATTCACCAGGTGGCTCCTCACGTTGTTTTTCAAGTTCGCGGTCCCGCCCAATAGCGAATCCCGGTCAATGGCAAAGATTTACTCTCCTCTCAATCTAAGTGCTTGGGTACGGCTATTAGGGCGAGTAGTTGAGATTGGGTATCCTCCGCACTGGGTTTCAAGTCTGGTCGAAGACATCCTCGCAAACCGCGTCATGACAACAATTCAACCACCTGAAGTAACGCCAATCCGGATCCCAGAGCTAGAAAAGGAGCACCCATATCAGAAGATTTCAACATCCCCTTTCATCCCAGAGCTTGAAGTGCTGCTTTGTACGTGGGCACGTATTAGCCCCTTCACAATAGTTTCCCCGGCACACATACCTCCGCCAGAGAAGATATACGAGTATAGCTTCACGATTCTCGCTCCCCAGTTCCGCGATGAATTTGTAAACTGCCTCATGCTAAAGTTCTACCCCGAGCGTATCCTCGAGGAGCTCTACAAGACAGGTCATGGTAAGCGCAAGACGTGTGTGCGTGAGATGCTGTCCTCAACAGGGAGGCGGTCACCTAACAAGTGTGCTATGCGAGAAGCAGCGATTGTAATAGGGACATGGTGGTGGGATAAGAAGACAAGGCGGGTGACGTTCCGATTGAAGGAGGGATGGATTGAAGGATGGCAGGCAGAGGACAGATGGGTAGCTGCGTTGTGGAGATTGGACGACTGGACGATGTGTAGTGCACCGACTAGCCTTGGAGGGGGTAATTTGCAGAAGTCCGCACTGCCTTGGGGGGAGCGGACGAAGGCGGGCCATGGAGAGGCTATGGAAATGGATTAGAAGGGGGGGGGGGGGGGGGCACGAGTGATCTTTTGTGTATTTATATGATATCATGGCCACGGAATATATTTATTTTCTGCCTGTGGTATTTCGAGTCTAGATTTGGTCTTTTTCTTCCTAACTCATTTTCGAAGAAAGTTCTATTGATTGTGTAATTGAAGCTCCCTTTCCTCTAGTCCCTCACCTTCGGTATTGACAGGTGTTATTATGCCTCAACACCCAGGCTAGCTTTTAGCATACGTGTATTATTCATTAGAGATGTACGTTTTCCATGCTCAGATTTTATATTCGGGCAGCATATATATTAGAATGAGACCATAAAATAAACTTTCATGTACCCTAAATACTTTATAGGGCTATTAATCTCGGCACACTGATAAATACCTCCCTTCCTCCTCCCTTCCTCCTTCATTCCTCCATCACATCCCCTCATATGTACCATCTTCAGAAAATTTCAAAAAAGATATTTGAAATTCAAATTTGAATGTCTCGACCTGTTCTGCACCCACCCTAGAGGTGATCGTTGGATCACCTCCAAGAATCCCCTCCCTGCCAAACTTGAATGGGTACCGGAGCGTCTTCTGCCTCTGCCCAGTGGAGAATTCTGCACCCACCCTAGAGGTGATCGTTGGATCACCTCCAAGGATCTCCTTCCTGCCAAACTTGGGTACCGGAGCATCTTCTGCCTCTGCCCAGTGGAGAATTCGCTCCAAACGATTGTTTGGTCCAAATCTCCTCATAATTTGAGTGAGAAAGAGTATGTCCTTCTTCTACTCCCTCAATGCCATTGTGTCATCATTTTACTAAACTTTCTTTTTTCTACTGCTCAGCCTTGTCCCTAATCCTGGTGGGGTCTTTGCGCTTCGGACCCTGGATTGACCCGGGGAAAGAAAAGGCCGGAAAAAGAATTGCCTGCCTGGGTTTATAAAAGGCCAGAAGGTATGTCTCGAGCACCGTATGAAATAAACCGAGCTTTACTAATAAAGATAAAATCAAATAGTGGTACGTGGGCCTTTGGACCTGCGTCACCTTATCGGTATCGTTCCCCTACCCGTATTATTATGGGGTGGGGCAGGGGGGGGGATAAATGCTTGCCTTAACCTTGATAGGCTTGGTGTATGTACCTCGTTTCCAATAACCACGCCCAAATATGATGTTTAATAACTTATCAAATTATGATAGCAATGGGGTTGCATATCTCCATGCGATCAGGGATGGGGCCAATATTTAAAACTTCGGGCCATCCCTGCTTCGTGCGAGACCAGGGCCTAGAGATCACTAGGTTTGGCTCTTGGTCCACTCATCCACTTCTCCTTAAGCGTTAGGCAGGGCGGGGCCCTATATATCAGGTATGTGCTGATATTACTCTTTACCACAATACTATAACTGGGATTGGTGTTAACTCTTCATATAGGCCCGGGGGCTTTTCCTCCTTTTAGATGAGCCAGGAGAAACCGGTCGATCCACATCATTAATTCCTTGGGGTTAAGAGTACCGTTGCAGCTTGGGCATTGGTATCTAACGCATTTCTACAGTATTGGTGTCTTTCTGGTTGCTTGTATTTTTATATAATTTATTAAAGGCGTAATAACAAGAAAATCAAAACCTAGAGTGTTAAGTGATAGCCACCGAACAATAAAATGCTTTTACATGTAGTTTTTTGATGTCTCCTGAGTTGTTGGTTAGATTCGATTTGTCACTAGATGCTTTTAGGATAACATATATATGCATATCCAAAGTACTGCATGCCTCAGGAACCACCGTCGGCGAAGAATGGGGATTGTCATTCAGCTCCACCACAATATAAGACGGCCCTTCCTCCCAGTACCTCCCTCTCTTTCTTCGGGGTTGTATTACCAGTAGAATGAGCTGCCTGTTACCTCCCCATCCCTCCTCCTCCTCTTCACCCTGTTCAGAGAGAGGACCCTAATAGTGCTGCGGCTTGGCCACGTATACCATCCATTTTAGGCAGTATTCTAGATCTAGGAACACGGCAGGAACTAAACCACTAGCTGTTCTCCTCTCTTCTAGTATATAGGCCGTACGGCCGTGGGTAATTCAGCGCCTCTCTTGGCCACTGTGTCACTATGTGAAGGTGCGCAGGAGCTAAGAGGGGCCTAAATTACGTCAGGTCAGCATGCGCCCGCTTGTGCTCCCCCTTGCGGAGAGAGTGAGTTAAAATGACTCTCCTAGATCCTTTTTGCCTTAGGTACATACATGTACATGCAGTTTTGTATGTATTTACATACCCCCCCCCCCCATCTTCAGTCTATGTATATTTCCAGTCCGATAAACAGTGTCATCATATAGATCAATTATAAAACTATTTAAAGACCTTGTGAATGCTGTAATATTCTGGTCCCGGCTTGACGCGACACGAGATATCACTCGGTCATTGGTCATCACTAGATCATTTGTTTCTGGTTCCACGCGGCAGCGATGACGAGCTACTATGAGAGTAACTTGGTGTATACTAGCAAAAACCAGGCTATTTTGGAGGATTTAGCACTGCGGTATGTGATATAATACATTGGTTGTGCCGAAGTCAAAACAGTACCCATAAAAATGGGGGCATTGTTTACATCATAGCAGTATCATGTGCTATGCAGTAGTATCATGCTCTTGGGAATAATTCGCATTCAAAATGAATGCGACTTGATCTGAATACGTGAGCTAACTATAACACTGCTGATATAAAAGAATGCCATAAGAATACCGCGCTAGTGCTGCAATCATACTAGTACTAATTCAGGGAAATCTAATTGTGTATCATTACCTGCATTTGTTTTTTTATCTACATGTAATATTACTATAGTTTACTTTATATGTACAGCAATTCATCAAGAGTGTTTGTGATTTACATCAAAGTTGGTCAGTGCGTGATGCGGCTTACCGGATTTTACGGTCAAATTGAGGAACTAAAATGTATCTATATAATTGTACCCAGTGATTGACAGAGAATAAAAATACCATGAATGTCTAATATTGGCTTTGGCCACCATTGACTGTTGCTGTGTTGAGATTTTGAACACTTCAATGGGCACTTCGATTCCGGACTTGAGCCGGACATGTCACACTAAATCCGAATCACGAACGCTTTTGATGAGTGGCTGCAAGTCTCATCTAAAGCCTTGAGACTACCATGTTTGCGATATACTATTTAAAACTAACCGTGAATACTTCATTCCCGAAGATTTAGGGTTCAGGATGGCAGACCTCAATCATCGCAGGGTGGCTAATACCGTCATTAGTTGATTAATATCTCCTACTAGCAGCTCGCCTCCCACTGTACTACGTACATGTACGCAAGACATGGTTATGGCGGGTCACATAGGTCACGTATTATTACTATAAATTCTAGGTTTGTGACTGTATTGTTACAGTAAGAATTCGGCAGTCTTTTGAATGCCGGGGTCTACAAAAGCGGTATTCCGCCATAACTGCTGTATTCTGGTAAAGGTTAGTTCCTGTAACCAATCGTGACAGTAATGTTTCTAGAATTTATTTGACTACTGTAATCCTTAAAGACCAGTAGTACTACAGTATTCTTTCAGCCCCGAAAACAGCCTCTTTTTTGGTACTGTATGCATGTATATCAAGTACTACTGGTAATAGAGATTCTTGTAGTATTGGGCTTCGTACTCTATAACTGTCAATATCTAAGAGTGGTCTTGATAGTCCTGCCGGGTGAGGTGAGGGTTAGGGTTGTTTGTTTATACTTTGTGTAATTTGATTGACTGATTAGCTGATTACTTGATTGATTCAGATTTTATGTAAAAACCATATGGTCGAACTTTTTTTTGAAAAGAAAGCTCGGAGACCTTTTATAATATTGTCTCTCTCGGGACGAAGTCGCACCGGGTTTTATCTCGCCCACCACTATTGCTAGCACTGATGAGTAGCAGTGTAAGTTGAGTGATGTGGTGTGGGCTCGTGGAGAGGGAATAAGAGGTAGGAGGGTTTTTTTTATAATTGTGATTAGCTGTGGAATACTTAGGCAGGGTAGGTAGGAGGTCTACTTACTCTAGCCACATGTACTTTTCTTAGTGATAGGCGGTGGGGACATGGTGTATCACTCGGCACCTAATGGCGTGAACCCCAGAACGGAATTTGGGGATGTATCTCATTCGTGGAAATCAGTTTAGAGACGATTCATATGGTGTACACTATTCGGGGTCTTCCTGAGAGCTATAATACCTGCTAGCGAGCGAGAAATCATGATCTGGAGGCCAAAACGATTCGCACTGACCGCATAGAAAATAGTTTCCCCAAACCGATAGCTCCCTACAGTACATATGCGATCCAGAAATCGCCTTGCATTCTTTTCCTCCCCTCGCTCGGCTGTCAGGCTGGCAGACAGGTGGGCAGCACCGCTCATCCCTATGGTTACAAAAATAAGATAAAAAGATGAGAAAGAAATAAATAAGTAGCTGAGAGCGCAATGCAGAAATTGGAAAGAAAAAAAAGAGAAAAGAAAATAAGAAATAAGAAATAAGATATGAAATACCGAGTGAGAAAGAAAAGGAGGGAGGGTGGGGGTGGGGGTGGGGGGGGGGGTTATAGAAGGTAGATGCATGGTGATGAAATGAGGAAATGTTGATGATTGAAAATGCGTCGGGGAATAAGATAACTGTAGACGACCAATTAAATCACTTCACACACAAACCCACACAAATTCGTAGCTGGTTTCATGAGATATCAGTAGTCTTCCTCGTCTGTGTCAATAAATCCATTGAGCTTCCTGCTTCTTTTAATTTCCGCAATCTATAGTCATGTTAGACTTAGCTTCGTGAAACACAATATATGCGTTTGAACTGACCTCTAAATCTGCTTGTCTTGAAAGCAACACCTCTTCGTTGGTAGGAACACTCGGGTTTTTCTCTTTCCATTCCTTCTTGAATTTTGAGGCCGCCTTGTCGTACTCACTCAGCTTCTTTTTAAACTCTGTAACGCTCGCAGCGTTGCTCTTTTTATTGCTCTCTGTCTCGTTCAAGTAAGGCCTCTTCTCATCCTCTGGAGCATCTCGCCACATCTGACCCAATGCCGCGCGGACTTCATTCCTTGTTGCTTTAGCTTCGGCATTGTTTGTACTCTTCCGTCGCGCTTCATCACACTTCGCTTTGCAGATAAACCAATGATCTTTCTGATATAGCAAGAAAGGGTTTGCTCCTGACCGACCGGGCTTAGTGGGCCGCTCGCCAAGTGCTTCATGGAGTGCCTGTTTCAGCTTTTCTTCGTATTTCTCTAACCGCGCTGATTTCAGTTCTCGCGCTTTTTCGATGACCGAGTCCTCGGCCTTTCTCTTGGAACCGGCCAATGAGCCATATGAACCCTGGAACTTTGGCTTCGGCGGGATGAGTGGTGATGGTACGTGTATGGGCCCTAGAATGGACTCTGCAATTTCACTCGCAGCCTGAAGGCCACTAATATAAGCACCATGTACTGTCGCAGGATACGACTTGCAGGACGCTTCTCCGGCAAAATAGAGAGAGTTTCCGACAGGTTTCGCCATGAGATCATAGTCATCCGCAGTGGCTTCAGGTCCCACATACGAGTAGGAGCCTCGTGAGTATGGGTCTTTCTTCCATCGTGTAACAATAGTTTCTGTGGGCTGTGGAACGTTCTTGCTGGGATACATTTTTGAGAGGTAGAAGGTAGCTTCTTTGACAAGTTCCTCGTCTGATTCGAGTTCTGTTTGCATTGCAGCTTCGCCGGCCATGAGGGCCACTGGATATATCTATTAGCAGAGTGCGAGAGATGCTCTTGATTGGAAAGTACCTAAGGTGGGCTTCCCGCTGGCTTTTGTGCAATTCCAGAACATATAGAATCGACCTCTATTCGCCTCGTAGCTTTCCTGAATCTCGGGAGGACCCATTGGGTCCCTTAGCAAGCCAACCATATCATTATCTACGTCCCAGAAAGGCTCATCATATACCAAAATCACCTGCGTCCTCGATTAGTATTCTTTCTGGACGCTTGATGTCGCCCGTTAAGGTTCCAATGTACAGACCTTATTCAGCAATCCATACCCCAATCTCTCGATTGCACCACCCTTCCAGTCTGGGAGCGCCGGTTCAAACTTCACTTGTTCTGCTTTCAAAACTCCCAATGGCAACGTGACAACAACCTTATCCGCATGGAAGACTTGTTCATTTTCACATTCAATCGTGGCACCTCCATGAATATTCCCATCTGCAGTATATGTGATCTTTCTGACTACATGTCGTGTTCGGATATCCAATTTACTAGGACTGAGCCACAGACCTCTTGGAAGCTGGGTGTAACCACCCAACAACATGGCATGTGCTCCGCTAAAATCATTCCCGTCATCTTGATCCCAATGACCAAGGGATAGTGAATCAACATTGGAGGCATTCGCATATTCTAAGTTTGCATAGTGCCAATTCATGAGTCTAAGGTCCTGGGGGGTGATATCGATAATATTTTGATATTGCCGTAGTACAGAATCCATTGTCTTCCCGAGTGTTGGATGCCGTGAATCAGTACCATGGGGCTCAAGAGTGATTGTCTCTTCGCCAGTGATTCCCGGTTTCAGCTGCCAACCAATTTTTCTAGCCTGTTCGGCTGCGGGGACTTTGGCACTTGAGCCGGTGGCTGTGGAAGGCTTTCCTGTAAGTTTGTCGACATTGGCAGAGAAGTTCTCGTCTGTAGCGCTATAGATGGATGGCAAATCTACTTCATTATTCTCTACCTTAGAGATCATTTCACCACCTTCGCCGGTTGGATCCTTTCCGGTATCGATGAGCTCCCGGTCACCCTCGACTGTTTTCTGTGCGACAATTTTATTTTTAAAAGTTGACACCCGATCCAGAATATCATTGTAGAGATGTTCCACCAAAGTATCTCGATCTTTATCGACGGGAACACCATTGGAATCATGCAAAGATGAGTTATCTTGCAGACTATGGTAATGTAGTGCCAATTGCCCTCGAATCAACACACCGAGTGGATTTCCATTATCGAAACCTGTGATAACCTGTGCTCCCAAATCTGCAGTAGCCCGCTTCCCCTCCGGGAGATTCGCGCCATATTGATTCTTTAAAGGATGGGAATAGACTCTTCCTCCCAGCCTTCCTCTGGCCTCCAAGACAATAATGTTCGGGGGTGCTTCCCCGGTAGGCAACCTATCCCCGAATTGTGAAAATAACCCTTCTAGCTGTCTTGCGCACCCCAATCCAGACATTCCCGCGCCGATAACAACAATAGTCTTTCTTCGAGCCTTTGCCGTATTCAGAGATAGTGGGATTGTATTTGGAACCTCGATACATCCAAAATTAACATACCCGTGCCGTACTAACCACTCGTATGCCACCTCTGCTACATCAAAAAAACGGTAATCCTTTGCGCAACCGGCAGCCTCTTCCCTAGTAACGCTTACAAGAGGATTCCGCTGCCATAACCGCAGGATCCCATTTCGGATGTGGATATAGGTTGTTACTTGAATATGGTTGATATGGTCTTTAAGTATGAGATACTCGTTGGGGTGTAGAGCATATGGGGGTAGACGACTAGCAATAGCAGCCTGAATACATTGCCGGGCATATTCTTCCGCTGTCAGATCCTGTGGTATGGCAGTTTTAGGTCGGAAATCGGCTCGTCCTTTCGTTAGAGTCCGATCCGGGACAGTTCGTACTGTCGGCGTCGAAAGTACCTTTGATGATATCGCTGAGTCAAGATCCATGGGAGTCGAGGTATCGAGAGATTGAGGGGATGACAGATTCGAGGATTCCGCGGAGATGCCATGTGGTCCCGGGAGAGCGACTCTATGTGCCCCGGTGATAATTTGAGGGCGCTGATTTTGTTGTTGCTGTTGTGCCTGTTGCTGTTGCTGCTGCTGCTGCTGTTGCTGTTGCTGTTGCTGTTGCTGTTGCTGCTGCTGCTGAGCTTGTTCTTCAGCTTGTTGTTGATGCGCTTGATGCTGTTGAATCTGCTGGTGTTGAGCGTATTGCGCATGGACAGCATGTTGTACATGCTGAATCATTCCTGGGCTCTGGACCATATTTCCCTGAGCTAATGCCCCGGCTGCAACCTGCTGTTGCCCCCTTTGCTGCATTGCGAGTAGTTGAACCTGCTGTGCTTGCTGTTGTTGTTGCGCCTGCTGCTGCTGATTCTGGTACTGGATATGATGGCCAAACAGCTGCTGAAAACCAACAACGTTTCCTCCAGCGGTGTCCATCAAAGCTTGTTGCCATTGCTCTGGTGTAGGCGTAGGATATCCTGTCGCTCCTTGCACATAACCTTGTTGAGAGTAATATTGCTGAGGTTGTTGCTGCTGCTGTTGCTGGTCAGTCATGTAGAACATGGGATCTACTAGACTGTGCGCTGCTGCTGCTTGCTGTTGCGATGCCGTTCCATGGGGACTGTAGGGAGCTTGTTGTTGGGCATGGGCAGCAGTCGCGAGTGATTCCATATTTCCCATAGCCTCGAAGTAATTCGCACTGGTTGAGGCGCCATTGGGATCCATCGAGCCGGCGCCGTGCGAATTGTCCTGGCCGGGATCAGCCATTCCCCCCTCACTCTTTTTTTTAAATGAAACCCTCAGTTATTAGCCAGGGTTTTATTTTTGGCCTATCCTCCTTACGCTTCTGCTGTTATGTCACTCTGGAATAGAAAGTTATTTTTTGGTTATATCAGATTTGGAGCGTTGACTTTCTGAGTTTCTTCCAGCCCCAGCCTGTCTCTCTCGGTCTTTGCTTTCGGTTCCGCTACTAACCAGGAGGCAACCAGACGCGACGCGAGTGGTTTTGTGCGATATGTATAAGGAGGCGTGAACCCGCTGCGACAATGGAGAGCGAAGCGCGAGCTATCGGGTGGAACTTTTAGAAGGAGATAGAGACGAGGTTGATAATAACAGACGGAAAGCCCAGGAGAGAACCGTATGTTCAGGTTGGGGTCTCGCTGACTGAAGCGGCGTTCCAAGCAAAGACGACGACCGACGGCACCGTGGCTTACACACCCAATCAAGAGTGAAGGAAGATCCACCGCCACACAAACGCCTGTAGGTTAAGGATGTGGGCGCCCGGAGAACAAGCCGGCAATTGAAGTTTCTTTAGATACTTCCTCCGTTCTTTCACCGCGGCAGAAGAGCGTCACAAACGTTATTTCCTCTTTCTTCTTTCCTTTGACGTTGACCAGAGATTTTCCTTCATGCGGTACGACGGGAGCAGGGATGATGTAAGTTCCTCTTGGCGATAGATATCACGTGACACTATGCCAGATTTTCGTCACAACAGATCACTCGCTAAGGGGTTGGGTGTCGCACGATGGTGAGGAGCAAGATTTCGTCTCCGAGGGGTTGACGCTTAGCGGGAAAAGAGTTATACAGGTGTTGTGGCCAGTTAGCATGACATAGTGTTTTTTTTGATATTTTGTTTCTCTAAGAAAACCCAAGTCATTTCTGTGGTCGTAACCGGCGCGCAAGAACCCAAGGCTCACTAAACTGATATGCTTTGCCAGTATTCCTAAATTAAGCTGTAGGGTGATACGAGAAAACTTGCTAATTGAAGGAAAACATAAAACAAGAGAGGAACCCATAGGGCTAGCATGTAGCTACCAGCCGTGGGCTCATACGAGGGCACTTTCTCCGCTTGTGTATCTCTTGGAAGAGTATTTTGTTAGCAATCCTTAGCCTCCCTCTAGTAAATTCGGATGATAAAAGGGTTTTTTGTGGGTGCGCACTATTTTTGGTGTTTGCAAATGAGCTAGGTTAGGTCAAAATGGCAATGTATCTACATGTATGTAACTTGAATCCGCTACAGCATAGCGTAATCTGTGACATGCGTATGCCCTAGATCCTATGTAGTCATGCGAGTATGAGTTAAACAAAAAAAAAAAAGATCCTGTATTGGTCGCAACCAACCACCTTCAAACTACATAACTTTGTTACATTATTTACAAGGGTTTAGCCCTATCAGTCACAAAGAGGTGGTTCGTCAAAGGCCAATGGTTAAAACGCCGCAACACAGTGTCATCAGCTGTACTGTACGTATTTATCATTACGGATATGTTTTTTTGCCAAATCCGGTGGAGGCTCTTTGTTGTGTTCAAGTAACTTCATTTATACAAATTGCTGCAAACCTATATATACCTCTCAACCCCAGTTAGAATGATATCACCCTGCTCTAGCTATGTATGTGTGCCTTCTTTACGAAATTAGAATAGTGTTTCTCCATGGCGCTACATATTTATGTAGCTTAGAGAGACTGGTTTTGGCTGTAAGTTTCTCATGCTTAAATCCTGAGTGTCGTACGGCATATGTAACTGTCACTTAAGCATATTACAACTGGACTTGAGTTATGGCAAAGAGTAAGTAGCCCAACAATCCTTCCTTGGTACTATCATATAAAGCTAGAAGTTCTCGCACCCATTAGGACATTATGATCTCCTCTCTCGCCAAATACCTTGGCCTCATCATAGCCAATGGAATACGCGACGCATGCTTTACGATACCTAGCACCTATATCGATGTGTCTTATAGGAAAAACATGGTCAAATCTGTTGCATTCACATACGCAGGGTGGATATATTTCTTCCGAGAACTCCTCAAAACAATTCATCACCGGCCACTGCTAAATATAACCACCGTGCGGACTCTCACTAAT
Source organism: Morchella sp. 2016-41 (assembly GCA_024713855.1). NCBI lineage: Eukaryota > Fungi > Ascomycota > Pezizomycetes > Pezizales > Morchellaceae > Morchella > Morchella sp. 2016-41. The sequence continues at coordinate 1,316,743 of JAMGZD010000014.1, forward strand.
TTGAAGATCGAAGGAGTTAAACAAACGCTATGCATAGCCCATGACGATTTACCTCGTCTTAAAGGGTGACTGTACTGGCTGTTTTGAACGGATCATAAGTACGAAAGGTGTCCGAATTATATAAACCCGACCATCTCGCTTTCTTTCGAATAAATTCTCAGACGATACAGATCCCTCTCTATATCTTCAATTCCGACTCGCCATTTTATTTCAATCCTAACCAAGATGAAATTCAACAGCGTGCTGTTATTTTTAGGGTTTCTTACAGCCCTCACAATACAAGCGCCTTTACAGTGTATTGAAAAGAGTAAGTATTCCCATCTTTACAATAACCTAATAGTATACTGATGTCTTCCAGGGGGCGAAAATTATCTCTCTCCCATTTTCAGAAGGCCTTCCATGCTCAGTGGTTTGACTAACCACGTGGGCAAAACACCACTAGACCTAGACCTCTCAGAGGATTATGGTCTTGACGGTGGGTCAGACAGAGACAGAGACAGAGACAGGGCTACAGTCTTTCCAAAGGCAATCCCTTCGGCTCCATGGCCCTTCGGCAGGGGCTTTCAGCCGGTATGGGAGGGCCCAAGAAACTTTTTGGATCCAAATCCAGAGTGGAGTCTTCGCGAAGAGAAGCTGGATACACCGCTAGATTCCCCGTTCCCAAAGCCTATCAGTGGGGAAGGCGCATGGGCTCCGTTGGGATCCGTTGGCGACTTGGTGGACAGTATGCCAATTGCAGAGGACGATGGAATAACTGAATACGAATTAGCATGTCCAAATTGTGGACGTGGGCCATCGGGTAAGTCTTTGATTTTTCCCTTTTTTTTATATATATATAAGTGCACGTACTGAGTGCTGATTACTGCTGGGATAGCTTGGGAAAAGCTGGTTAAATGGTTTAAGGGTGCCTGGAAGAAGGTAACTGGGATCTTCAAGAAGAAGGATAAAACGGCAATTGTAACATGAGAGGGGAGAGGATATGATTAAAATAAATGTAGAAATAATAATACCTCGAAGCAAAAATGTAGAAGTAATGATTAAAGTGTAGAAGAAAACGTAACTACATATAGTTGTATGTGTGGGATGATTTGATTTCGAATAGAAAGACGGGGAATCAGGATAGATAAATGAATATTTCAATATCTACAAGAACACATGAAACCTTTTTTGCAATCAGTGCTTCTCTTTACAGAGAATTGAGGATGTAAATCATAAAATGTGATAAATCCCAGTACAATATCGATTTACGCCCTATTCGAAAGACAAAATGGTTGTGTATATTCTGTGTACACCCCGTAAGCAAGACATGCATAATTTGTTGAAATTCTGGGCGAATTCATAAATGAGAGCATATATATATATGGCCTGTTATTGGTAGAGGAGGAGAAGCAGAAGAAGGGGAAGAAGAAGAAGGAGGAGGAGAAAGAGAAGAAGAAGAAGCTAAGAAGCTTAGAAGCTAAGGGGCTTAGGAGCTTAGGGAGGGGTGGACTTTTTTCCAGCCCCAATCCGACCTTGATCTAACCCTTGCGTTACATACCTCCTTTGCAATTTGGTAATATTGTAGGCGCAGGATATGGTTGGTCTAGAGTTTATTCGACCTACTCAACTTGGCTGATCGGGTTTTCAACGGCAACCCCTGGGCGCCGGGCGCCATACCCTACTGTGAAACACAAAGACGTCACTGAAGCTCCCTAGCGTCGACCCACGAACCAGGTACAACAGGCGGGAGCGGGAACAGGCACTAGTGGAGGGTGCCGTTGCTATTTAGGTTGGGCACATGTAAGTACATCATGTAAGGATCTGTTGATATTCACAGGCAGTAGCTGTACAAAAGATAGTGTCTGGGAATTACTAGTATTTACAGGAGCGCAAATATATGGAGATGGATAGAGTACGAGGAGTGAGAAAACTGAGCTCGCCATAGACAGATAAGTAATACAGGAAGAACGAAGAAAAGAATACTAGATAGCTAGCTATAAGACTAGAACACGCACAGAAAAAAAAAGAGAGAAAAAAGGCCAGCACGAAGAGAGAAAAATGCTATCGAATCTCTGCATGCCAAACGAAGATTTTTTGGGATAATTGAAAAGTATAGTTGAAGAAAAGAAGGAAAGAAAGAAAATCGTGAGTATGTGGCCATTTTCTTTTAATCTCTTATCCCTATCTACTAAAAACTTGCTTCTCAGAATCATTCATTTCGTTGCCCGTTTCCGTTTGCTTCGTTTATCCGTTATCCTTGAGCGCCTATAGTGATGGTAAGGAAAAGAAGAAAAAGATTCATCCCTCCGTTGCGTTTCGTGAAGCGGGGCTACTGAACGTTCGCCTGGAAGTTCTTGGGGCGCCTGTAAAAACAAGTCAGCAACTTGAACTAGAAATCGCCAAAAGAAAAATAAAATGGGCGAGCGCAAATAAATTACGACCGAGGAGTGGGCACGAACTTGAAGAGGAGGATGTGAGGCTCAGGCGCATGAATCTCATAGTGCTGCCATCCCAAGCTCTGAGTGATACCGAGACCCCTCCATTCCTCTTCGTGGAGGATCTTAAGGGTCCCAGTCTCAACGTCGAAATAGTCCTTGGGGATCGCTTTAAGCATCTGCTTGGGAAGCATTACATGCCTGCTCAAAGGTTAGCTTCGCAGTTTGGATCGGAGGAGCTTCTAATAGCAGCGCATGCACGCACCTGTACTCGTAGGTCTTGTCGGAGTAGCTATCAAGGTGTCAGTTTAGGTTAAGTTTGAGGGGGGAGGGAGGGGGGTGGGTTAGGATTACCGGTCGGAGTAATGGATCAGGTCGATAAACTCATCAAGGCGCTCTCTCTCGGATTCAGAGAGCATGCGTGGGCGACGATTGCGGGAACTAGAGCCTTTCTCCATGGTATACTTGTAGTGGGTGTGATTAAGGTGGAAAGGTTACGGCGACGAAGCTAGGTGGTGGTGGTGCCTGGGAGTTATCAGCGCACAGTTCGAGAATGTTGAGCTTTGCGCAGAAAAAGGATGCGAAGGCGGCGGGGCGGGTGGGTTAATAAAGTAGTGGGGGGGTGTGGAGTGATTTGAATGGGGGGAGGAGAGGGTTAGGGGAAAATACGTGCGGCGTGTGTGCGGGGGCGGGTAGGGGGGCGGCCAAGGAGGAATGGTTTCCGAAAGGGACAGATCAAACGCGTGATTTGCCTACCTATTTGTGTTCTCTTTGGTTTTGGTGTTAGTCGGCGGCAGGGAGAATCTCAAAGGGGGCTGACTGGGGAGCGCGGCTCTGTTCTGTTGTTGTTGCGACGATGGCAACCAACGTTTTTTTTTTTGTTTTGATGGAAGGGGATGGTGTGGGAACGGGAGGCGGCAACGACAGCTGACAGGCTCTGCGAACCGAATCTCACAGATGTTGTGTGGGGAGAAGGGGATCATGGACGACAGGGAGCAAAGACGATAGTTAAGTAGCGGAGTCCCTGAGCGTCAAGTCAGCGCTGCCTCTCTTGTTTACTTTCAAAATGGGCTAAAGTTGCGCCCTACATCACCAAGATATACGTAGCCCTAGAGTACAATAAAGATCTGGATGATAATGCAGCACCATTGTCATTGTTACCTGAAACGCCGTGATCGTCGTCGTCTGGCTGCTCCCCTAGATGGAAGAGGATATCCCTTCACCTCTCACCTTCGTTCTCATGCGATGTGTGGCTTGTAAATACCTACATGTATGTATGTATATGGGATGGTTTGGGGAAATTCACAACATCACATGACCCTCTCCAACCACATTCTATACAATCCCTTTGTAATCTCCCATCAATCCCCATTTCGAAATGAGAGCTCGTCTAGATTGTGTGGCTTTCCTCCCGTTCGTTGACGTTCAGCGACCGACTTCAACGCAAAGGAAAAAAAAAAGAATCCCTCCCCGCCCGCTTTACCTGTGAAATCGCTTGCCGCCGTTTTCCCACCCCATCACGCTTGTTGCTATTGAAAAAAAGGTCCTTCCAACTGCCACTAAAAAAACGAGCAATTATACAAAAAAAATTGGACTTTTTTTTAAAACTAAAAAAAAAAAAAAGTATTGGGCGCGCATCGCTTTTGGTCAACCCAACCCAACTCTCACACTAAGCCAGTCAGTTCAGTCGCGAAGTCGCGTTTCCCCCAACAGCAGCGCCCGCCCCGACTTCAACAAAGCACTCCCTCAACTCTATTTTTCTCCCCTCCGCCCAGCGCGCGAAAAGAAAAAAAAAGATAGAAGAGATGGATAAGCGCAAAGCTGCTCATATACAAGCAACCGCCTCCTCGCCCACACCCGACGTTGATGATCGAGCGAGGAAACGAAGAAAGCAATCTGTAAGTTTCTGTGTTCTTGTTTGGTGGGGAGGCCGGGGAAGTAAAAGTATAGGAGAGGAAACGCGATCTTGGGATAGCTATCAATCAACCTTTCTCGCGTGGTTTCTGGCTATCCCTGATCATGAGGCTCAGCTATTATCTATCTGACTACCTTCCTACCTACCTACCCTTCCCCCCCCCCCTTACCCCATTCTGCCCCACTGCGATATGCGATATATAGGTAGCTAACGGGACATAAGACTGTGCAGCAGAATGGGTCTGATTGTACGGGAAAGTCTGCACAAGCTTTGGGCCAAAGTTTGCTGGATGCGATTATGAACCATCAGGAGAGGTAGGTTGTGATATATATCCCTATTATTACACTGCTATACTAGTAGTAGCTGCAGCAACTGTAGGATTAGTAGTACCGGCAGCAGTTGTAGTTGCTCTTATACGCTCAACTCAACCCGAACTGATCTCATCCGATCTTGTTCTCCCAATACTACATCTACATAAAATAGCTTTCGTTGAATGAAATGCTAACCTTGATAATGTTTCTCCCAGGAACCGACATATCCGTCAACATTTCGAGAAGCTCCCCAACCAAGTAAATGAGCTCTTTCTCCTCCCGATTTTGTTCCCCACCACTAACACCCACCCCAGGCCGATTATCCTGACTATTACCAAAAAATCAAAAACCCAATCTCTCTCCATGAGATTCAGGTCCGTCCATAAATCCACATCCCCCCAATCTGTCTGCCCCACTCACGTTCGCTAGACCAAGCTCAACAATAATCATTACGCTACACTGCAAGATGTCGAGGCCGACCTTCTGCTCATGTGTCAAAATGCCGCCACATACAACAAGCCCAAGAGCCAGGTCCACAGCGATTCTACCCGAGTAAAAAATGTCATTGATGCATATATGGTGGAAGTCTCAAAGTCAAAGGACGCAAAGAAAGAGGCCGAAAATGCACCAGCTGGTAGAGCGATTAGAGGTAGGGGGACCCAGACGCTGCAGCAGGCGATGATGGGTGTTGTTGAGGATTTGATGGCTCTAGTAGACGAAGCGTGAGTTTGACTTCTTTGGCGGTTTGCACTGGAGAGGGAAATGCCCAATTGCTCCCGACAGCGGCTAACTGTCAAGTTTAGAGGCGAGCCCGTGGCCCATTATTTCCTCAACCTCCCCAGCAAAAAGCTTTATGGCGAATATTTTCGTATCATCAAACAGCCGATCTCACTCAATATGATCAAGAAGAGGGTTACACAGGGCGAATTCACTAGATGGGCCGATTTTGAAAATGCAGTCGCATTGATCAAGAAGAACGCCGAGGAGTTCAACGACGAGGGAAGCGATATTGTTAAGGATGCGCGCAAGTTGAATGTAAGTTGGGACCTTTAGTCGTGGTCTGGAATGGGAGATGGTTGGGCTGATGGTATTGTGAACATAGACATACTTCGTAAAGCGCCTAGCAGAAGGAAAAGCAAAGGTTGGAGATGCTCCAAGCGCAACAAACGGCGCTCCTAGCGGTATAAAACTGCGCATAAATGTTGGCGGTCACCGCGCCCAATCACCACAGAAGCCACAAGAGACATCGGGGCCAAAAATTAGACTCAATGTCGGAAAGACAGCCGCTGCACAGCAAACACCCAAAGCCAGGGCTCCGTCAAGCTCTCCGGCGGCGCCATCTGTGTCGCCTATCACCAATGGCAACTCTACGTCAAGCAGTCCGTCAAAACAAACGAGCAATGGAAATGCATCGCCTAAGAAAGCACCCAGCCCTCCCACGCCCACCCCTGTTGTACTCCCACCCCCCGTAATCCCAGTGGTAGCTCCGACCCCGACAGCTCCCATCGCGGCGACCTCATTACCAGTGGCGGGACTGGCCCCCATACCAGTTAGAATAACTAGATCCCGGACTCCCGAGAAACCGGAGTTGGGTCGATCAGGTTCTCCACACAATGAAACTATCACACTTCGTGCGAATTCCATGACACGGACACCAAGGTCTCAACAGATGAGTCCTCCAGCCCCAGGATCAATGCCCCCGCCTCCGCAGAGATTGAGCATCACACCAGCACCACAGAGCCCAACACCGTTGAATGTTCCGGTTCCGGCACCACCAACTCATCGGGTGGGAGGCTATGATGAGCCAAAGTATCGTGCTGAGGGGAAAGGTAAGGAATCAATTATCACATGCTTTTGCCCTTTAAACTAATTGCCCGGGATATAGACGCTTCGAGTGCGCTAATTACAAACCTTCGTGTTACATCGGTATCAGCGACTTCTGGGGAGGTTAAGTATACGAGAGACTTCTCCCCCGATAATCATAAATTGACTTCCCAATTCTTTATACATCTTCCGGCGGATTGTCAAGCTATTGTAATCACGCCCACGCTCTCTACTGGCCTTTCGGGCCGACAGCATAAATTTAATGTGGAGCACAAAGTGAACAACAACGCTGCCAAGCAGATCCCTGTGTGGAACACGCAGCTCAAAAAGAAGGAGGAGCTTGCCTATGAAGTGAGACTCAACCCAGGCGCAGTCAATACCATTGATTGTGCGGCCATCGCCGCAGCAAGAAGCGGGATTGTTAATGGTAGTGGGGGGGGTGGGAGCCCAGCGGGTATGTGGGAGTTAGAGAGATTTCGGTTGTTTGTCAGCTTGCTGCCTAATTAGCTTTTTTCTCTTTTTGTCTTTATTCTCTTTCCAGACTCCGCTGGTTAAATTTCCTGTTCTCTGAATTGTCTGAGTACTAATTATTTTATTAACGCCCTTCCCTTTTCTCTAACCTGTTGGCCATGAGCTACCCCTTTCATTTCTTTGATGAATTGTAAGTTTATTAGGAGGGTATCTTTTTTTATTCTATCTTCACTGCGTTAGTTTCCATCGGCGATGCTGTTTTGTGTTATGCATCATTTCTCTCTCTCGCTGCTGATACGCTAGAGATAGGATGGAGATATGTTTAGGACGGACATGGTAAATTTAGGTTACTTATTATGTAGTTATTTCTACTCTATATGCCCTCTGGCCTGGGTGCATGAGTGTTTGATTTGTAGTTTACTATTTATTGCAGGTACATATGATTCTGGTATTTCTTGCTGCGGTGGCCGCGGTAGGCCAATGACGCCGTGATTACTGTTACCCCGGTCCCATTCATATCTTCATCGATTTAGATTCGTCTTCGAGTGAGCTGCAGGATTGAAGCCGCCCAGGTGGAACGTCTTGTCCGTATCACGAGCTCGGAGCCCGAGTCCCCGAAGAGCAATTACCGAGATATTTACTTTTCCCCTTGAGATACTTTTAACACATGTCGGGGATGGCTGACTACATGGAGTAGGTACAGGGCAATCCAGTAGAGTTTGCATGTGAAAAGCAATTATTGGTAGAAATGGAGCAAAGCACCGGTACTGCTGCAGCCCGCACGCACCCCCGCATCGTTACATACAACGCATCGAGTAGCTCATATAAAGACCTACCAAGCTCCTGGAACTTCATCTGTACCCATCTACCTACCTACTAAACTATATCCCATCCAATTGAACAAGCAACAGTACACAAATGGCGGCACCGGCAACAACCACGATGAAAGACTTGACGGGGAAGTTCTGGATGGTATGTTCAACTAGGGATGGAAGTTTAGGTGGAATTGTATTCGTGTAAATTACTAACTGACTAATGTGGGGTTATAGAACAAGACCCTTTCTGACGATACCGACGATGTTCTCACATTGGTGACTCCCCTCCTTCGTCTATGTTGTTTGTGAGTGACTTGGTCGATTGTCATTCTGACGATATGGCGTCCCGCCGCACAGCAAGGCATCAGCTGGTTCACCCGTAAAGCCATCGCTCTCGCAAATCTGTGTCTTGATATTAAACACTACCGAGATGACGGTGGTGTCGAGCACATCGACATTGTTCAGACTCTTACTGGTGGTATTCAGGGCACTACTGAGCTCAGGACCCTAGACTGGACGTATGCTATCCCTTTCTGATGGTCTTATAGCGGGGCTGACTACGGGCGGAATAGGGAGCGAGAGCATGAGGACCACATCTTCGGGAAACTCAGAGGGAAGAGCAGGCGCATAAAGCCATCAGAGTTGGATGATGACTTCCTGAAGAAAAACTTCTTGCCAGAAGTTGAGACGGATTGTTCTGTGGAAAGTTATGTCGTTAATGATGCGAATAAGTGGACTGCACAGCAGGTATGATCGCTTATCTTGTTTTGAATTTGGACGTCACTGATCTCGTATGGGAACTATAGATTTGGGGGTTTGAGGCTATCAACGATATTAGATACTACGTCCGCCATCTCAAGTTCACAAAAGACGATACCAGCCAGGTACTTTACAAGAGACTGGTGTATGATTGGGCTGATGCTCAATAGACTTGAACTCTGGGTGGCGTGAGTAGGTTCTGTTATGAATTCAGCAGAGATATCATACTGTCCTGTTTATTGCCCGGTCAGAAAGACGTAGTCTGTGTATCGTCAAGCCTTATCGCCAAATACAAGCATGCTAGTATAAATATTATCTCGATTACGCTTAGTGAATACAGTGCAGTAAAAACAGGATTGAGAAATTTCGTAGCTAGTCATCAATAAATAAACACGAACACAGTAGTACAGCTATTATGAGTGGCAACAGCAGTAAGAAACAAAAACAACCTAGAAATTCACATCATAAGAAATTGGCGAACTAAAAGATCTTTGCGTGAGTTTGACCATGATACCAAGCGGAAGGAAATATAGTTTCCGTTGTCTTAGTAGTTGATGACACCGTCAAGGACCCAGATTTCTCCGTTGGGGACGGTTTTGATATCACGGTGCGCGGCAAGCTTGATTCCGTCGGGATATATCTATGTCGCAAAGGTATCAGAATAAATATAGACAAGTGAGGATATCGGGACGTACAATCCTGTCCTTCCCATCCATGTCCCACCAGATTTCCTTCCCCTGTAAGGTCTTTATCTTCTCCCCCTTTGGCCATGGCGAAACGCCGATTAAGTGCGCCTCGACAAAATTCCTCTCATTTCTACTAGCACGATCCTCCCCCACAAGTCCCTTATATATGTCGCTGAGAATATTCCCACCCGCCTCTTCATCATTTGGATCCTCCCATGGTTTCCTTGGTAGTTTCGAAACAGCAACATTAGACGGCGCCAATACAGTTGTGTTTTCATCAGTGTCAGAAAGTCGAGTTGAGATGGACTCAAATTTTCTGGTCAACTCTGCAAAAATGTCTATGCTCCTATCTTGGGAGAGCTTATCAGAGAGAAGCAGAGAGCCCGTGGGTTTGTCGCTACTATATAGTATTTCATGGGACTGGAGAGGAGTCTGATCGGTATTAGGTGAAGGCATTTTGTTCTGTGAGGCGCCTTTGTTGGAGTCAAGCGGATAGAGAAGCTGTGCAGAAGCGAGCGAGTAGATAACTGGAAGTAGGGCCAGGGAGAGCTTCATGTTGAGCAAAAAGTTGGTGATGAGTTAGTAGAGTTTGTTTGAGGGATTTAACCAGCTGATGGTTGCCGACTTGGTTGTCGGATAGCTGCACCATGTTAAGTGACGTATGTAACATGTTAATTAAGCCCTAAGCCCTGAAGCAACAATGAATATTCATAGAGAACAACCCCCCTGCTTCCATCCTTCCAGGATGGGTACGAGCTCTAGGCTACTACATAGTGTGTATAATAATATACCTACCTCCCAATTCAATTCTCTTCATATTCATATCTAGAGTAGGGTACAAATGAGTTATTTTTGTTAGTCTGTGTCTAGTCTAGATGGTTTCCGAATATTAATGATCTTAACATGCCACTCGTGCTACTAAGTTAAGTTGCCGTATATGGTATTAGATATATAGCAGATGCAAGCTGGATATTCCTAAAGAAGGGGAATATTAACCAAACACGTTTTCATTGGCTCAAACTTCCCTTGCTCATCAACACACGAGAACAACATATGATTGTACCTACTCTAGTGTAACCAAATATTAGAACGATAAGAGTTTGAATCTGTCGAATAGGGTCTTGGAAATTAAGATATAATTATAACTACACGGTAAATGTGCCAAACATATCCAAAAGCACAATATGCCCCCGCAGTACTACAAACAAGACTGCGGGGCTGCGAGGCTGTGTAATAGATGTAAATTATAACTTCGTCAACTCTCAATCCCAAGTGCTCACCAAAGTCTTTTACGAACAAAACTACCATGGCCGAAGCAATAGGTCTCGCAGCAAGCTTGGTTGCCCTTATACAACTCGCAGGTCAGGTAACAGCAATAGGATACACGTATATTAGCGGTGTGAAGCGGGCCGCAGACGATCTTCATGACCTTTCTAGGGAGCTAAGCATACTAAACCCAGTTCTCTTTGCCCTTCAAAAATACGTGGATGCAAACCCTCAGTCCTCTATCCTACAAATACTAAATAACAGCGATGGCCCCCCCAAAAATGCGAATCCGAATTAAATGTTCTTCTTACAAAGATGGAGCCCAAGAATGGGTTTAAAGGGCTTAACAGCATAAAATAGCCATTGAAAGAGGCAGAAACGATGCAGCATATTGCAAGAATCGAGAGGCAAAAATGTCTACTTATACTCGCTTTAGAGACTGACAATATGTGACTCAAAACCCAAACATTATACCCTTTGTCGATATCAATTCTAACTTGAGATCTAGGTCGTTGACACAAGAAATACATCAACATGTCCAAAAGACTGATCTCGCCGTTCAGAGGATTCGAAAGATATCAGAAACCTTGAATTCCTGGGCTGATAAACATGACACAGTTCAAGCTGGTTGAGACATCTACTCACACGTTCACAGCGAGGCGAATCTCTGGCTAATCATTCGAAAATAATAGACGAAGATCGAAGGGATGTCTTGGCATAGCTCCACTCAGAAGACTTGCAACGAAAGGCAAAAGGGGACTGGTATATGGCTTTTGGAAGAACCAAGTTTCCGAGAATGGGCCAAAAAGCGATCAGGTTTTAGCTTACTTTGTGGATATGGTATTCGTACGTCTAGAACCCCCATACACCCCATGCCTTCCACGAAAGTTGATGGAGCTTTCTTCAATGGACGCAATGCTACAAGCACTGCCATATCTACGATATTTTTTTATCATATTAAATAAATAGTGGCGTTAGGTTAGAAGGGTTCTCGAGACCAATAAGTGCAGGTACCTACTTCTAATTAAGTTGATAGATTGGTAACAAAGTTTGGTTATTTAATGGACTAGACTTGGGTATTGGTGTATAATCTGGAAGAATTATATTATCACCACTTAGTGGTCTCTATATACCATAAGAGAAAGAGACTAAGGCGGCACCACAAGGCAAGACATGGAGTTAAAATCCGCTATGTCTCGTGGGATTTATTGCAATGTTTCCATTGAACAATATACCCATCTATACATTACCTTACACAATTCATATACCGACAGTCGCCATATTTCAATAGCTAGAGCCGGGAAAACATTTCTAAGGTAGATTAATCCCAGTACACCTTTCCCCGATATTCATAACTAACAAATACAAAAGCTCTGTGGTAATTGATCACTTAGAGATCCGAGCCTTAACCGAAAGGTTTGGGGTAACATATTTCTACTTCAACTTCAAAGAGCAGTTCCAAGGGGTCACTTAGTTTCTCGCTAGCCTCGTAAAACAATTGACCTGTAAATTGCCAAAAATTCCCTCGGAGGTCGACAAGCTTTACAAAGAACTGGTCAAAGAGGCCAAAGGCCAACCTTGGATCAGTTAAACGTCCTTCTTCGTGGAGTTTCAAAGGAATTTTCCCAAGTCTTTATAATCGTTGATGCATTGGATGAATGTGCTCAAGAGCAAAGAAACATTCTTCTTCCATTGTTTCATCGTCTTGGACAGGATGGGTTCAATATGTTCCTGACTAGCCGCCCGCATCCTGAAGACATCCAAGAGCCTTTTCGTAACGTCAAAAAAGTCATAATTTCTGCGAGAGACCAAGACATCAGGCTCTTTATTAATCAGAAGATCGAAGGAAATACACGAGCAAGGCGCCTTGTTCGACAGGCGGGGTTACAAGATAGGATTGTCGATGATATAGTTAGCTTTGCAAATGGGATGTAAGTAGATAATATTCCAGATATCTACGATGATCTTTAATTCTATACCATAGGTTCTTGCTTGTTCGTTTTCACGTTGAATTTATCTGCCAGCAGGTCTCCGCGAAACATGTGTTAAAGGCACTCTCATCTCTCAAAATGGCCCCAAGGAATAACCCCCTTGACCCTACCTACGAACGGATAGTGAATTCCATCCGTGAACAGCCACATGGAAACATGGAATTAGCATTGTCGATTCTTTCTTGGATTGTCAAAGCTCGACGGATATTGCGGCTTAATGAATTGCAACATATGAGCTTGACGAGCTTAACCTACCAGATAAGGACGTCATACTTGATATCTGTGGGGGACTAGTAACAGTAGATGAAAGCGATAACGTTCGTTTTGTCCACTATACAGTCCAGGAATATCTTGTGAATAATCACATTATTCCCGAAGACTCAGATCTAACAACCGCGCTGACCTGTATCACCTACTTGTCCTTTGATGTCTTTGCCGACAACTACAACGAAGAACCCGTTTCTCCATATAGGCTTCGACTAATATATCCTTTCCTTGGATATGCGTCCAGATACTTGTATTCCCACTTACGCTCTTGTGATAAGAATTCGACGGCGGATGCACTCGTTTATCATCTTGAAAAGCAGGGCCGCAGTTTATCCAACTTGTATTATACTCTTCACGAAGAAGTATTCCCATTGCACATGGCAGCTAAACTCGGACACTGCCGTGCATTCCAAATATTGTTGGATAAAGGCCACAATATTTCAATCTGTGACAGTAATGGCAACACGGTATTACACTATGTCGCAATGGCAGAAAGTAAGGGAATAGCCAAATTTATATTAAACAAAAAGGCTATTCCTATCACGGCCCTGGATGATAATGGGCGTTCGCCATTAATGATTGCAGCACTTAGGGGAAATGACGAAATTGCACGTATCTTGATTGATCATGGGGCAAACATCTTTGATCAAGTAGCCAGTCTAGCTGCTAGCAACTACTTATTGAGAATGGCGTCGACCCGACTGAGGGATCTGATTCCTGCTTGTCCCCATTCGAATCGGCAATTTTGACTGGCCATGAAAAAGTTGTCGAATTACTGATTCAGCGTATCAACTTCGCCGATCTCCCAGTTCGCCCCGATTCCCACTTGACTGATGCCATAGAATTTGGCTACCGCGGGATTGCAAGGATGTTAATCGAAAAAGGTTATGACTTGTCGTCCCAAAACAGGGATGGCAGCACAGCACTTCACTAGGCTGCATTTAGTGGTTGGGAAGACATTGTGAGGTTGATGTTGGAGAGAGGTGTCGATATATCTGTAAGGAGTACTAGTACACGTCTTCTATTCAGTAATATTACAAAAAGAGACAATCATATCATGTTTGGGAAAACAGCACTAGAAATAGCAATTTCCGAGGGGCATGAGTCAATAGAGGCAATATTGGCAGTAAAAATGAAGGATTTGGCGGGGGATGAGGATGAATTCATACAGCAAGACAAAGCCGCTGCACTTCCTATCCTCGCTTCTCAATGCATGTAAGTAACCCCTTTATATACGCTTATTTGACCAAACCAGCATGTGCTAACGTGGAGTGGGGTGTTGATTCAGAGATGAAGTCATACTGTCGATGAAATATATGCTATATAGAATGTTTAGATGGTAAAGTGAGATAAATGGAGAGGCATTTGGGCAAATAAAATCGCGATCGATTCTGGAAGGTCGTGTGACACTGTACATTTTTAGATCTAGGTACATACTAAGCTCAAGAATTTATGTAAAAGTCGATAAGCCGAACGTACCTCTTGATGGCTGTTGTAAGACGAAAAGATACAAACTTATGACAGATTTACCGGAATGTATCTTATCTAGGCTCATCATATTGTCCTATGTCACTAAATGACTTGATCGATATTGCAATCCACATCCCCTTGACTCTCTTGAATCATACATTTCTAGGCTCTCACCTTCACTATTCGATCGCGGAGAGGTATCTAGGCTCGGGAAAGAGACTGTTCACAGCTCGGCATCAACCGCCTGAGCCAAAAGTCCGAACAAGTACTGCTAGACAAGGGGGGCTCCTCTCAGATGAGACTGAGCAGTACTAGCAGGTATAAGTACTATTAACCCTCAAATAAGCCAGATTTTTGTAAGCGACGTTGGGCGACAGCGCTCACCAGTGCTCGAAAGACATGTAGTAGATATGCTAAAGTGTGATCGATAGTAGAAGGTCAACAGCTGAGTCATTCAAGGCAATGGCCACGGTGATAGAGAAAGAGTAGGTATATTGTGTATAGCCATGTCCGTAAAGTTTTGGCGCTCTATAAAAACTTTCGAATCCGCGATTGCAAAAACAAAACACCTTGGTCCCCTTCCTCGAAAGATAGTCATACACAGTGTTGCGATATGCAGAAGTATAGAAACATCTGTCTATAAATTTTCATGAGCTTCGAGACTGGGGTGCTAAGCTTTGCGGACGCGGCTGTACGTAGTTCAGTTGATCTCGATCCTGTCCATGACCGAGTGATCACCTATGCGCCAAGCCAAGCCCAGAAACAAAGGTATAGAATGCCCGTTAGCATATGTAGTTCCAAGAGGCAGCACCTAAGTTCGATATGTTGCAATTTTTATGTATATAGGTGACTAAAGTCACGTGTGTTATCACAAATCACATACATATTATTATTACCACACGAATAGTATGAAAAAGGAGATATTCGACTCACAAACCTCCAGCTTCTGAGTCTTAGTGTGGCCCACGAGGACTTTGTACATGTGTCCAAGGAAGAAAAAGATGAGTTAAAAGGCAGCGATATGTTCCTTTTGCTTTTAAAATTTGCTTTGTTCTTTTTCCCATAGAAATTGTATTTGTGATAACATCCGGCTAATGAATCAATCATGTCAATCAATCATGTCAATCAATCAAATAGTCAGGCCTGATGACTGTGCACTATCGAAATCGACGATATGGTTTCCCGAGAGCCCATACTTGACTAGAAATAGCTACAGTAGAGTACATCACCGATCAGCACCGGCCAACCCGACCCATATCCAACAACTATCTCCGGGAATACACACAGGAGCTGCGACTTTTTTTTTCTAATCATGGTATGTTCGCGCCAGCGACAGCCAGCCATCATACATGATCAAAAACAGCAACTGCAAGCCCAGCGGCAAATCTCGTTCTTCACAACCAACCAACGCAGTTTGGGCACGAGACGGGCACTGCAGAGAAGCTGTACTGTACATCTCCCCTTACCTGGCTAGAGATCTTACACCGGCCTCTAGCATTACCTCATAAGCTCCGTTATAACGCAACCGCCGAAGACTGGCTGTACAACGGTGGGTAATAAGTCATCGGACGAGCTAGCCACAATCTTGCCTACAACGCGTATTTTGGTGGCGTTCCATCTGATGACTTATTACCCACCGCTATACTAGCCCATGTCACACACCACCCAGCTACCAGGGCAGAATCTACTATCGGGGAGACAACCAAGCAAACGATAATAGGACTTGACTCCGGGCTTGAGTGTACGGGAGGGTATATCCTAGGTCATCCAAAAGCATTGAGATTATGGAGTGCCTATAGCTGGCTTTTTATGTACACTCGGTATCGGAATACTGATACTATTACACGTCTCTGGGATTACAGCTAGCATCACCGCCACATTTAGGTACCATCTCGATAATCATGTTGGCTTTGGCCGGACGAATACCGAATTTCTAATATGGCACACCGAATACAGCTAAAGCAGGGTTATTATGAGGGGCCGAGATTCATGTGGAAATAGCCGTTTATGGTTGTTATCACAGATGGGCACCTCATTCGGCCGAGTTAGCGAACACTATATGTACGGGCTTATCCTATCAAGCTTTCTTTATAGTCTGATATCTAATGTCACCCATAATCCGGTGTCAGCTAGTCTCTTCAACACTAAATTACCATTCAAATGAATACGAACGACAACAAACTCCCTTCACTCCTGCAACCCTGAAAGCACCCGGAGCTAGTTTAAACACCAACCAGTTTAAATCCAGCGTGGTGGAATTAGGATAAATTCAAGTGTTTATGCCCAACTCTATATACAGAGCGGTGATAGGCTTAGGATCAGCACCGAGAAGTGATTCAGTACCGAGAAGTGATTCAGTACCGAGAAGTGATTGGTTTGGTTTCATGTACCCCTCATTAGTGCTGTGCTGTCGTACGATCGAGGCCTACACATGATCGGTCCAGACCCATAGCTTTACTCTGAGACCTGGAGCAACTAGAATCCCCACCCTCGGCCGGGGAAGCTTACTAACCCCAGCGTATCTCAGCTTTCAGGCGAGTGACAGATCATGATCCAAGACTACATAAATAGGGCTAGGGTTAGTTTATTGGGCGGCAATAACGACACCACCGTATATAAAGTCCGCTAAATATAGAGGAGATCCGACCTAAAACGATCTGAAGGGCACCGGCTCTGGCGATATCCTAGAACCAGGCGAATTCCCCGTCATGCCGGCGTAGCTCACAGCCCTTGATGGTTGGGGCTCTTGGTTTCTTGGCAGCCGTAGATAAATCCTAACACATACATACCTCACCCCACCGGCTGCGGAGGCAATTGCAATTGCGATTGCGATTATTCACAGAGCATCACAGGAATTCACAGCAGTACAGACACGCAGACAGACAAGTAAGGTACATACATACCTCTCTCCATACTTTCAACCCCACCTAACAACCCACAGATGTCCGCCACCCTCCGCCTCCTCCGCCGACCCCTCCTCCGGGTCCCCTCCCTCCCCCTCCGCCGCCACGCATCCACACCCCCCAAAGTTCTCGCAAAACCAAGCAAATACACACCACCCTCGCACCCCTCCGTCACGCGCCCCCGCGACCCCCTAAACTACCCGGGACCCCCACAACCGCCCCGCGACCCCACCCGCCGCTACCCAAACACCATGCCTCCGCCCAACACGCTCGCGCATACGCTGCTCACCTCGCGAGTCCTGCACTTCTACATCTCCATGGGCATCCTCATCACGCTCGCGGCCACCGTGTCCATCCGCAACTTCCTGGCGACGTCGCCGTTCGCGGCCAATGTGCGCTGGGAGTGGATGCACCCCTACGAGAGCATGCGGATGTTTCTGGTGGCCGTGCGCGAACATACGGAGGACCAGAGCCGGCGGGTGGCGGAAATGCGCAGGAGAAAGGTGGAGGATGTCGAGTTGAGGGGCGAGTTTAGGAAGGCGCATGGGCTGGAGAAGACGGGCAATGAGGGAGGGTTTGGCGGGTGGGGGGTGAAGAAGAGTGGTAGGGAGCCGGTGGCACC
The DNA here is from genome assembly GCA_024713855.1 of Morchella sp. 2016-41. Taxonomy (NCBI): domain Eukaryota; kingdom Fungi; phylum Ascomycota; class Pezizomycetes; order Pezizales; family Morchellaceae; genus Morchella; species Morchella sp. 2016-41. The sequence continues at coordinate 1,334,457 of JAMGZD010000014.1, forward strand.
GGCGGCGCAGGAGAGTAAGGGGGATTGGGTGGAAGAGCAGATTATGAGGGCGGAGGAGGAGGCAGCGATGTTGGTGGAAGCGGCAGAGAGGGAGAAGGCGGTAGCGACGGAGAAGGGGAAGATGGAGCCGGAGACGGTGGTGGCGGCGGTGGAGACGCCGGCGAAGAAGAAAGGGTGGTGGTAGGTTTGTTGATATGGGGCTGGTAGGGACCGTTTCTGTAAATAGTAAATAGCAGTTGTTGATATGGGAGTTTTTGTTTCACCGCTTCTTCTCTTTTCTTCTTCCTCCTTTCCCCCTCCTTTCTTTTCTCTTCTCTACTCCTATACATCCCACAGCACCACACCGCTCCCTCCCTTTTCATCTCCTTCATACAAAGACGAGACTATATCAACCCACTCTCCCCCCCCCCTTAATAAGATATCCTGCTAAGTGTATCATTGACGCTGCACCACGTTACTCCCACCCTCCCGCGCAAGTCTCGCCACAGCTCTGTACATAATCACAACTATACCATACCATATATATAGCCCACAACAGAAATGACGTTATAACGCCCATGCAGTTGGCTGGTTGGCTGGTTAGCTGGTTGATGGACGGCAACCCGCCCGAATGACAGTTCATGACCCCGCATGCATCGAGTGACATGACATTCTACTTGCTTAATCGCTTCCCTGCCTGTCTTTCTTGCTCCCTGCTTGCGGGCCGGCACATTCTCGAGATCTCGCCGGTGCGGCCGCAAAAAGAAACGAAAATATGTACAATACATGTATTCTATGGTGGCAGCAGTGCTGTCCGCTCTATAGCACCGTCGTGCCACTACATAAGCCCATTGAATCACCGGCTTAGCTGGCCAGCCAACCGTCCACCCGCTGCTCCAGCAGTCTGGGGCCTGTCTGCTCACTCACACATGCAACCCCTGGTACATTAAACGGCGATCTAGCAAGAGGAGGGCCAACCGCGGATAGTTGCCTGAGAGCCACCTCAGACGGGAGGAACATATAATATGGACGTTTAATTAACGGCCTGATATATTCATAAGCTAGCTAGCTGAAACAAACTTTCTCTTTCCCCCTCATTCCCCGCACATTCACTGAATCCAACTGTGGCTGTAGTCTAGCCTTCGAAACCCCCAACCTTAGCTCCTAACTTATCCCCACATTCATACAATCCACAACCCGCAACCCGCACAAAATATCAACCATCGAGCACAGTTGCATAAAACAGACACAATGAAAACTTTCATCATCGCCTATTTCTTTCTCTTCATAGCTAAAGCTATCTCGCAGGGTGCCACCGCTCCTGAGCCCAAGGTGAACTGTCCGCAGAACTCGCTCTATGGGGAAGAAAGCACCAAGTTCATAGTGACTACCGTATCCGCCAACCTCTACCCTCACTTTGGAGACTTTTACTCTGAAAGCTGTGAGCCACCCCTTCTGACATTCCTGCCATTCCCTGGGACTCACTAACATCCCACTACAGGGCCTGATATTCTGTTTGCGCCTGACAACTTCACATTCACACCTCCAACTCGCACCATTATCTTTAACGGCGGCAACAATACTCTCTCGGAATATCTCCTCCTAAACAGCAGCACCGCAGACTCGTTCATGCTCCGCTGGGAGCTATCTTCAGACCCGTTTAGGCCAACTGGTAGATTCGATGTCGTCTACTACCAGCAGTCGATCAATGTCTATCCTGTCTGTGATGGTGGTCTCCTCTCTTCCGTAGTCTGGAAAACCAGAGCATGCATCTATGGAGACCCGGGAATTGGTGTGACATGGTTCAAAGAACGGCATAATCAGGCGATTGCAAATATCTTCTCGGGCATTGAGGGCGGGTGGATGGGAGGGCCGGAGACGACTGTCGGTAACTGCTATGGGCTGAATAGCACGTCCGAAGCAAACAAAACCGAGACCGAGGATGAGAGTGAGACGGGAGCCCTAGGTCCGAACGGGGCGGGTTTCTACTCTCCTGTTCCGGAATTGAACAGTGCTGGGGTCAAGAGCTACATGTTTCGTGGGGGCGACATTGCTGCGGTGCTCGTACTGGTAGCGGGAACGGTTATCTGGTTAGGCTAGATGCATTAGTGGTGAGTGTAATTTGTTAGAAAAAGTTGTATCTCTTTTGTGTTGTAATAAAAATCGTGTTCTTGTTGCCTTTTTCCCCTCACCAACGTAGTTCCGAAAATTACACACGTGCTTACTATGATCTCATGCGACGTGTAATCACAAGGGCCGATGCTCGGGTACCTGCAGAAACTTTTCTATTGATAGGTGTATGCGCTCTTGGATGGGGTATCTGGAACCTCAAGTCCCTTAGGATTTCGATATGGCTCGGGTGTAGATAATACATATGAATGCATACGATAGTTTGAAGCGGGTGGTGAAATTGCCTGTAGCAATGGGATGCGTTACAGGAGAAGGATTCTTGAAACATGAGAGAGAAGAACCTCTATGCGGTGATTCTTTCTAGATTTGAAGATATATGGTGATAAGCTTGTATCTGCAGTCGAATTCAACGGCGTATCTTGAAGTCGCTGTTTCAGGAGAGGTGTACGAAAAATAGTAAGGAGAAACATGGCCTAATTAATAACACATGTCGTTCAAAGAAGTTGCTACATATATGGAATATGTTGTAGCCAGTACCAGGGTGTTAAGGAATGAAGAAAAACAAGGAAAAATAGCTACATCGTCATCAGCGCTGCGACACAATGTGGCACGCATACGCAGTGTCACCACCTTACTGCCTGTTCTTTTAAGTACTACATGTATCTTTTTTATGTACATATAGTATTTTACACAAAATACAAGCTAAGGGGAGTATCTCTGCGTGAATTGGACTATGTTGGAAAATGAACGATCGGTGGTAAGGGCCGAGTGATGGATGGTGAATATTAATATGATTAGTCTTCCGGGACATTACTTAGATTCAAAAACTATATCTGGTAGTACTTGCATCGGAATCCAATTAGTGGAGCTGGCAATGTCAATATATTCAATAGCCAAGTCCATAGGTTACATGTACATGTAGCTGACATATCCGAACTACATATAAATGTATATTTTCTTTTCTCCGTAGCATAAATATATGTATAATCCCCAAAGGCTTTAGCGGGGCTCTGTACATATGTACATGTATTGTAAGCAAAAAAAAAAAGGATTTCTTTTTTGTACGAGGGCCCAATTTGTAGCTCATTTCAAGATTTCTGCAGTGGGAATCTCTTATCTTCTTCCTGTCGAATCCTAGAACTAATATATTCACGCACAAGCCCTCATAAACTAGTATCTGATGTCGTTTATTCCGCCAAGCTCCGCGACATCCAAATTCTCTGTCTATCATGTGAAATTATGAATAACATCGTCGCGCCCCTCTCTCTTTTAATTGAATGTATGAGTCTAGTATACGTACATGTACCTACTATAACTACATGTACATGTACATGCATGTATGAACATGGGTGGGCCTTGAGTATAACTGGTGGCCGGATGATTATTTGCATAACGAAGATAAAGAAGGTATTCAGGTGTGAACGGCCTTCTATATCTAGCTTCCTCCGCCTTTTGCATTCCCACCCACATCACCCATAATCCGTGCACTATTAACCATCATCTTTAATCTAGGCACCAACCGTCATCTACTCTCCAATCCCCAATACATGTTACCTGATCCCTTCATGCACAGAATACACCCCTGTGACTAGTTCCGCTTACCTAGCAACAGTCATTATGGAACATGCTAAATGGAGACTCTGGCATCGCTGCGTATCCCCTGGATGTTCGAGAAGTTTGGTGAAGTCTCTCTCATGCATAAATATCATGTGATTTCGAGTCTAGGTGGAAAACATCAGGGTAAGCAGTGTGCCGCATTCACAAGTCTTTGAAGTACGTTAGTATACCATAAACCTCTCACGATGCTGCTGTATATAGAGCCAATCACTTTCTGGGCAGACCACGCTAGTGGATGAGAACACCCAGGGGATAAGCATCGGCCGTTTGAGCTGTATTTTAAATCTGGAACAGTTTCTCGATGATATCTCCGAACAATACGAGGAACATGAGCCACTAAGGCTTCGTCAGATAGAGCACCATTACTACCACAGGTTTCTTAGGGCTTACAATATTTTTGTCATCAGTACCACGTCGGGGTCAGTTTACCCAACGTACATACTAGCTTGAGAAAGTCGCTTGCTAAAAGATTTATGCATATTAGGCGTTAATGAGCGACTATCAAACGCTCAGAGCACGCAGTAAATGCTCTGATATTCAGAAACCCCGAAGCCGTTTGCAAAGCTCGTCGCTCCCTTTAACGGACAAAGAATGGAGGGTCTGACAAGCGTAGTTACGGTCTCCTGGCCCAATTAGGCCGTGGATGGTATGAGACATTACTTTTCCTGGAGGGGTTCAGTTCTCCCGAGGCATCAGCCGAATATCACACAAACCCAACATCGACACCGGAACTCTGCGGCTTGCTCAGGGGCACGTAGATCGGTAAGTCAACTCTTTCTTTCCTAAAGGTTGACATAGTAAGATCGCCTGGGAATGTTTCTCTGACTGGAGACACATACACAGTAACTGGACAACGGCTTTTACGCTTATGTCTCAGCGATTTCCTTGTTAGGTCTCAAAATCCACAGAGAGGATTGTTACAAATAGCTCTTTAGGGTATGGTCGAGTGATCCACTATGACTACCAATAAACCCAGAGAGTAATACACCCAGCAACCTGGTTGGTCTTTAGTACTTTCCCAACCCGTGGATAGGAACTTCCCGCTTCTTGTTGGAGCTATGATCGAACTAATCAACCGTGCCCTTTATGCGGGGGCTGTCCTGATTCTCACTACATGTACCTTTCCACAGTCGGCGGGGAACATTTACATGTGGGCATGTGTCCCACCAGAACCAGATGAACCTCAAACTTTCAACCTTCGTATGCGTTTGATTTAGCCATTACTCTTCATATGTACTTACTTACGCGACCCGCGGAGATTAACATCAGGCTCTAGAATTCTCAAAACGTGGTTGGAGCTCGTGCAGACCACCTAGCACGTGATGTATTACTATTAATCTCTCGGACGAAGAGCACATGTATATGCAAGGAGAATTATAGGCGAGGGTCATCAACCATCACTCATACCCGTTACAGCCCTCTCTCACCGACAATCCATGCAAATACACTAAAGAGATCTACAATCGTGCCTGACTGAGGAGTTGGTTGAATGGCCCTAACTTGACTAATTGGCGCAACTAAAACTTCAATCCCGCTGTCTGCCTTGTGAGTATGTTACTATCGGTGATACCATACCTTAATTCGATACCTGCATATTTTAATTTCCCCTGAAGATTGATATTGTATGAACGCAGGTATTTTACTTAGTTACTACAGGCATTGTTTTTCCCCTCGTAGGATCGTTGAAATTCTCCTGGGAGCCCATCGAAAGATCCAGGTGCAGTGAGACAGATAAAACACACGCATGCACGCCTCACCATAGCTTCTTCCTTCTTCCACAGTTTACCTAGGTCACAGCCATTACGAGCACTTCTTAACCATCATACTAAACTCTACACTCGCCAACTTATTACGTTAGCAGTCCCTGCAACAAGGAAGAATTCAGGGGCCAGAGGAGTTTTTCCTCAGCACAACAGCCATAATCATCGAATAACAGTGTTCCCACGTAATCAGTGGGCCCCTGTGTTATTATCAAAACCCTCTAATGTGGATCGAGCGCACACGCCAGAAAAGGCAAAAGTAAAAAGAAGAAAAAAAAGAGTGAGAGAGGGAGAAAAGCTTAGCTAGCATACAGGTTTTGGAACTATCTAGACTTCCAACTGACACCCACTGTCATTATTATTTCCCCGGGAGAACGGAGTTTATTTATCAACCTCGTAAAAGTAAGTAAGCCGCCACAATTGATAGTGGGCAGGTCAGGGGGGTTGTACTTTCCTATTCTTCTAGAAAACACGAAACCGAACCATGGAAGTAAAGAAAAAAATATTTGTCCCACGAGGATGGGTGGCGAAACGCACGTCAGTTACCTATTTTTCTTTATTTCTTTTTTCTTTCTACACACCGGCCTCTCCGGTGTCGTTACGCAACCGAGGGGGTGGTCATGTATGACGTTTTGGGTATGAGAGTCCCTGGCTTGCAAGTGGTTCGAGAAAAAACTTCCCCATATGCAAGAAAGAAGCCACAGGGGCAATGATTCGCACGACTAGACAAAGATTTGACTTGTAAATCAATCTGGTAATGGTAAGTGCGATTATAAACAAAGTTGACAACTTGTTTCAAAGGAACAAATCACGTCAGGAATAAAGACTTTCTTTATCACAGTTCACACCTAAAGCCACCGGTACGATTTAGGGCTGGCCCTTGGTCCGCCGGAGTTTTATCGGATTGCCAAGTAAAAACCGAGAAATAGTTGCCATGGGGGGGAACGGCGGTACCAGCCATTGATTAAGTGTTGTGCACATGCCCACGATATGTATGGACGTTTTTCTCTCTTTTATCACGCTTGTATTATGCATGTAGGATAAGGCTAGATACAAGATAGCTATATGCACGCTCCGATGCGAAGATCCCAGACTGAAAAAATCAATAAAAATTAATGATAAGGAAATTGATCTGCTATAGTAATCTCCCATACTTTTGTTATCCCTGTAACGCCAGGGAAATTGGTTAATACTGGGAATTTTTTCTGTATCCACGAAACAATGCCGAATATTGAGAATGGGGTTGTGAAGGTAGATATCCTCCTCAGCTTCCACGCCTAAAAATAATCATAAAAACCATGAACTTTTGATCATTACCACACACCTAGCCCCAATTACGGTGTTCGGTCCGCTTAAGCCGACCCATCTTCTTTTTTCAAATCAATTGGCGGCCACCAATTGAGTCTCTTATAGCTCTCAATAATCTGTAGTAGGCCCTCCTCCGTGACCTTTGGAACATCGTACTTAAACCCTGTAACGGCCTCAAATCTGCTGCCATCGAGACTGAAGTCATCGTCCTTCACCAGCTCGTTCTCCAAGTACGGGTTAATCGGTCCGGGCCTCGTGATCCCCGCCTCATTCAGCAGGTCACCCCACGGCTGCAGCACCTCATCGTTCTCCTCATCCACCGCGGAGCCAAGGTTCATGCGCGCAAACGAGGACACAATCGTTCCATGGAAGCCCGTCTTGATGCCGAAGATTTTTGAGATGTACTTCTGGAGATCACCCTGTGCTGTTTGTCCGTTAGATTTCAGCTGTCAGTCATTTTCTCACACTGCCCAGAACTGCGGGGGGTGAAGCTACAAGTATCCCCATGATCCACGATATTGAATACCGGCACACTCCCCCATGACTCATCCCAGTTCTTCTTGCCGTTGCAGTACCAATCGGCTGCGGTCCAGACGGACCGCGCAGCATCAGTGACGTGCACGGTGTGACTGCGCAGGTCCTTGGTCCACAGCCATTTCATCTCTTCACCCAGATACGAGTACACGCGAGCCATGCACAGCATCGTCGCAATAACCTTACTTCCGTACTCGCCGTAGACATTTGCTAGTCTCAGGACGACCAGATTCAACCTATAATATCCCACCACACCGATGATCAGCACTTCTGCCCGTCATCTTCATCCCCTACCACCACCCCCATAGATACGTACCCCTCGATCTTCGCTAGCTCTTCCTCGGCCTCGAGCTTATATGTTGCCAGCTTTAGCCAGGGCTTGAGCTTGTCCGTCTCCTTGCTTGGCTCCCGGTCGCTCTTGTAGACGGCGCCGGTGCTGAGCTCAACCCAGCACTTTGTGCCCTTGCGCGCAGCGACGCGCGCAGCTGTCGTTGACAGCTTTAGATTTCGCTGCTTGTAGATCTCGTCATCCTGGCTGAGGCGGGTGTCTCCGCCACAGTTGAAGATGTAGTCGTATGTAGTGCCGTCGGCGCGGGTAAGTACCTTCTCACATGTGTCTATTGGTAGGGAGGTGTTAGCTGTAGGGAGAATGATATTGAGGGGGGGGACGAACGCTCGCGTGACATGTCGCCCTGGTAGAACCGCTCCTGTGTGCAGACCTCGGCGAACTCGGGGGCAAGCCAGGCGAGCTGTGGGAGCTGCTTGTCTACTATTCGGATCTCGGAGGCAAGGTCGTGAGTGTGGATGTACTTGGCGAGGTAGCGTCCGACGAAGCCTGAAAGGAAGTATTGCGATTGAGTCAACATGATGACTGTGGCCAGGCAAATGTTCAAAATAATAGTGGTTTTCTTCTCTTTCTCTTTCTTCCTCTTTCCACTGCTACAGAACTAACAGAGGATGTGATGGACTAACCTAGGCCTCCAATGATAAGAACGGTGGGTTTCGATTCTGAAGCCATCGCGGATTATGTATATGTGTTGGTAGTTTGTAGGTTTTGGTTGCGGGGGAGAGGATGGGGGGTAGGCAGGTAAGTAGTTGGGTAGATGCAAACTGGATTTATCAGAGGAGCAGTAACCACGATGAATGCCAAAGAGCAAGTAGGGCGAGTGAGTAGCAGTAGTAGTAGTGGCAGTATTTTTATTATCACTATAGTCGTTGAGGATGAAGATTACCAGGGGAGTGGCAGGTGGGCGGATATCCGAGGGTACTTATTCGAAAGGGAGGAGGGGAGGATGGAGGGACAGGTGGGGCTTTTCTGCTACCACAGCGGGGGGGGAGGAGTAGTGGTGGAGTGGGAGTAGTAAGTATGTAGGAGGAGGAGGAGGGCCAGCGAAGCTACATACCAAGCATTCGATGTCTGGTAGTCTAGTCCACTCTAAGCAAGCACAAAGAGCGGGCCGGGATTTAAATTGTGGGTGGTGGTTGTGGTGGTGGTTGTGGTGGTTGACACTGGTTGTGGTGGTTGTGGTGGTTGTGGTGGTGGCTCGGGACGGCAACAGGTGTAGGTAGAGTACCACATCGGCCACTCGAGGCGGGATCTCTACTGCCGGTAGCTGTGCAAGCAGAATAGGTATCCACTCCAACTAAACACGGTACTATACCTACCAATATCTACCAATACCTACATCACGAGTATCAATCTATCTCTCTAGCTACTCCAACCTTCCAACTCTGCTCCTCCTCCTGCTCCAACAACAGCACCAGCCTATCACATTACAGCCTGCACTCTTTGGCCGTTTCTTTGCCCCCCACCTCTTTGCATAAGCCAGTAAGTAGCTAGGCAAAGTAGAAGAGCGCTCAAACCTGCCCCTCCCCCCAGATTCGACCAATAATTGACGCGCGCACGCGGTATTGAAGCGCGGCAGCATTTCTCTGAGCTGAACTGCCAGCCGAGAAAAAGACCCTAAGTGTGGCACAGATCTGATCAGTCAGCTACATGTAATTATCAGTGCTTGGGGCAGGTTAGCCGTGAATGGATGTGTACATGTAGTATTGTATTGTACTAGTAGTGATTTCATTTCTACAGAAATGCCCCAACAAGAGAGTGTACATGCACCTTGGTAGGTATAATATCACTGTGCTTGTACATAGTAGATATGGGGAAGGCTTCTCTCCCTTGCAGCGGGTAAAAGTCGTTTCATCGATGCAGGCCGGCGCAGAGACCTCGATCAGGACGCAAGCGCCATGTACAATCTACATCCTACTCTACTGCCAGTGCCTTCAAGTAAGTATTGGCTATATATCAGTATCAATAAACATCTTCGCATCATTGTAATATATACGGAATCACGGCGGCTGATCAGTGATACTGATTGATGAATCGTACTTCTAGTTTATGCAGCAGGGGAGGGATGATGGGGGTCGATCAGGGGTAAATGATGGTACGTCTCGGTTGGAGAACAAGAACCATGTAGACGGGTGGGAGTGTGTGGGTAGCGTATATGTGGGTACGGGCGAGCGAGGACTTAAGGTTTGTTATGGGTGATCATGACGGTAGTGGGTTATGAGGTACGATAGCTACAGCTGCACGGGCCATCCAAACGAAACATGGCCGTGGGAGAGTACTGCAGGTACGAAGCTGATCAGCACACCTGGTGGGTCATCTATATGACGAATTGTGGGCTGATAAACCTGCAGATATTTAGGAATCGGTCAATGGATCAATCAATATAGGCAGATTACTTGCTCATCTAGTTGACATCGGCTGATTGATCGACTTCTGCAACCCGGCTAGATCAACGACACATGCGTACGTGATCTATGAGTATGGATCTTTCCACCGACATTCTGCAGTTGCGGGTATCTACCAAGAAAACGTCTAGACGCTTTCATGGGGGTACGGTCAGTACGGGAGTACGGTCAATCTCAAATATACGCCGGAGTGAGGTATGATACGCAGGGAGTTGATCGACTACCTCTTTTGGTTTGCATACAAAATCTTGGAATTGACCATGCCCCGTGTTGACCGTACCCCCGTAAAGTCGTCTACTCTACATGTAGTTTGCATACACAAAATCAGCATCACACCCAATGTCAAATTATTAAACCTCGCCCCCGGGTAGAGACAGACACGCTAATGACACAAATAGATCTCCTGGCTGATATGAACAAACAATGAGCCCTCCCCTCAGACATGAAGGCACTACATTCAACACCACCGTGAATGCATTCACTACTTAGACATCATGCCAAGCTTAGGTAGGACCTGGGAGTTCGACTTCGACCTTCCGCCCAGGACCTCTCTGCAGTACCTCAAATCATTATATTATCACCAAACTCATCCATGCCACCTACTCGACAAAGTATCAGCGAAATAAAACCATGCCTCACCATTGCTGCGCTATGTGTACCATATTTCGATATGAGGCCTGCCTGCATCACTCACCATCACTCGACGTTTCCTGTGCAGCTTGTACAAAGATCGACGGGTGTGTAAGCTCTTTGCTGTTAGGTAAGTCGCAATTTTTATACTAATTTTTTCTTGGCTGCCCCGAGGTATTTGAGTTTTATTCCTGACATACGTTAGGCCTCCGCAGGGGGGGGGGTTCAGGGCGGAGGGGTGGGATCAATCGTGTGTGGGTTGGTCGGGATTTTTGAACCACCTGGCAGGATTCGCAGTGCTCAACCTGGAGCTGAAATTGGATTCAAACATGATATAGTTAGGAGGATAGGTATATGTGGTTATTGTAACCAAAGCAAGGATAGACTGGACATAAATATGGCCAAGCCCTGCCAACCAACTAGATAGAACTCTAGGTACAGGCAGACCTTACTTACCATTAGGGTGATTGATGGGTATCCCGAGAAATAAAATAAAATAGGGCGACTTATTTAGACTTTGGGCGCGACGAATCCCATAAGTATGTACTTTTTGATAGAGTAGGGTGTCGATTGTACCTAAATTTTCTATATGATCTTCCTTCTCTCCCCCCCCCCCCCCCCCCCTTCCACTCCGTGATTACCGACATCTTCCGCTCGAGAACGGCTGTTACGGTGTGGATACGGTATCGGGAAGCCGCCGGGGATAGGCCCTTAATCACTGTTTAGATTAGAGATAGCCGAATTACTTAGATGCCGGTGCTTAATAGGGGATAATAGCAGAGGAAATAATTCTTGTGTCAATGGGATAGAGGAAGGTAGCCGAGTCGAAGTTTTTATGAAGTGGCTCAGCTCCTCAGAGGGTCTGTTTGACCCTCGCCCCTGTTTTTTCGGTGACGGGGAGTTCCCAGCTTTATGGATGAGGCTGGGGCTCCCTTTTATGAAGTGGTGATACCAGGAATATATCACACGGAACCTCAAAGCGCCCCGAGTTAGGATTTTGTTAGTTGATACGGGATTATTATCACGGCCCTTCGAAAATCATATGCAATGGCCTAAAGGGCTGGGGGGAACCTAGGGGTCGGTGGAGAGTTCATATAGCCATTGGTGACTATCCAGTTATAGCTAGGAAGATGGGAAATGTTGTGCCAGATCGGTTGAATAACAGAGCCTTTAAAGAATAAGAGATCAGCTACGACACTTCCATTCCCGTACCTCCTGGAATATTAAACTGGCTCTATAAGGTCTAGTCGGTTAAGAGATGTTCCCCGATAGCCAACACGGTCAATTAAATGTCAGCCTTATAGAAACCTTATAAAAAAGAAGCGCCTCGCCTCTGAAAACAGAACTGGGCAACCCCGCTTGGGGTATTGGTTCAATTAGGCTCTCCATTCGGAATTGGTTTGTTCCCCCATCTTCATAGATCACAAAAAAGGGTAGTATTTGCAATCTGGTTCAAGTGCCCGTAATGGCCGCGATCTTCAACGTATAAATTTGGCTCATCCACAAACCAAGAACAACCCGTGTTTTCTCCAAACTCAACCCAGAATTGCATACATATACGAATAATGAAGTAATCAATCAATCAATCAAGCGAAACTCAGAAACACAGGTGATCACTCGACAAATATGCAACACGTGATGCATGGAAAATAACCAGTCGACAGCCACCAAATTATCATTGGGAGTGTTTTCGAATTTAAACGAACTCATGGAGTCTTGTTTTCATAAAACCAACGAAGTCTTATGGCTTCGGTCATACCCTAACCTAATCTCCCCCACATTATGGAGAGAGTCTTCTTACGGGCGACGTATGGTTGAGTTTTGGGTGTTGACATTTTCTCATCATTGACGCGCCGCTAGTAGTTAAAATTCTGTTGGCGTGAAAATGTCTAAATTCAAACCCAAATTAAATCCAACTACATGTATTCACGAATGTAAAGACGATTTCTGCAGGTTTGCACAAAATCGTATTTCCTAACGGTAAAGCTTTCGCGGATGAAGAGAACATTATTCATTCATACCAATCATCATATATAATTTAGTGCTCTCCGGCTGATTTATACATAAAGCTCGGGACCCATTGCTAGAAATTATCGAACTGTACTTTACAATCTAACCCCATTGTATTTACACCTACCTTCCTTTCCCAATATATACCCACCCAAACAAATTCTACCTGATACTAAGGAGATAGAGAGAACCTATTTTACATGACATGAGCACGATATAAAACAACAAGAGTCGAACGAAGGAAAACACCAAAATGGCTTGTAACATAACTCGGTTCTATGTAAAAAAAAACCCCCTTCTCGTACTCCCATAAAGCGAATGAGATAAATGAGAAAGCAAGGAGAAGAAAAAGAAATTACCTTTAAGCTTTTCCGTGAAAAGAGTGAAGGAAGACATTCCAAGCCACAGTAGGCACAGAAGGGGTTTAAAAATACAAAGAAGAAAAACGCTGCTGGAGGAAGGAACTGTAAGCCGCCCAAAGTATCCCGTCCAACGAATAACTTCCAGTGAAACCTGAATGCTTCACCAACATACAATTCCTCAAGCCAAGTGATTCCCGTTATCCGAGACCAGAATAAAAACTGGAATTATCAAACTTGCTGTATGCCATGTCAACTTTCGAAATTTTTTTTAAAAAAAGGTAAGGCCAAGGTTTACAAAGATGGTAACGGAATCCAAGCACACTTCAAGAAAGTTAGAGAAATAAAAAGAGGAATATTGACAAAGTTTACAGGAAAGAAGCGAAGATACAAACTTAGCACAACACAATAAAATCAAAAAGAAAGAAAGAAGAAGGTGTAGTGGAACCATGTAAGATTCATAGGGAAAGTCTCGAAGTAAGCCAGAAATTGATACCCGTGTCAGAGACTTTCGCACACCTCATTCTCTTACAACCCCATAACCGGATTCATTTTCGTTATCATTTAGTGTATTTTCATCTTCCAAAATTATTGTTGATATTCTATCGGAAGTAATATCTAAGCCAGTTGATAGGTAAAGATATTTTTAGCCAATCAATCGTCCTTCAAAACTCCCAGTCCTCGTCTGCTGATTCTAGGGCCCACTTAAACTTCTCACGGAGAGTTTTCGCGAAGACCTTCTCGATAGGTACATCGTATTTTTTGCAAAACATGACCGACAATCGGGGATCAATGTAATTCTAATAATGTGTCAGCATACGCCCTGGAGAAATAGGGAATTTTGATAGAGTTCAAACATACAATCTTACTAGTTCCCAATGCAACGGTCTTATTATCCTCCCGGACTTTAGCCTCGGTTTCCTGCTTTAGGATTTTCTCATCCATCTTCTCAATCTGAGATTCGAGTTTTTCGACCGTAGCACCCTTCTTTGCTTCTACGGTACCAGTCTTATTCTCTGCTTTGAATTCGGCCTCCAACTCACTAACAGCTTTAAGTCGTTCCTTTAACTCGCTGGGCTTTTGCTCCTTCTCGCCATTCTCGACGGCCTTCTCGTTCTCCTTCTCAAACTTCTTGCGAATTTTCTCCTTCTCTTGCTCAATAAGAAATTTCTGATGTTCCAGAATCCAACTCTTGTCGTCAATCTCGGGGTCCGGTTTAAAGAAAGCAGCTCTTTTCTTCTTCAGCTCGGGGCTGAGAAAGAGAATCTGTCTCTTCAAGCGCAGCTTCTGGTAACGTAGAGCTTTGATCTAGACAACGAATCAGCCAAGATCAGGACAAGGATACTGATAACTCCACTAATATCAAATATACCTTTTCTTCTGCTCTTAGCATCATGCTCTCGTGGCTTGCGCTAACAGTACGTTGATGATTGCAAAGAATAGCGACTGCTTTATTAGCCTCGTTATAAGCGGCATATTTGTCGTGAATTGAGCCCTCATTGGGAATATTTGCCAACTGTTGTTGCATAGTCCAGGAGGCATTGTATGTACGGAATACTTTAGCTGAGAGTCCTGGCATGTAATTCTGAAGGTGCTTATTCAATTGACTCGTCTACAAAACTGTTAGTATTACATAAAGATGTGAGAAGCGTGCGGGCGACTTACATCTAATCTGTCAAAAATCATATCACCTGTGGTCTTAGGCGCCTTTTTGAAGATCCTCATGTTTTTAAATACCTGAGGAATAACAGGAACTTCTTGGTAAAACCTGATGGAATCCTTACCCAAGAAATCAAAAATTACCAAGTCAGGTGCTTTCAATGTGACATGCTCAAATCGGAGCGAACAACAGCCAACAGTATCAGCTTCATCCTCGCCCTTCTCATTACCAGCTCTGAGAGCAAGTCTATCAATAAGATACATCGCAGTAGCGCGCTGGCGATCGGCCATAAGTTCGGACTTGAGATCACGCCCATAGTCGGCACGGATACGATCAATATGTTTCTGTTTATATTCTCGTTAATATCTATAGGATGATGTGGTTAACTCCTTTTCGAATATATGAACCGTACCTTAAGCTCTCTCGCCTTCTCAAATTTCTTGAAGTCGCTCATTCCCTTTAAGCTACTGGTTGCTGCCAACATAACGTATTTAATGTTGCCGTTTATATTCTCTTTCCATGTAGCCAACCAAGTGACAGTATTGTCATGGATGACATCGGCCCACTTGTGACCTGGGGGTGGGGGAGGTACGGGTACTCCCTTGCCAATATTGATTGTAACTTGTTCTGGTTGAACCCTCTGTTTGACCATACCGGTCTTTGGGTGTTCTCCACGACCACGAAACAGCCCAGGGGGTTCAATGCGAAAATTGCCGACCTTTTCTTTCCGGCCATCGAGCAAACAGTGCAAGTACTTTTCCTCGGCCTTGTCTTTCTCTGCTTTGATCGCCTTTTTCTCCGCCGAACTTAAATTCTTTTTCGCCTCCGATTCGGCAACGAAATAATTATGCATATCAGTAAAGTCGCATTTTACAAATTCCTTGATAAGGACTTTCTGTGAAGGTGTCAGTAAAAATTATCAACACAAAAGAACACAACAAACCTTGCCGGTGGCGTCCTTGGCCCCCCCCGATTCCTTCAGAATTCTCTGGAAATCTTTAAAAAAATTTGCAGTAAATGTAGGATTTGTGGCATGAGTAGAATTTAACATGTGTCCGAAAAATCCAGCAACCTCCTCTGCAGCAAGTGGCAAAGTAACAGGAGCACCATCATACTTCAATTTGACATTCTTTGGCAATGGTTCATACGCTGGTGGGAAAAGAACTCCATTATGCTCCAAAGTAGTCCATTTTTGAGTCCCATCCGTTTCTGCTTGGTTTTCCCACCATTTATACTCCTCGTCCTCGGCAGTCTCAGCACCAGCGGGCGTATCCTCCTTGACAGCCTTTGCCTTTCCTTTAACCACCACTTTTTTGCTATCGACCGCTTTCCCCTTGGCAGTTGCTGCGTTCTTGGAAACAGCTTTGGCTTTCTTCGCCAGAGGAACATCGTCATCTGAAGACTCTTGGTTGATGCCATTCGTCTTCTTTACAACTGGTTTCCTCTTGACCTTCAACGGAACATCGCTATCACTTTCGTCCTTAGCTGACTTTCGCTTTATCCCGTTCGCCTTGGTCTTCTTATCCTCCGCCCTGATCTCCTTTGCGGTTGCCGCAGCTTTGTTTTCGATATTCCTTTTCTCCTTAGCAAGCCTCATCGTGGCCAGAGGGGTGTCTGAATCCGACGACTCTTCTTTGGCAGCAGCAAGCTTCTTGTTGACGACCTTTGGTATGGGATTCGTGCGGGTTTTTGATACTGCTGCCCTTTTAGCTAAGGGCACATCATCATCAGATGACTCAACGATCGTACTTGCTTTGACGCCGTTACTTGTTCTACGGCGTTTTGTCTAATCGAGGAAAGTCAGTAAAATTTAACTAGATTATACAGCAGGTGTAGATGCTCATGACTCCGCCGAAGGGGTCATAGGCGCTGGTGGACAGGGATAAACTCACCAGTGGAGTATCGCTATCACTGCTTTCCTCCTTAATTGCTGGTTTTCTCCCCTTCCTTTTCGCCCTCCCATTGTCTAGCTCCTCTCGAACAGCAACATTCACAATTGGCACACCAGCCCGGTCTCCCGTGGGGTAATCGACAGCCATCGCATCAAAATCCTTGTCAACCTTTTTGTCTACGGATTTTGAGATTCTATCCGGCAGAATGGGCCCTTTCCCGTTGGTCGATGCAGAGGTCGCGGATGATGTGCCTAGGCAAGTAGTGGTCAAGTGTTAACGGGAAACATTGAGATGAAAATGATAGGAATTCATGGGAGTCTGTTGCTCTGGGAGGGAACAAATATGTTCCGGAGAGGAGCAGAAAAAGCAAGAAACGGCATTCTAGATGTCCCGTCGCACAAGAATTCGCTGGCAAAATAGAAAATTAACAAAGGGGGTGGGAATTACCGTTAGTGCGACGGCCGTTCAGCATGGCGAGTGGAACGTCATCCTCTGACGAAGACATGCTGAGGGAGATAAGTGAAGACCCAGGTGATGTAGAGGCGCGTATGGAATACGCGAAAGTTGGTGAACAGGATGTGGTAAAGGGCTCCGACGGCAGACAGGAAATGCCCTTTAAAGCCCGTCTAGGGGTGGGGCGTAGATTCGATACAATGTGTGATAACCAGGTATTGATGCCTCTTGTGGAAAAAATACGATAGAATTGGAGTGTGTAAAGGTCAAGAAGAGGGTGCAGCTTTTTAGCGGGGGTGTGGCAAGAGGAATAAAGGGTGGAGATGGATGGTGGAGGCTGGGGATGACGGGTTGGTCTGTTAAGCACCAAAGGCTAGAAAGGACTGAGCGGCGTGGTGAGTGTGTTAGTGCGAGTGTTGTGAAGGACTCGCAGAGAGTGACGGCAGTGTATGTAATGGCAGTAGCAGAGTACCAGTGTCACAGGCAGGAGCAGCAGCAAGCAACGGTGGCTACAGAAAGGCAGATGGAGTGACGCGCGAGAAAGTGCAGAGGCCAACAGCAAGCAAGGAGGGCGGTGGGATTTTGCAGCCCGACAGAGCAAATGCCGACACGCTGGACGCTGGGACTGTTCTGGATGCTGGAACGCAACAAGTAAAGCACGGTGCAAGGGCGGGTATGTATGTAGGCTGAGGAAGGGTGTGGGCGAACCGAAGGCTGACGAAAGTGGTGAAAGGGAAGTAAGAAGTGTGTCGGTAAAAAAAGCCAGAGAGCGAGGAGGCGAGACGAACAGCGAAAGTTAGAAGGAGAAGAAGGATCGTGCTGGGCTGTCAATCGAGTGCGAGAAAAAGAAGAACACCAGAAGTCGAAAACCACTAAAGCCGGGTGAGTAAGTGTTCAAAAAATATCATTGGCTGAAGCGTGACCTTCCTGGCTGCTGACTCAATTTTTACTCTTGTTGAAGAAAAAAAAGGCCTTGGTAACCACTATATACCTAGCCCCGATTCCTTGGTGTACCGCCTCCAGATCCCCACGCTAGGAAAAGGAAATCCGCCCACGCTCCATCCATCATTCCGAGAGAGTATTCATCGCTCTGCAGTGAACCACCACAACCACCCCCCCTCTCCACTCTCCCCTCTCAACCCCCCACAACCCTGACCCTCACATTCAATTTCTATATATCCATCTTTTTCGTTCAAGATGTTTTCTCGAGCAGCCAGACCTGTTCTCTTGAAGGCAGCGGCCACTTCTACTAGGTAAAGGATTTCAATTGATACCCCCCCCCCCCCCACTTCCTCGGCTGTTTCAACACTACCATCATCATTGCCATCACCATCGCTAACATCTCGCCTCGCATCGTCGTTCCGTTCGTAGGCCAGCCCTGAGTAACAACTATGCCACCCTTCGTGAAATCGAGGGTCGTCTCAAGTCCATTAAAAACATCGAGAAGATCACAAAGACCATGAAGATTGTCGCCTCCACAAAACTTGCCCGTGCTCAGCGTGCCATGGGTGACTCTCGTATCTACGGCGAGACCTCCAACAAGGTCTTCAGCAATGCCGAGACAAAGACCTTGGAGGGTGGAAAGAACCTCGTCATCGTTTGCTCTTCCGACAAGGGCCTGTGTGGTGGTGTCCATTCCGGTCTCACCAAGGCTGTCCGCAGAAAGCTCATCGAAAACCCCAATACCGACCTCGTCGTTCTCGGAGAAAAATCTAAGGCGCAATTGGGTAGATCTTCGGCCAAGAACATTGTCATGAGTTTTGCGAACGTCGGGAAGGACATCCCGAGTTTCGTCGAGGCTCAGGTAATTGCCGACCAGATTTTCCAGCTTGGAAAGACTTATGACAACATCGAGGTTCTTTACAACTCGTTCAAGTCTGCCATCTCTTACGAGCCCAGCACCATCGAAGCTTACTCTGAGGAAGCCATCATGGCCTCTGGTGAGTCTTTAATCTCTTATTCCCCCGACTGTCATTTCCTATTCAATGATGAAGAATTTTCGGATGTAAAAATATTATATTGTTATCCGAGAGCGCAAAACCATGTGGATATTTTCCGTTGCCTTCCTTCTGAGATTTACCCTTCCGGCTTTACCCGGTCCGGATTTTTATGCATTTTCAATGTTCATCGTTGATTCGCCTGCTTACGTCATCCATAGCCAACATTACCTCTTTCGAGATTGAGGACGAGCAGCTTAGCAACCTCCGCGAGTTTGCCTTGGCCAATACACTTTACTGGGTAAGCCCTATTCTCTCGCGCCTATCATTCACCCTGAATTTTCCATCAACATAACCTCTAACGGAACATAAAAACAACATAGGCCCTTGCGGAAGGCCACGCTTGCGAGATCTCCGCTCGTCGTAATGCCATGGACAACGCATCTAAGAACGCTGGTGATATGATCAACAGATTCCAGATTCTCTTCAACCGTACCCGACAGGCTGTCATTACGGGAGAGTTGGTCGAGATTATTACTGGTGCTGCCGCTTCCGCAGAATAAGCTCATTAGCGGTCTTATCTTTCTTATTAACACCCTTTGTGCATATATATGTGGAATTACAAGAAGAAAAATGTGACGTGGTTGAATGCGTGTGGTACCTGCATGTAGTAAATTTACAGAGCATACCTATTGTGCGTGGCTTGGTCCATGAGACACGGAATTTAAAAAAATAGAAATGTCTTTTTGTTGGAAATTATTGACGCGAAGGATGTGGAGGGCGTGGAGGTGAATTGAAACTTCGATCAAAGAACTGTTCATATGCAACCCACATTCGCATAAGGCAGGGTCAGTCGAGAAGAATGTCAATGGATCAGTTTTTAAGCTTTCTAGATCAAATCACAGCCAACCTTGTTAATGCTGCTTGTTTGTCGAAGTTTATTTCACAGGAACAACGAAACCTTTTACTTTTTTTTTTTTTTTGAAACCTCGAGTAAATAACGTGACCCCCCATTGTCTTTGTGCCGTGGCACGTGTTAGAGTACCCATCTCAATCGCGTACCAGCAACTCACGTGTTGTCGCGTTAAGTGCACACTACTGGCCGATCGATCGGATATACATGAATGTAGGTACATGTAGCGTTTAAACGGCAACCGTGCCAGATGGCCGCAGGCTCATATATTCAAATTCTCAGCACGGAGCTAGAGACATGCGGGTGATTGCATTTCTATACAATACTAACTGAAAGTACATGTACCAAAATACATGGTGAAGTAAGGGGGTGTTATTTTTTGTTTTGATATCATGTATGTATTCTACCGGGCTACGTACATGTACTATAATGACATGTACTCACCCCTTCACCGTCTTTAAGCAACTACATGTACGACAACACGCCCCCCTTTGTCACTCCCCTCTTTTCTATCCCTTCGTTCTATTCTTTCGTTCGTTTTGACGAGAAACGACTTTTACCACTAGTACAGCGGTAGGTAATAAGTGATAGAACGGGCTGCTGAGAAAAAGTAATACCTGTTTTGACAACATACGGTATTTATAGGTATAACTGTATCTCAGGCGTTCCATCACTTATTACCCATCGGTGTACACCGAACCTATACTCCGTGAACCTCTTTAGACTCGAAGTACAGTCTGTGACCTCTTTTTAAATGATCTTTCCACTCCTAGAGGATATCCACTCCCTGTAGTAGGTATATTTGAATATCAACACGGCTTTTTCTTGCGAAGCCGGGCACGAGCGAAGGGATCAATTTCAATACCAATCCCCCCGAATCCCACCTCAACCATCCCACTCTTGAGCCTTGCTCTAGATTAAGATAAAACCGCCTCACTCAATGAACAGTTAGCAATAGCAAAGAGGTATTTGATGCATTGACGTCCCCGAGACAAAGTTAGTATCCCGGCACCCAATCACCGCCGTTGCGAGAGAAGAAGGAGACCGAGAGCCTGTCCGCCGAGACCACGTGGCGAGTGATTGTCTATGAAGAGGTTTTCTAGGTACCGGTATCAATGAAACAAATCTGATGACGTCTCTATGCCTGATGAGTCTACATCATCGTGGGCGTCAAGATGCTAGCTATTTCAAAGCGTCAACATCATCATCCCACCTAATTCTTCCATCAGTTGGCCAACTCATAAAATCACTTTAACCGTGTTGTTCGACATAATTATCATTATGACTACCCCAGTATCAACAAAGGGATAGAAAACTTGAAAGTTTTTGACAGATCACTTAATCCTCTTCAGCTACGATGGGCCAATTGTGGGAGGCTGTACTAAAGCCACCCCTCGTCTAGGTTCGTCGCTGTCTCTTCTGCTTACAATGAGCAGAAAGCTGCAATATGGGCGCATGTGTACTAACCAACTACTAGAGCATCTACAAGATCAGCAAAGTCTCCGGGTGTTCCAAAACGCCACAAAATATGGTTGTTGTTGTTGTTGTTGTTGTACACGTGCAATGCATAACTACCATCGAATCAAATCACCTCTCTTGACCTACTAAAAGGATGCAGAAACACGTATCCGTTTCATCCAGTATGACGGCAGCCTATCGCTTTTATGACGTTACTTGGTTGGAAGTTACATTTCTAACCCAAAACTAAAGTGCCTTCTCAAAATGCGGTAAATCAATGTTTGAAATGTAGAGTTGATCATTCCGAGTATATGCCAAGAGGCTTCCCACCAATCAAACTAGACGCTTGTAGTAGATCTAGAGGCGAAACGGCAATAGAAAAGAAAACGGCTTTCGGTGGGATGTTCGCTGTCTTATGTTAAGTACCTATAGTAGCCCCTATTTCATCTTGCTGGTTATATAGTATTTTAATTTAAGGAATCGAAGCGCTTTCCATCACATTCTAATTGAGACCTAGCTCCGAGTGTTAAACCTTGTGTTGAAACTGTTCTTAGTTACAAGTTAATCTGAGATTATCACTCTTATAGTCCATCTTATAGGGCCAATAGATTTATCGGAGATTGGGGGTTGGCTTGTCTGACTGTATTAAGCCAAGACAAGCCAAGCCTGCCTTATAGCATATTTCGAGTGATAACTCATGCATATAATTCGAGTTCAAGTTTTCAAAATTGGGTTTCCAGCACTTATTCTAAGTGCAACCCTAAGATTCGTGCATAATAAATGATATACTAGCTTATGTTCAGATAATGTGCTTGGTGGTGAAGCTGGTTATAGCTTTCCATACCCCCCCTTGCAGCTAATCACTGAAGTATATAGTCACAACCGATCACTATGAAGGTGATGGAGAGCACCCAAAAGCTAAAAGGACTGGGTACAAGCTTTATCAGTTTGTATCTATTTCTATCAGTAGTCCATAAGTACCTAGTCTAGCTAACGTGAGACTGAAGTCTGTGTTAAGCTCTAGTTACATAACTGATTGCAATTGCTGTAATATTGACTCAAACTTACCCGTAGTATTTTGTCTCTCTCCTTCTTCTTTACTAATATAACGATTTATACCCCGGATAATGCACATAAGACAGTACTTTATAGGACACAGGCTTAAATTTGGGGACTCATCCGTAATTCCAAGCACACAAGGGCTAACTTAAAAAAATAGCGCTTAGTGGGAGTCTAACCCCCTCTTACCGCGTTCTGCTAACAGCCATGTGATACGGCCCCCTAGGCTCTCCTATACCACAGCTTAGTTAATCTCATAGTCTTCAGTATCATGTTACTACGCTTATAGAAGCGCAAGTTATCCGAATACTATGTACATAGGCCCTTTGTCCGGCCCCCGAATATAAGCGAAGCTTGTCCAATTAATTAAATTGATGGGTAAAGAAACATTCTGGCTTTGTATTTTGGCCGATATTAAAGTCCTCTTCGACATTGGCTAATTTCGCCATTTATTGTAGAGACCGGAGTAGAGACGATATGACTTGAACAGTATTAAATTGGATATCTATTACTTGACCAACCCAGGGGTCAAATGTACAGGAAGCCCTAAACTATCTTGTACAATCGACTGACTCAAACAAACAGTTTAGAAAGAAGACCAGACTAACAATAATACTACATGTAAATCAACAAAAACAATTACCAGCATGGATACATGTATGTAATATCAATAATCTGGGTCACTGGATCACTTACAATACATTATGTAGTTAGAGTTTGTACGTTGATTCTGAATTTGTTTGAGTACATGTATGTACCATTTACAAATATGCATGAGATACTTATATTGAATTTTACTAGATCTGTCAATATTGGACTTTGCTATCTGTGTGTTCGGTTGTTTTTGCTTTGTTCGGTGGGGTTTCTGAGATGCGTGAGCATGCTTAGGCAGCATAACATGCACCTGCGCAATTGACTTAAAACTCAGCAAACGCACATGGTTGGCACACTAATTGTATGTAGGTACACCAGTACAACCCTAGGCGAAACTGTCCAAACGTGTGCGTTTTAAATATAAACTTGAATTAACTATCAGATGTATTCTATATGTGGTACTCGATTTGTTTTGCCTACATGTATCTGTGGGTTTAGGCCAGAAGGTGGACAAAACGTTCACGGCGACCAGTAGTATTTCACTACGATCCCTGCACATGCCGTAACCAGCAAGAGCCCCAGTTCTCACGACGTCAAAACAAACCCATCACCACCCTGACGTACTCCGCTAGACCGCCCCCGTTCATCCCTTCGAGACCGTTCCACCGACACCATCTCCTTCTTCCTCTCTTGGTGGTGTCACTTTAATCTTACTCTCTCTACCCCCACGTCCCGAACGAATTCCTACCCTCACCCACACCACACGCGGCTAGAACGCGTCTTCCAACACCAGCACCGCCGCCCCTCTCTCGATCATTCTTCTACCCCCCATCAATCGATCACCAGGGCCTTTTGAATCTATTCCTCCAATGGCCGGAAAACGTAAACGTACCTCCTCCGATAACGCTGCGAGTGCTGCCGACAACACAGAAATGGAAGAGGCTCCGGTAGCGGTACTCTCAGAGTGCCCGTTTAAGATTGAATACAAGTCTCCTGCGATCAAGAAGGCGATAGTCAAAAAGGCCAAGCAAGCTGCCGCAAAGCGCCAGAAGTCCATTGTTACATCTGGGGAAGCGCCGCCAAAACAGGAACTAGATCAGACGGTACCCGAGGATATGCCCACAACTGTTTTCACCATCAATCCAAAGAAACAATGGGACACTTTGAAGAAGTATAGGCATTTCGTTGGTAGGTTGAGTAATTCTTGTTGTTCGAGCACCAATGACTTTCTTTTTTTTTCTTTCGTTCTGCCTCCCGCTCTTTAGCTATGCGGTGATTGATGGCTGACTGTAGCAAATAGTGGGAACCGAGAGCTTTGCGCTCCAGGAATACATTTTCGTCAATCATGATAACATTCCACACGGAATCGACATCACAAATATGGACGACCATAAATTCTGGGTAGCCCGAGTCCTTGAGATTCGAGCGGTCGACGAGGCACATGTTTATTTGCGTGTGTATTGGCTGTACTGGCCCGAGGAACTTCCGGGTGGCAGAGCGCCATATCATGGAAAGAAGGAACTAATTGCTAGCAACCATATGGAGATCATCGATGCGATGACAGTTTCTGGAAGGGCGAATGTCAAGCATTGGCTAGAGTTGGATGACGAAGAGGACTTGCCAGATCTATTCTGGAGACAGAAGTTCGACTTTCCGTCAGGAACTTTGATGGTAAGATAAAATTCTCTGGTTTTTCGAGTCGTACTGTAGAGTCTGCACCCCAGCGAAAATCGCAAGTAGAAAAACAGCTTGTAAAATTTGTCTCATGAACAAAGAAGAGATAAGAAAGGTTTGAATTTTAGTCTAACTATATAGAGCATGGGTGTGCGTTCGCAGATACCTATTTTCCTTGAGTAATAACCCGGTGTATAGTTGCTAACACCCAACCCAGGAGGTCCGCGAGCATTGCAGGTGCCATGGCTATTATAACCCCGACAAAATGATGCTTGGGTGTACACATTGCAAGAACTGGCTGCATGAGGAGTGCATAATTAGCTCTGTACAAGAATACATCAACGAGGCCCTTCTCGCCGGCCAGGACCCCATGTCGCCCACAATGACGCTCACCTCTGTTCTTGAGCCCACGGCCAATGACGAGGATACAATCGTCACTGCACCACCAGAAACGACATTGAAAAAGGGTCGCGGCCGCAAGTCACTTATGGAGGCAGCTGTTTCCGCCGCCCCAGCGACGCCAATAACCCCAGCGAATGGGAAAAATGGGGGCAAGGGGAAGGGAGGCAAGATGGCAACCCCGGCGAAACAATTGAAAGACGTGGAGGAGAAATTTGAAGTCACGGTGCACTCAGAAAGCGGGAGCAACCCGATGGTTATCATAAAGGACCTTAGGGGCGGAGCGAATGGTGCTACACGAAGTGTGGACGTAGTTTGCTTGCTGTGTCATAAAGTTGTAAGTTAGTTAGTGTACTGTTATGTTGCAAGTGGAGAAGGGAGTTTCTGTCAAAAATTGCTTTTTTCTTTTTCTTTTTTTTCTCGACCTATTCCTTTTAGTGAGTTTATGTTTGTTCTGTCTTTCTGCCTGATTGATTGATATTGTTGTCAGCCCGGTACGTATATAATTATTGCAACTGCGAGTTATTGCTACTGCGAATTATTGCTACTTGATTTTGAATACCTGCACATATGTTCTGCCCGATAGGCGAAGTTTTCTGGGTTGAGTTGATTTGCCCGGCGGAATGACTGGTTCATTAACTGGATAGCTTTTTGATTGGGAAAGTATAATCTTCCATAGGAGAAATAACAGCTAAATTACCCCATCTCGAATTGCCCTACTCACATATTAATCAAGTCGCAATAATTCTTGTTAACGGAATTACAGTTTTATTTTAGAAAATCAAAATGCAGTTGAGTAATATAAGCATTGTCAGATTGATATGATATAAATCCAATTGAATACATGTACATCTATGTACCCAGGGCCCAGGGTACCGGAAAGCGATGCAACGTTTAACCTAGCAACGCGGAAAGGCACTCAGAATTTCGATTTTTAACATGACACAATGCTTAGGCAGATGGATATTTTAGCTATACACATGATATGTGAGTCTCTAGAATAGAGTCTACATTTCACCAGGTCATTGATTTGGGTTTTTAGCCAGAAAAAGGACTTGTGACAAAAGACGGTAATAAAAGGAGATGTAATAGCGATTCGTATTGACTCTTACCATAACTATCATCCCTAGCTTCTAAATTACTATAGATTCGCCCCACATTCTGTTAGCTAGTCTGGTTGTTGAGGAATACGGACTATTTGATCGTTGCATCACTTTCCGGCACCCCCGGGTACATACATACAATGATCGGCTAAGAAGAATATTGTGGAAGTCAATTCTATCAGGTGGGTTTTTTTTTATCTACATACGTTCACAGCTAATTAAGTCTTTCTGAATGGGACAACATCCTCTGAACAGATCAGCCCGTTCGGATTTGAGCAGGACAACTCATTGGAAAAACTCAACTGGACCAGGCGCCTAGTTCACTTCACCTATTGGGCAGAGTATTCCAGATTATATGCAGGCACAATGTACAGCGTGGGTAATAAGTCATCGGACGGAACGCCACCAAAATGCGCGCTTAAAGGCAAAATTGTGGCTGATCATCCGATGACTTATTACCCACCGCTGTATGTATGTATATATATTCCAGGACAGCTGGGTATGCATCCAGATATAGGTCCCACCATTCGCTTGACTCTCAGCGGCTACACAAGGTATGTACATACATAATCCGCGCACCCTCTACGTGAACACCATACCTTTACAGAACCCCCGCTCTTACACCTCGAAATAATACGTTTGCAACCACTCTACGCGTAACAAACAATGGACCCAGCCAGCACCAACGTGACTGATGATCCCAAATTCCAGTGCGGATTTCTGTGTGGCTACTTGCTCGGGACAGGCCAGCTTGACGCGAATACTATCCGCGATCTGCCCCAGTTTTCCCACACGTTCACACGCCCCACACGCCCATACCGAATCCCTGGAGAGCTTATAGATCAAGATCTCGAAGTCCATCCCACCCACCCTCGAGCCCGCCCATACCAGATCCCCGGAGAGCTTATAGATCAAGATCTCGAAGTTCGTCCCACACGCCTCCGGGCCCGCCCATACCAAGTCCCCGGAGAGCTCATAGACCAAGACCTCGAAGTTCGTCCCACACGCCTCCAGGCCCGCCCATACAAAATCCCCACAAACCAAATACGCCAAGACTTCGCGGGCCGTCTTGCGGTTAGGGCCGAGAGAGCTAATTCTAGTTCCACCACTCCGACTGGTTCGAAGCGTGGTTCCCACCACTTGGATGCCGCCTCTGGCCCCGGCCCCGACGCAAAACGGCGCCGACTTAAGAAAAAGTACATGGAGTACAGGTATGCAGACTATAGCCGCTTTTGGAGAAGCAACGAATAGTACACATGCGAGTCACGTGTTTCATCTGTATCAGCTGACTAATTGGTTTATCAGATCTACACTTGGCGCACGTACTAAGGCATCTGCGAAGGTAACTGCTGCCAGTGCCTCTGTGAAAATACCTACTACTACTGCCTCTGCGAAGGTAACTGCTGCCAGTGCCTCTGTAAAAAGACCTACTACTACTGCCTCTGCGAAGGTACCTGCTGCCACTCCCACTGCCTCTGTGAAGGTAACGGTACCTGCTGCCACTGCCTCCGTGAAAATACCTACTACTCCTGTCTCAGCGGGGATACCTAAATGCGAGCCTAAACACCAACCCACTGCCTCTGTGAAAATACCTACTGCTCCTGTCTCAACGAAGATACCCAAGTGCGAGCCTAAACACCAACCTAAGTGCGAATCCGAAGACGAATCTACTGTCCACTTATATCCGCCTCGGCCCATCATACCCCTGCGCCGTTCCAGACGCCCACCCACCGTCCACCGACCAACCCTATAGTCACCGGCACCCGAGCGATGGGCTAGGGCCGTAAAAGAAACCGGGTACGGCGAAAGGGATGTTACTCAACGGCGAGATCAAAGTGGAAGGTCGCCGGGCCTACACCATCAAGAGGAGGGAACCCTGCGGGAGGTGCACTAGAACCGGCACTAGTAGATACGTGCTTCAGGATCCGAAATGGGAGGCGTTTTTGAGTGGGAATACGTGCCAGACGTGTACGAGGGCGGGTCAGAGATGCTGGTCAGCTTGCTTCTACTTGTGATGCTGGTGTTAATATAGATCATGTAATTCCCGTCTTGGCGTGAAGGCTTAGCATTTGGTGAGAGTCATGGGTAGCATGATTTATATCAAAATTGACATCGCTAGTATACTTGCATCTTGTGGGTAATGGCGTCAAAGGGGTGGGGGGGGGGGTGGTGGTGGTTGTGTCGGTATGGGTTGTCTTTTTCGAGTCTAGCTTTATGTCATTACGAGTTATTTATCTACAGCCACTCATCAAAAGTGTTCGTGATTTGGTTTTAATGTCAGTGCGCAGTGTGGCGCACCCGTAATATTGATGTTACCGTTAATGCCAAGACTCAAAACAACGAAAAATATAATGTAGTTTGTGACTATAGATTAAAGAAGGTAGGCCATTGATCACATTCTTCATCGATTCCGGGTACCGTTGGTCACTTGGAAACACCTGAGGGGTTGATGGTCCGCCACGATTACATTGTGAAATGTCTCACTCAAAAGTCTGAACCACGAAGACTTTTGCAGAGTAGCTGTATATATGCTTTTTACGGTATCAGGAACTATGGTGTGTATGCGTTGAACAACAACAAAAAAAAAAAACTGTCAATTCACTTCATCATTTCTCACTCGAACTACTAGTCATCGCCTCTCACTCGCTGGTTTTCTTGGCAAGTCGTGCGGCAGCGAGTGATCGCTTGTGATTAAGGTGCCTGACACCTGTAAGCCACTGCAGCTGGTTGGTCGTAGTAGTTTGGGTTTACTTCCCCGTGCAGAGAGATGCGTTGAGGTGCTCGAGCTGGCTCGAGATGGATAATTGCCATATTTAGATCTTTCAAAGTTGTGTTTTTTATCGTAATACTGGTATGCAAATATATATATAGGGAATAACTTCCAATGTTCCTGGTATGTATCAGAGATATCGCCTGGCCAGGCTAGCTAGCTAGTAGGTGGTATATATATGCTACCAATGAGAGCAGGAGGGGATTTGCTTCGGGCATATATTCTGCTCGGCGGGGGGGCATACCAGGGCTAAGCTAGGAAGTCCAGTACGAGTTGGCATGTATATGGCTTGCCTGTATATATATCACTCACTGTACGGAGATAGTGATGGTGCTCAGGAGTTGGCCTAGTTCCTACATAGCTGAGTGTTTCCAATACCTAGCTAGCTAGATAGCTGTCGATCCCTCTATTGCCCAAGGCAAAGAGCATGGGGCTGCATGCAGTGCTATATATATATATAGTAGTAGTGAGCATAGTAGTTGGGTTGCAGTTGGCGGTGCTGGATTCGGTTTTATCTGTCTTCTTCTACTAGCTTTCTCTTTTACATCTATCACTGGTCAATTATATATGGTAGGTATAGTAGTATTTGTGCATTTGATGGCAGGAGATGTTTGATATATCTCTCTCGTCGACGCAATCTGGGATTTTGTGGGTCATCACATCACGTAGCTTTGGACGCGCGCTCAACACGTCCAACCTTCTACATGCATGCATGCTGACAGCGAGTAATTGCCACTCACATCGGGCCTGATCGTGACAGTCTAGGGGACCACTTCGTCCGTTCCTGGTTTCTTTGCAATCCCTAGCTAGCGGGCCCAGAGAAGGCAGGCGTGGAGACAAGCAACATAGAACCAGCTGTTGGTTCTGTAACGCTGCTCAACGGAAAACTAATTGTCCTAATGCTGAAATGGCTGCTAGATCATGGTGGCGAACATGGCATTGGATACTAGAGAGGTTCGCGGGGTGGCCCTATGGAGGTTAGGCGGATTGCAACGGGGATTGCCTAAACAGGTTAGTTTTCTGCTATGTTGGGAGCGAATGAAGGGGTAAGGCAGCTGTATTCTTATAAGAGATACCCTTGTAGGGAGAGACCACTATATGTAAATTGGCCCGGCCGTTGTGGGAATAAGATGGCAAGGACTTGAAGCATTGTAATCAATGAAGTAATCGATTAAATCAATCAATTAAGGTCTCTCGAAGCGGCTTATCCTAGACCCTGGAATGGGTCTATCGGACACTTGTGGAGACATTCTGCCATGAAGTAGACCTAGGCCACGGTGTCACGCCAGGAATAGACCTCTTTAGCAGGTAGCTACAAGTATGTAGACTTCCAGACTTCTGATGACCAGCCGTTCTTTATCTCTCCAGTCTTCATATATGCGTAGTGACCCAAGAGGATTCGAACAGAACACCACACAAGCACGCCGTGCCACCCACCAAGCTACCTGATGGTGGCTGACTAAAAGCGCCCACAACATCTCGATCAGGTTCGCTTTTCGGGGGGGGGGGGTACGAAGTACATATATATATATAGTACTGCCCCACTTTGCTCAGTCTTGGCACTTTTCAATCTCTTGAGCGATTGACTTTCAGCCGCTTTTGGTCAAGAGTGGGCGCGCCATACCCAGGGGAAGAGCAGCGCTGCGCAGCTGTATATGCGATTTGGGGTGGCGATCATTATTACAGCAGGTTTCATAGTGCTAGGCTCAGTGAAGCGTCGTATCGCATGGTAGGAGTCTTCAAGCTATGACGGAAACCGCCCGTAAGGGTACTCGCTGCAAGGCCAGTTTTGGTCTGGTTGAGGCCAATTTGGGTGGGGTAACGGGACCCGTGGGGCTTCCCTACCTATCCCTTCGTCTGTGCCCGAAATTCACAATAGTGATTAGCAAGAATCTAGCCAAGAAGAGGAGTTGGTGCTGCCATAAAAGGGAAGGGCTGGCTCACAGGCTGTGGCTTACCTGCGAAAATGGTTCACGGAGTGAGGGTTAGGTTCACTAGGATTAAAAAACACTTGAATAGGTAAAGTCTACTATCATCAATACAGGCGAAGGGATGAGATATGCGCAACGAGGGTACCCACACAGGCGGTTCTCGCCATATTACCTCTCCAGGTCATTTTAATCCCAATAGCCTCAGTAACTACATGTAGGCAATCCGGCCGAAAGCTCAAACCGATCAGGTACCTAAATTATAAAGCAATTGCCTAATGGAGTAATCTTGCTTAACGCTGCAAGAATCGTTCTATGTGCTATTTCGTTCGGCTGGGCCTAGTATTATGAGACCCGCCGTGATTTCAAAGACTTTTGACTTGTACATGTCTCTATAGCTGTTGTGTTGTCTCATCCATCTGGCTCTGCAGTCGGTAGGTCGTTGTTGTCGAGCCAACCACGCGAAAAAGAAAAGGGCTAGCCTGCTTATGCAAGCCAAGACAGCAGCATCCCTGTGGCTGAGAGTGGCTGCACACCCGAGTGATCTGGCATGACGTGACCCGCTGCCAAGCACTCCACTCCACGCACATGCAGGTCCCATGTCCGTCACACTGCATCCCAGCGAGTCAGCCGCTCACCAATTGCCGCCCACCCGCCCCTTTCCTACTAACCGATCATTGACACCCCAAACAGCGCATCAAGCACCAGCCACCAGCCACCAGCCACCAGCCACCAGCCACCAGCCACCAGCCACGGCCAGCGCCACGCCCCCGCCAGCCAAGAACAGCACGCGGATCGGCGGCTGACCCCTGCATGAACCTTAAGTCCACCTCACCTCACACACAACAAACACCCCACAGCTGTCTCTCTCTCCCTCCTGCAAACTAACAACTCCACCACGGAAAAGATGTCGTCAAAGTACGCAGCGCTCCCAGACCTTGTGAGCAGTCCTGCCTGTGCAGATTGGCCAGACCAGACCAGACAGACACAGACCAGCTGCTGACAGGAAGGAAAAACAGGACTCCTCACAGGACATCTACGAGACCCCCGACCTCACCGACGACGTCTCAACCCTCCCTGTTTGTACCCCCCTTACCCCCCCATACCCCCCAAAAGCTCACCCCACCCAGCTAACTGTGGGCCACAGACCACTACCAGCATCCCTGACGACGACTCCCACGAAAACGACTCTGTCGACGGCAGCGGCCTCGTCACCGAGCACCTCCAACCCACGTCCGCCCGCGGCCGCTTCAAGCACTCGGAGATTGACGCGCGCGGCGTCGACTTCTCGGACCGTATCAGCGGCAAGCGGCGGTCATATCGGGCGTCGAGCCGGCGGCGGCGGCGCCGTGGTGGTGGCAGCGGCGGATACGAGGATGAGGCTGGCGACGAGGATGGGTATGACAGCGAGGAGCTGTACGGCGAGGAAACGCTCGCCATGAGGGTGGCCAGGCTGCGGAGGGAGATTGAGGAGGTGCGGGCTGAGGCCGCTGCGAGCGGGGGCGAGAGCGGTGATGATGAGGGGGAGCAGGGGGAGGGGGAGCGGATGGAGGTCAAGGCCGGGATTGTGGAGCTGAGTGATGCGCTGGAAAGCCTTCAGATCCAGAGCCCCGAGGAGCGAGGCGCACAGGCGAAGCTGGCAAAGAAGCTGGTCGGGAGTCTTAGCGTCCTGCCTGGGCCTACTCCCACCGAACCCACCGAACCCACCGAAACTACCGCCGAACCCAACACCACCGCCGCCTCTCCTACTACTACCACCATTGCCGACCCCACCCCAGCCAATACGACCTCCTACACAATCACCTACGCCCCCACCTTCAAACACACCCACGCCCTCGCCAAAGCCGCCGACTTTGACACGCGCCTCAGCGTCCTCGAGAAATGCATCGGCATGCCCACCTCGGCCCTCTCCGACCACTCCCGCCCCCTCCCCACATCCTCCATCATCCCCACGCTCGACGAGCTCTCCCGGCAGATGTCGGTGCTGACGTCTTCCTCCACCTCCTCGCTCGACGCGGCCTCCCGCCGCGTCCGCCAACTCACGCAGGAAGCCGAGAAACTCGCCGAGGCGCGCAAAGCCGCCAAAGCCGCTGCTGACGCGCGCGCCGCCGAGGACGCCGCCGCAGGTGAGGATGCTGCTGCTGCGGCGGCGGCGGCGGCGGCGGGCGACGGCGCTGCGGGTGGGGCCGTGGGTGGGGCTGGGAGTGGGGGTGGGAGCGGGGGTGGGGCTGGAGGTGGCGGCGGGGAGAGAGACGCAAAGATTAATGCCCTGTATGGCGCGCTGCCGACGATCGAGGGGATGGGGCCAATGCTGCCGGCGGTGCTGGACCGGCTGCGCAGCTTGAGGGCCATCCATGCGGATGCGGGGCGGGCGGTGGAGGCGCTGGCGAGGGTGGAGAGGCGGCAGGAGGAGATGGCGGCGGAGGTGGCGAGGTGGAGGGAGGCGCTGGTGAAGGTGGAGGGGGCGGTGGGGGAGAGTAGGGCGGCTGTGGGGGCGAATATGAAGGAGGTGGAGGGGTGGGTGAGGGAGTTGGAGGCGAGGTGTGGGGTTGTGGAGGGGCTGGAGAAGGGCGTGTAGGTCTCGGTGTTTTTTTCTTTTTTTGCGCTTTCTTTTGGCGTGGGAGCGGGTAGAGGGAGGGCGTAGACTGGGGCAGGGGAGAGGGGGGGTTCGTAGTGTCCGTAGTTGGGTAGTTTGGTAGTTGATAATTTAGCCTGTTAGCTTGTCCCTTTCTAATTGTGCTTTTGGAAGCGGTTTGGAAGCGAATGTTATGTTGTAGCGTTTGGTGGTTGGTAGCTTACTGGGGAGACGGTGGATAGCTGGGTAAGTATATATGGCGCTGCTGCTTGTTTGAGAGAGAGCTTATCCCGTGGCCTTATATGTATGTACCGACAAACGTAGGCTAGCTAGCACCCCGGAGCGATGGACTGGCCTCAGGTGGAGGAAGCATTATTATATATACATACCTAAGTAGGGGACTACATGTTTTTATGGGGGCACAAAACGATCTCGAGTACTGTAGGTGTTGCAGCGTGTGTAGACGGTTTGGCTATTAGTTGCAACTCAATCCTACGTCGACGTTGCAACGGCCGCGCCTCTGGCCCGATTAAGTCTGTTTTTCTTTTTGGTAGCTAGCGGCGCTTTGCGGTTTTGGGGGATTCTTTTTTTTCTTTTTTCCCCGGCTGGAATTTGGTATTTGCTTGATATAGATTCATAGTTTTTTGGAATATATGTTGCTGGTAGGAGAATGGAGGTAGGTTAAGCGGCGAGGTCGGAGGTAATGTCATGTGAAAAAAGGAAGAAAAGACAGCCACTCGGCAAAAGTGTTGGTGATTTGGTTTTAATGTCAGTGCGCAGTGCAGTGCAGTGTGGCATGTTGATGTTGTGTTTGGTGTTGAGATCCAAAACAGTGAATGCTATATAATACAGTTTTCGTGGCTATAGATAAAGAAGACAATTGGTCATTGGTCTTATTCTTCAGTGATTCCGGGTGCCATTGGTCACAGGGAAGGTCTTCTGCACAAAAAAAAAGAAAAAACAGGGAAAGTCTTCCCTTGTGTGTCTTTTGATGGTCCGCCACGACTACATAGAGAAATCTCTCACTCCGAAATCCGAATCACGAACACTTTTTGCAGAGTGGCTGTACTTACCTACAGACTGTGAAGACAAGGCTTAAAAGGGGCTATAGGAGGCGCCTAAGGGGTTATAGAAAGTGACTTTACAGCACACACACACACAGAAAAAAGGTCAATTCACGGAATCATGAAGTTTAGGTTTATTGCAGAGTAAAAGGCTGGCTGGCTGACTGGCTGGCTATTGGGGCCTGGTCGTGAAGAACATACGAAAGGATAGAAAATAATTGGTTTTTTTTTCTTCGGCGGAGTTGTGTTGTACGCACTCCACATAAAGCGATGGCTCTTTAGGCGTTGAAACCCTCTCTGGAGGCTTCGTGTTTTAATTTGGCAATGCGGTATCTTGATATTAATTATGCACTCGTTTGCAGGCAAAATTGTGGCTGTCGTCCGATGACTCATCACCCACCGCTGTACGTACATATACAGTCCTCTCGGGGGCAATGACGAAACTAGTTGAAGGATTTTTGTCAGCCGAGACAGTGGCACTCTCAGGCTGATATGCAATTACTTGATTGGCTGAAGTCTGTGTTTTCGTCGTTGTCCCAGGTTCGTCGTTGCCCCAAGATTGACTGTAATATTATTATGATGTCTTGGTGTTCTAAACCTCCTCACGTGACACTCATTTGTCATTCAATGCCGCGCGCGCATATCGCGATAGGAATGATCTATGGAATCCAAAAACAGATATTTAGAGTTAGACTGCATGCGTTATTCTCCGCACCCCTGGCCTATGGTTGGGGGACACCTTGAGCCGGAGTGGTCTCGGAGATCAACTTCAACCGCTAATGACTTTCCCCGACCGCACCCTAATTTATTTTTCCCTGTGTTATTCGATAGTTCTACTTCTTCTCTACAACATGACAGAGCCGGATTAATTTTATCCTTTGTTGTGGTGGAGCTATTGATTTTCTAAAGGTTAGGTTTTTAGTGGGGTGCCCAGCCAATGTCGCGCCATAATTGCCTATTTGGGACAGTAAAGTTATCTGTTTAGGGGATTGTGTAGCTCGATTAGGCTGAAGATTTCCCCTTGACGGCGCCAAGTGGCTACTCTTGGCAAGTTACTACTCGTAATTTCACAGCGTTTCCGGACTGGACTGGGTCCGCATACCACCAAAATAATGTTCTTATGCACGATTTACGCCCATATGCAGACCCAGTCCAATCCAGAAACGCTGTGAAATTACGAGTGTGTGTGGTGATTATATAATTACCCGATTAGGAAATTGATCGTCAGAAACCAATGTAGCGCCCCGGTTATATTTCCGAACCGCGAAGCTAACTAGTGTTCATGGTCATAAGCCAATGAAAAAATCAGCTAGATTTAATCGATCTGTCCACCAGTATTTAAGTGCTCCTCTTCTCGTTCTTCGAGCTTCCCACTCTTGACGGTATCCTAATAAACCCACCGCACCTTCTATACTCACGTCATAAACCTAGCTGCTACCCATAGCGATACCTACGGTACGTTACCTACAAAACCCCCCTCAATCATACCATCACCTCCCGCAGCCAAGATGTTTTCTATTCAAGTTTATAAAAGCGTGCGCGTGTGCTTACTCGCTTACTCAGGTAAATCTAGCATCGCAATTCTACAACTTTCATTCCTACCCAGCGCACATATAATTTCCCCAAGTCTGCACTGTGCTGTACTAGTACTGGTGTGTACGCTCCTACATACATCCTACATGTAGGCGATCTATGCTACGGAATAACAAAAGCCGACTAACGTCAAAAAGTAACTAACCACCACTAGGGTCATTAGCTACCAGACACCTAAACTACCACTGCTCACATACCTTACCTTCAATTGAAACTTCGACGACCAAGAAGCCCACTAGATTTGAATTAAATCCAATAAACTACACCAAGCCTTCGGCAGGTTCTCGTCATTCCCCCCCCTCCCCCCCTCCCCCCCGAAGCCATAGCCCAACCCATTTACGGCGGCCTTCCCCGCTCAGAGACCTCCTGTCGTAAGTCGTTCCCAGAAGCTAGCCTTCTTATAAAAACACTTGCTAAAAGAAGAAACACAGTCCCGGGCTCCGTCAACTAAGAGGAAATCAATATGCTTCCTACTCAAATGAATTTATTCTCTTTCAGGTGCGACTCGATAAGCATCTCCTGTTGTCCCTGGTCCAAAGAAATCAAGACAAAAGAGGCCACACCTGATACTCAGGCGGGAAACTCGGACGGAGAGCTTGTTGAGATACAATCTTTGAAGTCAGAGATTATGGCTTATCCAGGAGTCAAAGTGCCCGGAGAGCCTACTCCAGCATCTAAAGGTACTATCTAAAATCACGCTCTGCAAATCTTGTGTCTGTTAAGCGTAGGTCGTTATAACTATGTACGCCGGCAAGGCACCTTTTTTTCCACATTCTTTTAATGATTATTTGGAATGCATGTTGCGGGTGTTTGGGATTACAGCCTTCTAAGGGTTTCGTTTGTTTATTTAGTCTTATTTCAGTAGTTGTTGTCATATATATTCAAAATGCTTCGATGTGCTGATACGGTTAAGGTCATTACGCTGGCTAGTTGTGACGGATGAAATAATTCGCAGCTTTCCTCTTTGAGGTAACAGTAAATCAGTTTAATATTAATTAATAATCAGCCCCTTAGCTGTTATCACTCGCAGAAACAAAAAAAGTTACCTCACGTATAAGTGGTTCACACTAGATCGGGCTGCAAAGTAAGAATTTATGCCGACATACACGATGCGGTAACTGCGCAACACAGGGAATTTGGACATATCTACTGTCGACGTTATACAAATACTAGATCTAGAGGCCCGGAGTACCTTAGTAGCCGAAGGGGCTCAGCGTGATGTATAATTGCGGCTGACCAAACGTACTCGGGCCAGGCAAGAAGGGCCTGCACATCGTTTTCTAGCGTGTTTTTATGTTCAGGTTCTATTTGCCCGCCCCGAGTAGGTACAGTCGCCCGCTGTTACGAACGGTGGTAAACTGAATACTTGCTGTATCGAACCACTTAGCTGACTTTTCTTCTTCCCCCAGCAAAGAGTTTAGTCTGCATAAGGAAACCAAAAAAAGCAATAAGTGGGCAAAAAAAGATGAACAGCTTCCCTGGCCACTCGAACACCCCCCTCACCCGAACAGTCAACTTCAAAAACAAAAAATCTTCGTTGCAACCGGTGTGTGTACCAATGATACTCAACTGTTCGGGTGAGGGGGGTGTTCGGGTGGCCAGGGAAGCCATCTATGTGTATACCAACCAATTATTTGATGATGATGGGTGGGTGGGTGGCATGGGTCGACATGGCGATGTGGTTAGATGGTTAGAACCGAACGATCCACACACTTACATCCACCAGGTATTCGATACCCGAGACGCTACCCTACGTGGTGTGTAGAGGGATAACAAGGCGCCACTTACTATTGGCTGCATTTTGTGCATGTAACGTCCTCAGGAAAGGAAATATGACGAGTGTTGACCGTGGTATGCAACTACATACGATTACCGCCTTACCTTGGGCCCAATCAGAATCAGGCATTCCAGGCCAATAGGCTGGGACAGCCTGATGCGATGTCTCATGGTCGATCTCTTGGCACAAATTGCCGTCTTGGCACTTTAGGGGAAGTTTCATCTGTAGAGTATGTAGCCCCGTAGTGTAATCCGTCCTATTAAGCAAAAGTTTCAGGTGTTACACGAGGTGAGTGAGTGATCGATGGTGAAGAGACTCTCTAGGTCGGTCGCGTTCGGTAATAGGAGCTACTTCCGCGGGTTCTGATGCTAGAAATGGGAAATTCAGCTGACCTTTGAAAATGTTAACACTGGTTTAGAAAACTTCACACGTTACGGAAAAGATTGGCTACAACTTTTCTCATTTCTCCCTCGTTCTTTACTTTTCCTCTTAGTTTTAGTGCAGTTTTAAGGGCGTTAGGGTCGTGTAAAATCGTTGCCGGTGTCTTTTTATTTGTTTAATTCGTCGTATAACTTGGTAAACTACCATCAATAACAGGGTTGTTTGCGTTCTCAAAAAAAAAAACTGTGATTATTTCCAGATTATTTGGGATAATACAAATGAAAGTGCAATAGTCTTCATCGCCAAACTTGTCCCCAAACATATCTTCGGCATTTACATCATATAGACCCCAAGGCGGCCCCCCCGCGTTCTTGTACCAGGATTCGAAATATAAGGCATTCCACCCTCACCCGTATCCGAAATAAGATAACCACACACTCGAAATCTATGGAAAATCCATAAACTAATCCATCAAATGCAAGTGCGAATAGTGTATCTGTACTATCCTACCAGAAAAATGCGACCGAGGTTCGTGTTTCACCCTTTAGCTATATCGTCTTTACAGCTTGTGGTAATGTACAGAAAAACCTATCAGGATTCCCCCCCTCGGAATTCCATCCCTACCAAGCTTCGAGCGTTCGGGGGGAACGAAATCTGTGTTTTCCTAATAAATGCACCTCTAAATTCCAACTCTAGTAGAATCCTGCTACTATGGTGGTAGAATTATGTTAAGTTTTGCTGTAGAAATACGGGAGGAGCGGCCTATTGGCTTAATCTACCATACAAGCCCTACTTTTAGACCCTTGGTTCTACACCAACCCCACAGCCTCAAGATTGGCTAGCGGTGCAGAATGATGTCGAGCCTAAAATGCGCAGCCAGTTCCTTGGCGCCAAGAGTGTTCGTTAAAACAGTGTTCGACGGCTTCTCTAGCCACCCCAACACCCCACAGTCAATTCCCTAGCCGCACCCCCCTCACCCGAACAGTCAACGTCAAAAAGAAAGGATCTTCGCTGCAACCGGTGTGTGTACCAACCATACTCAACTGTTCGGGTGAGGGGGGTGTTCGGGTGGCTAGGGCAGCCATCTATGGAAAGCCTTGTCTGCTCAAGCGCTAAGGCCTATCTGGGTCATCAGAAATCACTCGTTTGTGTGCCTCTTGCATTGGTTTGCCAAGACCTTTCAAACGGCAGGTCTGTGTTAGATGTAGTGTGTTGGTTTATTTTTTTTTTTGTTTAACTCATTGTAGTGTGTTGGTTGGATGTAGTGTTAGGTTGCAGGAGAATCACCCGCAAGACTTTCCCTCCATTTCTTGCTCCCTTACCTACACCCTCCCTATATTCCTATTCCCTTCCCTACTCCTTCTTTCCGACCCCGACACCTCCGACAAAAGATTAATCGATCTTCAAACACATTCGTCCACGGTTGTAAGTTTGACTCTTTGAGGCTATTTATCTAACTACCACCTCAACTTCTAGAAGGCTAATTTTTAGCTAGACATTCATACTCTTACAGCCACCGAAGCTCTCTAGCTGAACAAACAACTACACTCTATCTAGCTATGGCCCCTATTGCAGTGAATTTGATTTATTTCAGATGCGACTCTATAAGCATCTCTTGCGCATGCTTCCCTTGGTCCAAAGAAATCAAAGCCAAAGCGACTGCACCTCTTTCGATCCCGCCCAGCGCAGTCTATGAAGATCAATTCGTGACACAGGCCCCGAGGCTACCTGCAATGGTCTATCTATCCAGTAGCTCAAGCGTTCGAAGGTCTATTGTAGCATCCAACGGAGTCTAAGGCCGTTTTTGGTATTATAAGAATTCTACTTCCGCGAACCCGCGAGCCCTAAATATAGTGATGGTAAATTCAGCTAACCTTTGAAAACGTTGATACAGTTTGGAGGGTTATATATATATCACGGGTTGATCATGATATTATAGATTTTTCATTTTTCCTTGCCAGCCAGCGCTTATTTATTAGCCAACCAGAAGAAGGCTATGCATGAGACAGGTAAATACTTACCAGCTATTTCGTTTGTTTGGTACGGGGTGTATTACGGATTACGGGATTACGGTTTTTTTTAAAAAAAATAATTCTCTTCCTTTCTTACTTTCCCTGCGCCTTCCTGTCTTTTCTTCCCTTTGTTTTGGCATGATTTTGGACATATGGTTCAGCTTTTTGCCATAAGACCATGCGGTGGAAATCAATATGGTACCGATATTGGTTCTTTATTTGGCCATATACTTTTCTAAAACTCGCCTACTATCATTAATAGCAGAGATATTTTCATTACGAAAGAAAGCCTATGATAATTTCTAATTCTTGTATGTTTCACTCTGGATGTCTTGGCGTTTCTCGACGTCGAGCGAGAGCGGCAACCACTTTGCGGGAGGGCAAAAGCCGAGCGTGATTGTAAAAGTCTTGGCACAGCAACCACTTTGCAGGGAGGGCAAAGGCAGGGAGGGCAAAGGCAGGGAGGGCAAAAGCCGGGCAGGTTCAAAATGATTGGAGTTATGATAGCTAGCCTCTTCCACGGGGTTTCCTGATAAAATCCCACATCCCCTCCGACAAGTCTCTTCACATTAAAACAGCCAAACGACAATAACTTATCTAACTGCAATGGTCTCTCCTCATTTAAGCCTTATATCTTTCACATGCAACTCCTTAACAATTTCCTGTTGTCCCTGGTCCAAAGAAACCAAACCTGGCGGCGGTGTACCTTCTAACTCTCCTTCCACGATTGACAACGTTACTGTCGAGATCCAACCTCCAAAGCCGGCCAGTATGGTCTATCCACTTGTAGATGCGGCGCCTGCGAGGTCGGTGGGTGTTGCAGAATCTAACGGAGTCTAGTTAAAAGGTATATACGCTTTCAGAGATGTTCTAAAGCACGTGGTTTAACTAACTCTCACGTGCACGCAGACTAGGAGCGGTAATATTGGTGTGCTGGCCGGATGGGGAGTCTTTGAGCACTTTTTTGGAATGGAGTATGGGTCTACGGGCGTTGATATTGGTTTCTCGTTTGTTGCATTTTCTATCTTCTACCCCGCCGCGCGCGGCTTTCCTTCTCCCGACTTGACGTAATTACCACAAAGAAGTAGGATATAAAAAATACTCTTGATGATTTACACATGCCAAACTAATTCAAATTTTCTTTTTTATGATTTTTAAATCGCGTGCCCCCTCTTTCATAAGTCATAAGGTTTTTGCGAAAGCCCAAAAGTACGGTACTGTAGTTGAGCTGCAAAACAGCATACGAAATCTACCTAGCAACGGGGTTCCCCACTACAATGTTTAATTACACCTTAACCACTCCCTTTTACCGATTCAAAATGTTCAAAAAACTTCTCCCAGGGGGTAATAAAATTTACGTCTTTTCAAATTGTGTTGTGGTGAACTTGGTTCCTGGGAGGAACGCGTAGTCAGCAATAGTTTGGAGGAACATGTGTTGTAATATCAGCGGAACGCGTAGTCAGCAACCATAGAGACTCCCACCGCCAAGCCCGTGCGCCACACGCGAGTGATCTGCCATGACAGATCGCAGTGCCGCACCGCAGTGAGACACTTCTTGGCACAGAACTTTTGTCGTCCAAGTAAAGTTGGATGTGTGCCAGCCGTTACCAGGTTTCTGCATGTACGATTCTGCGGGATGCGGGGCAGGGATGTGTGCATGTGCATGTGCATATGCACGTTATCCGAACCCTGCATATTCGTGCGTTACTGTGTGGGTGCAGGGGTTGGATGGGTGCTGTCCGAAAGAGGGTGTGGTGGTAACCAATGCAACCGTTGGAACATTTAATGGGATCCCAAAGAGGAAATTAGTAGTAACAGCAATAGTGGTACAGCAATCATTACCAGCTATGGACAGACACACACAGCCACCACCACCACCACCACCACAGAAGTATAGCAAGTGCCCTATTGGCCGGACCCTGTTTCTACAATAACTTTCACCATCGCTGTACTACTACTGCTACTACTACTGCTACTACTACTACTACTACTACTACTACTACTACTACTACTACTACTACTACTACTACTACTAACGCCTACTAAACATATTAATTATTTCAACTAAACAACTACCCATCCACAGCAACCAACACCCTCCTCCCCTCCTCCTCCTCCCCACTCCCACTCCCACTCCCACGCCACTCCCACCCCCCAACACTCACCCCAAACCGCGCCAACCACCTCTCCACCACCCCTCCCAGCACCCCCGCATCCCCCTCCCTCTCCCCCCCCTCGCACCAAAACGCCCCATCATCCACTTCGTCTGCCGCCTCCCCCCCCTCGTCCCCCTTTCCCGCTACCGTCGCAGCAGCAGCCCCGCCAACATACCCATCCCACGCCCTCAACCCCTCCACCACCTCTTTCAGTTTTGTGCCATCCACCGCCACGCTGCAGCGCAACATATGCGTCTGCATCACCACCTCCGGCACCGCATCCAGCGGCAACAGCGTCTTTGTGCGCCGCCGCGACTTTGAGCGCCGCGCCTGCGCCGGCGGCGGCAAGAGCACCGGGATCTCGCCCGTCAGCGTCGTCTGCTGGGCCGGTGAGTGCAGCGCGGCCATCGCGGCGAGGAAGCGGTTCTTGTGCGGCGAGGACTTGGGGGGGCTGGCTAATGCGGACTCCGGTTCGTCGGCGGGCTCGGGGTCTTGGTTGAGGCGGCGGCGCTTTGGCGCTTGCTGGGGGCGGCGGCGGCGGGGTTCTGCGTCGTCGTCGTCGTCGTCGTCGTTGGTGGGGTTGTCGTGATAGAATTTGGCGGCGGATACGAACCCTTTCCTCGCAGCCGGCGGACTTGTCTCACCGGGTTCTTGTCCCTTTCTGCGGGATCCAGAGATCCAGGAACCCATAACCCCTGCGTTTCCGTCACCGCCCTTCCTGGCTTTCACCGCCGAGTCCCCCCTGAACCCGCCAGGTGAGCTCGCGGCGGGTGAAATCGGCGCGTCTGCCCTGCCCCTGCTGCTTCTTCTGTTCACCGGCGACACGACGACTGACGGCGGCTTAAACGGCCTTCTCAACTGTCGCTGCGGCGAGGAACGGGCGATTGGGGAGTTTATCTTTGCGGCAGTCCAGGGGTTCGAGATTGTTATGTCTCTTTGTGCTATTTCTTCGTTATCTAGCCGCAGTTAGTTGTGGGAATGTTAACAGGATGGGTTGGGGTGCAGGAACTACCAGAGGCAGTGGGCTCCATGGGGATATATGCCTCATCGTCGTCGTTGTCTTCGTCATCGGCGCCGCCATACATGTTGAAGCCCCAGTTTGTAGACTTGCGGCGCGGGGTTACTGGCATTGGTACTGATACTGTGCCTGCTTCTGCGGGAGGTGCTTCCTCAACTGGCGCCACTTCACTGGCCGGACCCGCTGCAGCTGCCTCTTCTGCGTCTTCCGTCCCCCCCATTATCTGATCCTGCTCCTCCTCCTCCACCACCATAACCGCCGGCAGCAAAAGAGGCCTTCTAGGCGGCGAATCGACACCCACAAGCCCAGCATCACCACTATCCATAACAGCGTCCATCTCTCTTGCCGCAAGCTCCTCCTCATCCTCATCATACTCCACCTCCTGCACCGGCCGCACATACGGCCTCCGACTACTCGATCTCTTCCCCCCGGGGGTCTCCACAGCAGGTGCTGCCTTCGGCTTCCTTGCCAGCAGCAGCTCAAAGCCATTTCGCGGCGCCTCTACAGCTTTGCCCTTGTTAGTGCTCCTACTACTACTATTATCGTCGCTTTTAAGCTCGCCATAGAAGCGCTTCAGCATCCCCTCGACGGCCGCAAGCACAGCACCGGAGTCATGGAACATGACGTCGTCCTTTGCCGGCTCAATGTTCGGGTCGTAGGAGCCGGGCGGGCACCGGATATTGAGATATATGAACGGATCCGACACCCCCGGCGCCTCCAGGGCGGCTTTGAGATACGTCTTGTACAGCGCCAGCACCTGCTTCAGTGTCCCCCGTGCGCACGACACCGCGCGGGAGTCCACATACACGAAGTTTGTGCATAGCGGCTTCTTGGCGATGACGCCTGGCGTCGCTGTGGGTTTTGGGAGGAACGCCTCGAGGGCTATCGATTGCTCCTCTGCGTCTTCGGGGGAGGCGGAGGTGGTGGAGATCCATTCACAGGCTGCGGCAACATCTTTGCCGACGGCCTTCTGCACAGCTTCGGGGACGGTCTTGCTGGGTGCGTAGACGACGTCCTCTGTGCGGCCTTTGCTCCCCTGTGCAGCCAGGATGCGCAGTGAGAACCGGCAATGTGGGTACGAGAGGTAGTACCGCTGCAGCAGTGCTCGTAGCTTCGCAATCGATTTCGGCGCACCTTTTAATGCATTCTGTACCAAACATCAGCCACAGCCACAGCCACACTACCACAAAAAAGAAAGAACACGCACATACCTCTCTCCTCACCGGCAGCCCCTTCAGAAACCCCTCGACCCTCACCGTCGTGCCCACTGCCGCCCCCACCGGCCGTCTCCCCACCACCGCTCCCGTCTTGTCCACAGTGCAGCACATCGCCACCTTCTCCCCCTCCACCCGTGTCGTGATGGTCATCCCGCTGCCCGCCATCTCGGCCGCACTGGCCAGCGCTTCCCCGCGGAAGCCCA
Organism: Morchella sp. 2016-41; assembly: GCA_024713855.1. Classification (NCBI taxonomy): domain Eukaryota; kingdom Fungi; phylum Ascomycota; class Pezizomycetes; order Pezizales; family Morchellaceae; genus Morchella; species Morchella sp. 2016-41. Next base: position 1,379,371 of record JAMGZD010000014.1, read on the forward strand.
GCGTGCGGCAGCATGCAATGTCGTTGAAGTCGCGGATCTTGCTGGTGCAGTGGCGGACGGCCATTGCGCCGCGGTCGTCAGGGGGGATCCCGTGGCCGTTGTCCTTGACCTGCAGGATGTCGAGCGTGTTGGAGGAGAGCTCGATGGAGAGGTGGGTGGCGTGGGCGTCGAGGGAGTTGTCGAGCAGCTCTTTGATGAGGGAGGGGGGGGAGGTGAGGGCTTGGCCGGAGGTGAGGGCGCGGATGGAGTGCGCGGGGAGGGGGTGGATGGACATTGTGGGTGGTGGGGTTTGGTGTGCTCGGTCTCTGGTGTGTTTTTTGATGCGCTCGCTCGTGTGCTGCTGGTGGTGGTGATGATTTGGAGTGGAGTGGAGTGTGTGGGGCGACGTGAAGCGTGGGGAGACGCGAAGTGTGGGGTTGCCGCGCGCGTGTGGCGCTCACGCGTTGTTGCACAATGCCGAGCCCCACCTAATTGACATCATAGGTTTTGTGAATGAGCTAATTACCACCAGAGATATGTATGTACATGTAGGCTCTCGGAATAGAACCACAACATAATTGATCACAAAGATGAATACATATAAGTATCTCTAACTCTCTGAAGAAGCCTTTCATGTATGTAGCGGAGGGCCCTGCTGCTAGGTACATACATAGATTTTGTATGGAGCTTTGACCAATGGTGAGGGGGCTGAATAATTCAAGACAGTCTCAGGGAGATTACCTGAACCGACTTAATAAAAAGACTTTCTTATAAAATCTGATGGCTGTGTTATAAAAATCGCAGATCGGTATTTTACCTTCACGGAAACTTTCGGGTAGGGGCTTTACTGCTACAAAATAAATTAAAATGATCTGGAAAAGGTACGGAACGATGGATGAAAGTATAGTTATATAAACGAATGTGGGGCAAAAGGTTGATTCCGGCCGAGCGATCCAAATTTTTAGAGAGAACTGGAAACACTGATCTGATGCAAGATGTATGGATAGCCGGGTGAGGCTTTAACAACTACATGTACCGGTACTGAATAGTGTTGTCGCGCAAAGATCTAGACGACCGATCAGTATTCCGGACTCTCCGTCGGTTAGTACTCGCTATGTATCCACCATAAGAACCTGAAAATGCGAGTGTCATCGGCACCTGAATTTTCAGGTTCTTATGGCTGATAGCGAGTACAGATTTTGAGTCCGGAGTCTTTTTTGACAGGCTTGGTATTAATTGGCCAAGGAATTATAGATCCAGCTTTACATCTGACTCCAGGAGAGAGGGCAAATCGCGAAATTAGACCTCCACTCCTTCTAACATTTGTAGAATCATTAAATGAAGATAATTTTCATGGAGACTGTTTTATGATATGGTCCAGATGCAGATATACCTTGTATAAAGTTCTCAAGAATTTGGGAACAGTGTTGATGGTAAAAGTAATCGAGTTGAGTTTGTTCTCTAACCAAAAACCGTGTAACGCCGGTGCCCCTCCCCCCAAATCAACGAAAATCCATAGGAAATTTTAATTGGAAGGGAGGAGCTGGGGAGTGTCGACGCGAAACGAAAAAGGAAGCTGTCTCACTGCTGAACAGCAGTCGTCTAATGCACGCTACGTGTATGTACATCCAGTTTTTTACTGGGATCGAGGCTTTGGGCCAAAACGACTGGAGATCTCGTAGCTTGGCGTTGATACATGTATACTTATCCAACCCCAACCAGTTAACGGTTAGGGATGGAGTCAACGAACAGGGGACTTTGGGCCAATCCTTAATGCACATTTCCCTGAAAGTGCATTTTTGTGATCATAATAAATATGTTGAGACCGGCCGTGAAATTACCTGGAGAAAAAATAAACTCAAGAACCGCGAGCGATCTATAGCTATAGTATAGTAGGACAGCGCTTCACTCAATACCCACTCTTTCAAATACTTATACCGCAATCATGCTTCATATCCACATCCACCTCTGCAAGTACGGCGCAATTTTTTGCTGCTTCGGAAGTAGAAAGGACCTACCCGTTAAGATTCCGGTTTCAAGCTCGAACGCCTCGGCTACATTCATTCGGAGGCAGAGTGGGGTGGAGCTTCCAATAATTCAAGCTAGTACCGCGGCCGAACCTACTGCAACTTCAACAGCTGCTGCCACTGCCTCTTCCACAGCTACGGCTTAAGGATGAAGACAGATCATGATACCTAATCCACGGTGTCAGTATCCCCCCATATGCGTACCTAGAGCGCCTGCCTTTTCTAATCTCTCCTAGTGCTTATGTGTAGTCTTCGAGGGCACAGACTATAATACCTTTTCATTTGGTGCAAGGCGTATTGTATTTCATTGGGTTAGTTACACGTTGGCATGATCATGGTTTAATTCATCACAGTCACTTACGCAGCTACTTATTTCATTTCTCTCTCTTTTATTTCTTTTGTTAAGTCTATCTACGCTGGCTCTGTACTTTACAGTTTATAAACCGAGACAATCGATTTCCTTCTAAAACTTTAGAGAGACCAGGCCACCAGTACTTGTGTGAAAGTACCAGGGCTTAAGGCCTTGCGCATGCGCTGGTTTCTTAATTCTCTTCGTCCCTTAGTTATTTATTAAGTTTATAAAATTATAGATATATATATCGATCACCTTAGATGTTCCCCCACTCGACATTGGGGACTTCGTAGAGTAAAGTGAGTTCGTCGGTTAGCGCTGTGCTCTCTTTCCTGAAGCGCTTTACCTTTCCTATATATTCGTAGCTTCGGACTGCAACGTTGGCGGATAACTAGATGACGGTAACAATGCTTGTAGCTAGAGCTAGCTCTACCATTGAGCATGTTCTTAGAGGTTTGTGGCCTGTGTGGGGTGTGTGTTGTGCTGGGGCCGGGGGAGGGGCGGGGGAGTGGAAGAAGAAAGAAAGAAACTGTAACCTTATCAACTCCATATATATGTATATAAGTGCTCGTACTACCAGGTAGGCTTAAATATTATACACCCCGTATATCATGAGTAGTGACCCTATTTATGTATATGAAATGTTACCTCATGATCATACACAAGTATATACAACTGCAGTATAGGGGACTGGCAAAGACAAGAGGTCACAGGCGCTAGGTTCAAGCCTCAATCTAGTCCTCGTTCGTGAATCCATGAATTGATTTCAGGGGGTATTCTCCTCCAATCTTTTATCGCAGATTTTCACCAATAGTACTGTTCTTTCATTACTACATCTTACCCCTAACCCATTGATGATATATATGCTCCTGTGAGAAAGAACTTTTGGACTATCGTATACCAGTTGATTAATTAATGCCAAGATATTTTTGACCAAGCTAGCTACCTGATTGCCTACTAATTTTGTTATATACTCTCCCTCCCCTGGCCCATGTATAACTTTCCGTCACCGCCATCTGTCTCTTTCTTTCCACAACTGCACTAGACTCCTTGTGATTTGTTCTTGCCGTGTTTGTCACGTACGTCACGTTGCAGGCTGTCTTCTGTTGTTCACTAGAGTCTTATCCAAATCGATCACCAGTTTGAGCAAGACGTAGACTAGGGGCAAAGCTGATAGTATTGTATGAGGAGATGATGGCCTAGTCTAAGTTTTCGTGATGCACCAAGTTTACGTCTTCTAGCTACCATTGCTCACACCTATTATTTGTCCCTGGTTACGTTTCCCTTTATCCTACTGTGAGGCTTAGCCGACGCCACGCGCCACAACGTCAAGGCCATCGATTGCCCTGAAGTTTACTTCAGGCCTAGGGTTAAGCGGGCATAGTCGCTCAACATTTGCTCACTCATCACCCAGTCATCATCACGCTCAGCAGCTTATGAGTGTCAAGCAGCTATCTGTTTTTCGAAATGAGACCGGAATATTTGAATTCGTTGATTAGCTCTAGGTCTATAGTTTGATAAGGCACCACGAAGGCCGGCTTGTTGGTATACGTAAGGTTGGGGCTAAACTACAACTTCATAAAATCATACCTGATTGCTATGCGCAACGCAGCTTTAGTTTCTGCACATGTAAGTGAATTAGAGAAATTCCACCGTTTAGGCTAGGCGCTACTACCATTATGGGAGTAGATCTCCCAATTTCTCTATTGATTGGCTGCAAATGCCGAAGTTTACATATCCACCATAGCTTCTCGAGCCATAGGTACACAGAAAATTACGTAATCAGGGGCATGAGAGAAAAGGTTTGTATCAATCCGCACTTCTTTGCCAAGAATTATCTCGTGACTGGGAGATCAAGCATTTTATCAATTGAAACACCGAGTCGGTTGGGAATTCTTGGCATGTATGCACCTATCGCTAAATCTCGAGTTATTCAAAGCCAAAAGGCTGAATATCTTCACCTTTAGAGGAATTAATAAAACGTGCCTCTCTTCCGGCTTTCCACGAAAGTGCATAAAATAAGCGCACAAATCAGTCCAGCGAGGAATAATGAGTCCATTGCCAGGTATAATAAGTGCATTTCAGCGAGGTATAATAAGTGCTCTGAGAACGACAAATTCAAGAACCACGAACAATCTGAGAGAGCTCTCTTTCTCGTTATATCTTCCAAGACCTCCGCCTAGCCCTAGCGCATATAAGACTACTGTAGTCATGCTTCAGATCCACATCCACCTCTACAGATGCGGTACCATATTTTGCTGCTTCGGAAGTAGAGAGGCCCTACCCGGCAAGCTTCCGGATCCAGCTTCAAGCTCGAATGCCCCGAACACACTCATACAAACCCAGCCTGGACTGGTAACAATGGAACCTCCAGCGGTCCAAGCTAGTATTCTGGCCGGATCCACAGCCACAGCCACAGCCACAGCCACAGCCACAGCCACAGCCACAGCGACAACCCCAACCACAACAAATGAATAGGCCAACCCAACCCTGAACCTGAACCTGACCCTGACCCCTGGCCTTGGGTCTCGAACCTCTAGAACCACAGCCTTTGTGCCCGAGCGCCCCACTACCTCTGGTAAGCACCACACAGCGCCCAAAATGTGTACCGTACATACATGCATGCCCTGCAGGCCTGGGTCGGAAGCGAATACTCGGGGCAGGTAAAAAGTACCGGACAATGCAGGTTTTGTCTCTGGGCTTTTTTTGCAGTAGTTCACGCCTAGCACGCGCATCCATTGGTGAACCAAAAACCTGCAGTGTCCGGTACTTTTTACCTGCCCCGAGTATATCGGGACTGCGCACTATGGTGAAAATTTCCGCGGGAAGCGAACTCGGGGCTGCACCCTATGGTGTGTGCAGCTACAAAATGTCCAGGTATTCTAGCGGTATTCTAGCCGGTTATTTAAGGGAAGGACTTATGATTGGTTTAACTGTGCATGTGTGCTTGAGGCCCGAGAGCTAGGAACCCTCACCCGCATAGCGACCGGACCAAGACCTATGCGCGCAACAAAAAGGCCCTGTCCGATTGAATTGAATGATCTAGCTGGGGGTATCAGGAGGTGGATGGTGACGGAGCTTGGGGTGGGGGGGGCCGAAGGGGGTGGGGGGCAAAGGTCCTATTGAATCCTCCCATGACATGTAGGTACATGTAGGCAGACCGTAATCAGTACAGCTGTGCCGAGAATCTTACATAATATAAAGATCATAAGTTGGAGTAGATCTAGTTAAAGATCAGGTGAGATTCTCAGCGCAGGTACATGCTCGTCACACTCTACAGTCTATATAGCTATAGAGATGAATAAGCCTAGCCACCATTTTATACGTAAATCTTTTGGTGTAGGATGCATCGCCGAAATGTGCTTCCTGTTGCCCGGCGCCCACCAAAAGACCGGTGAAAGTGAATCAATTTTGGTGTAGAAATGAATCAGGAAATGAACCAATTGATTCGTTTGCATAGCTGGTAGAGACATGCACAGGTACACATGGTCATATATATATAAGCTCGAAGGATGCGTTTTTATTTGAGCTGTATGCCATGCCCATATATATCCGCATAACCTATGACTACACGCAAGGTTTTGTACCTCGAATTAATAACTAATCGAAACCACATTCAATATAAATATCATAAAGCGGCGATTTGAATTTATACTTACTCCCTTGTCAACTATGTATTTGCCCAACCAGCAAAACACACCAAAAATCGAGGCTTTCAACAACTTACAAAAGGTCCCGTACTTATACAAAAATATCAACGACCAAGTATAGTATAATTTTGACAAGGGAGATTCATGCTCCAAATTCTTGGCCTAATTGAGACATTTTTAAAGGTGCAGTAAAAGGACCGTTTTAGACACACTTCACCTTCAGAATTTGTTATTTGTACAGCGGGTGTTCAAAAGTCAAGGCTAGCAACCAAAATTACACCAAAAATGCCACTTTTCACCGTGGCCCTAGACCACCAATTTTTATTAAGAATCTATGGGAATTGAAGAAATATGCCTGTTTCATATGAAGAATTGTTCTATCAACTCAGATATTAACTATTATGCTTCTATCATGAGCTATGTAGATTTTATTGTGTTCAGTTACCAAAAACACGCCAAGACTACAAGCTTCTGCCAGGTCAGGGTGTTCAGTAAGTGAACATATTTCTACCTGTCAGCACCCAATTATGTTCATTTACTTAATGCAAAACCCAGTATTGGATATGTTCAAAGCTCCAAATTGCTTTACTTCTACCTCATGTAATATCCTTCATATCTGACCTGGGAGAGTGCCCTTTTAGATATACTAAATTTGATATCCAAAGTCTTCGCTTATAGAGTCTTGTTCCATTCTGATTGCAATTGGGATGTGTATCTTCATTCCTTCTAAGCTAGTTTTGGTGTGATTTTGGTTGTCAGCCTTGACTTTTGAACACTCGCTGTAGATATGACCTAAAAGCGACCTATAGAGTCTTACAGATGCCTAGATAGAAGATGCATGATTTCAAGGGAGATGGGGAATTTGATGGCTGCGCAAATGCATATTTGATATGCGAGTAAAGATGATCGTGTTTGACCATCTCGTATCAACACACCCCCGCTTCCCACGCAGTATTTTCTGTGCGGGGGGGTGGGACAAGTCCTGCACATCTTATTGGTTGGACTGCTGTGGTTCTTTTTTCATGGCCTTGTAGCTAAACTCCGAAACCTGCAGAAGGGGTAAAAACATGTAGAGCTGATTGGCGCCCGAGCAAACAAGGCCGGCTTTCCCTAGCCACCCGAACACCCCCCTCACCCGAACAGTTGAGTATGATTGGTCACACCGGTTGCAACGAAGATCCTTTTTTTTTGACGTTGACCGTTCGGGTGAGGGGGGTGTTCGGGTGGCTAGGGAAGTCGTCTACTGCATATGAGCATCTCTCTAGTATAATAAGGGGATAAACCATGAACGACCTGAATGATATGAGCTTTCTCTCAATACTTTAAAGCCTCCATATAGACCCCCCCCCCCCCCCCGTTTTGAACGTTAGGCGTTCAAAATTACAAACCTATCGCTACAATCATGCTTCATATTCACATCCACCTCTGCAAGTGCGGCGCCATCTTTTGCTGCTTCGGGAGTAGAGAGGCCCAACCCGCCAAGCTTCCGGCTTTAAGTTCGAACACGCTCGTTCAAACCCAACCTCAAAGACAACGCGAAATGGAACTCTCAGTAATCCAGGCCATCGATACCGTTGTCGAATCCACCGCCACAATTACAGCCACAGCCGCTGACAAAATCACGGCCACATGCACAGCCACCGTTTGAGGAATAGAGATCCTATGACACTTTTGTTAGTATTCCTCGAGGTTTCTTGTACATGTACCCGTAGCTACATGTAGTTATTAATTGCCTGATCCTTTCCTGATTTCTATCTAGTACATCAAGTTTCCTGGGGGCACAGATTATAATATACGGTTTCATTTGGTGCAGGGCGTATTGTATTGATCATGTATACATTAATTATAATGTAATTGTATATCGGCTTATACGCGCATGAACATGGCTCCATCCAGCTTAAGCTTATGTGTGATATGAAATTGTTTGATTTTTGTTTCTTTTATCCCCCTTTTAACTATAGTAGCGGGTTGGCTCTGTACTTTGCAGCTCATAAAATGAGACCAACGAGTTCCTTCTAAAGTTAGAGGCCACTAAGACACTATTACTACATGTACATGTACTACGAGGTCCAGGGTAAGTGAGTAGAACTTAGCGGTTGATATTCTACTCACTTACCCTGGACCCTGTAGTACCGGGTGTTCACCATTAATGTGAAGAACTCTGCTTCATGGGTCGAAAACGTAGTGATTTTATATGGGAGTCACGAATGGCAACCAATTATCAATTTTACACCGGTCTTAGCACACCAAATTCGTATGGGGGAAAAAGTCTGAAGAACTTTCATATATCTCCACTCAAAAATCTAAATGTTTTTCTGAAAATACAAAGGAAATAACTAGAATAGGGCTGGCTTCAAGCTCCCCCTAGATGAAATTTTGAGCTCATAAGCCCTTGTGGGGGTGTTTTTTGGTGGGGTTGGGTGCAAACAACAGTCAAATTACGGTCTCGGAGGTTGAGTTTTTCTGGCGCCAAGTACCATTTTCTGCAGCTTCAACCAATCATATGCTAAAAAAGGGCTCTTCAGACTAACTCATAACCCCCGGTACATCATGTGAAACCAGGTCCTGCGCTGGTGAGGCACGCAGATTCTAGGACTTTCTATCTCAGTAGTGATTTGCCTGATGCTTAATCACTACGCCATATTACATTATGGCGCGCACACGTACCACCAAACCTCGAAAAATTGGCTATCTCCGTCCAGGGATTATCTCTAAAACGATTGGCTGAAAGGTATCGATCAGCCTCAGAAGTATCCGTTTGTAGCAAGTTTGATCTTGTATGCATAGCCAATTTTTCGACTTTTGGCGGTACACTCTTAAAGGTGATATGGTGGCATACAGAAGATACGGAAGTGGAACAATTGTGGCTACAATAGGGCCTCATATGCCAATAAGAGGGGCCCATTTCTAGTCTTCTGCTGCATCACTGCCATGGCCTGATCAGGTTTGCTTTTTTAAGGGTATAAATTGGTATAATACTGTTCCACTTTGTTCAGTCTTGGCGCTTTTTACATACTAAAATACCGAATTTCAAACTTGAATAACCTTTTAACCAGGAGAGATATCAAAAATCTGGTCGGTAAAATTGTTCTTTATCACTAGTAATTCAATTTTACTGATCTGCTTTTTCATAATATGTTTGATTGAAAAGTTATTCAATCTCGACCTCGCCCCAATTTTTGATTACCTTTATGATCGGGCGCACAATATCATTTAAAAAAAAAACGGGACTTGATTGACTTTAATTTGCTTTAATAGGAAGCCCTGGAATCTAGATTTGCGTCTCTCACCGACCCAGGGGATAGCTAGCTCGTATTAGGGTTAATATTAATATTATACGTATTTTGTGATTCTGATTTCGGAGTGAGACATTTCTTCATGTGTACAGCAGTCGGTAATAAGTCCTCGGGCGACCTAGCCACAATTTAGCCTACAGACGCGTATTTTGGTGGCGTTCCGTCTGATGACTTATTACCCTCGGCTGTATCTAACCGTGGTGGGCCCCAATAGAAGACCTCCCTAGTGACCAATGGTACCCGAAACCAATGAAAGAGGATTTATGACCTACTTTTACACATATATAGTCACGAACTATATTATATATTTTTCGTTGTTTTGAATCTTTGGTAATATCAAATATCAACTTCACAAGTGCGCCACACTGCGCACTAACATTAAAACTGAATCACGAACACTTTTGTAGAGTGGTTGTATATGTATACATATATTACCAGCACCTTAGATGTCTTTCCCACCATAAAAATCTCATCGGTGTATTATATAACGACATGCTTTACAGATCTAGAAGATATCAAATCATATAACGTTATTCAGAGGTCCATATTTCCTTGTGCCTAGCTAGCCTTCTTAAGGTCTTGTGATTGGCAAAATACACGACGCGCAGGATTAGAGAGCATTATAAGGTAAATACCCTTATAAATCAAACCCTTATAAGGAGATTGTATCGTTCTTGGACGTAAATCACCGTCCTTTTCCAACGTATTTTAGTCCTGGCAGGCCATTTCAGTGGGTTAATATTCGATGCAATACTTGTAAAGTATCTACAGAGATACATAGTTCTCCTAACTACTACCTATTATCGACATTTGGAAAGAAAGACACATCTAAATCTAGGATATTTTGTGCAGGTGACATAAATCTATCAAATAGGGTTAGTATTGCCATAGACTACGGTCTGCATGCAATTTGAGTGCGAGCTTGCTGAATGCCCTTTAGTGGGTGTGGCCAGGAGTTAGCAGGGTAGTTCTGGGGGTCTGATATTGCCATAGACTACGGTCTGCATGCAATTAATGAGTTAAACAAAAAAAAAAAATATCAATAGGGTTAGGGTCGGGTCCCTGCAGCACTTAAAATATCATGTAATATCACTCGTTCATGTAATATCACTCGTTTTCTGCTTCATGCACCCGCTAACAGCCCAAGCCCTTGCATTTCTCCGCCATATGATTTAATTTCCGCTTCTCCAGAATGAGGGCGAAAACAAAAATGGTCCTTTTATAGATTTATTCGTTTATATGCAAGTGAGTGATGTGAGTGATGACCCTCGCGCCAACACTGTCTACCACTTCACGCCGATGGAAACACCTTGATAAGGCCCTCTATACAAGGCGGTATGTCGTGGGTGTTCGTTTGTATCTTGACCTACCGTCGCAAAGTTACAAGAAGTATCACACCTACCGCGGCAGAAACATGGGTAGAATGACAGCCGCAATCTTTGGCAATGCCGCACCACTGCGGTAACACTACCGTATAGTTCGTTGAAATACGGTAAAGCGGCATATTCTCGAGGTACCGTACTGATGCGGTATCAGTTTTACCCCCATTTCTAATACTATAGCCTTCGACATGCTTACGTACCGTACCCATGTTCGGTTTAAACCGCACACCTCTCCTATCCCCATCCCACCCTCAACCAGACACAGTTAACCAACCACGTTTACATTCAACCTAACCAAAGACACATAACTTGTAACTCATGATATCCTTTTTTCACGACAATAAATATAGGAGCGCGAGGAATGAAGCTGTGTTTCCCTCATTCTGCGTCAGGGTTGGGATATATTCAACCACGCTTAAAATTCCGATCACCTACGTATTTGTATCTAAATATAGCCCTCCATCAATGTGTCATATATTTTTATTCGTTGCAGTCACCACATGCAATTCAAAGAGAGAATAATTCACCCCCTCAGCTCTCGCAACCTACGATCCCCACTTCCCAGCCGCATTATAACCAAACCCAAAACCAAATCTACATATTTACCTATATGATATTAATATTACCCATTCCAAAAACACAGCTGTAATTGTCGACTCATGTGAGAGAATCCTTATTCCGCGCTCACTTATGTCACGACTACATGTACAACCAGTATATCATAAACAGCCCGATTAACTCATTTCACTATCTCCGGAATTCATGTGGTTTACAGTAAACTATCGTCAACAGGATTTTTACAGATCGCGTGTACCTGTATGCGTTCGTGTGGCATATATGCCTAAACCCTCTCTCGGTGTTATAAAAGCAAGCCTGTCCTCCTCTCGCGCAAAGCTAGTATCTTAGACTATATTCCATCTCCATTGGTTATCGCAACGTTACCCACAACCCCAATTTCTAGCACCCCTTCTCCGGCCGCGGAGATGCCGCCATTACGTAAGCCACCCATAAACTCTCGAACCTTCTGAATCACTTCCACTCTCCTTCGTCAACGCATAGCCTCCAAATATCAAATACGCAACAAAGCATCGTGACGCATTGTAGTCATAAAATATCACTCGCCTGTCGCTCGCCTATCACATGCAGTTATGGCCCGTAAAAATTTACATTTTCTCATTCCAAAGCGCATCAGAGATTGTGCAATCTGTCCGTGGTGTCCGTGTATATATCTCCGACGATAATGTCGCCACGTTGCCCATAAGTGGACATAATTTACGTGCACCCGAGGGAATGGTTAAGGTTATCCGCTAAGAGATAGATCTACCTAAATCGCGATCGATCCAGGGTTTACCGTGATTTTTTTCTTTCCCTTTCCATTTCTGATGTACGTAATAGACATGTGGGATTTTTTTCTTTCTTTTGGCACTTAGGAGTACAACTCCTCGTGTGGAGTTATTTTTCGATTATGACTTTTCATCTATCTATTGTACGTAACTCTTGTATGTATGTTCTACGTAACTCCCACCAAACCCATCGATCAGGTCCATCGCATCCCTCACAATGATGTATTCCTTCTGACCAGCACCACACGGATCTGTAAGGTCCTGGCTCTTATTTAAAGGCTCTTTTGCTCCATATCTCTCTTTCCTCTCCACTCTTGCTACTGATTTATATACAATTCAAACATTGACGTTTTTTATTCTTTCTCTTTACTCCCTTACCTTCCACGTATATTTACACACTATCACAGATTCCGAGCATAAATCCCGCTCTGTACACCTTCCACTCTCTCACGATCTCTTCAAATACTTCTTGAGTTTCTTGCAGTCCCAATTCCAAACCATGCATTCAAAACTCACCTTCACGATATACCCCCAGGCCACCTCTATCTCTTCTGCCATCGAAACCCCACTATCTTCTCCGTGGTCACAAATTGTCACGTCTGAGCCCGAATCCGATTGGATGGCCGAAGCTGCCGAATACTACCAACGGAAGTTCGACAAATCGATGCAGGAACCCTCATCCCCGGCTCCTCCCAAACATTCTGGTATTCCTGAGCGTGATCCTCCCCCAAAATGTTCCAGAAGCCCCCCTTCTACCATTCGTGCTACGCCTGCGCCAGTGTGGCCAGATTTCGAGCCTGAGCGTGATTGGGAACAGGTTGCCGCTGAATACTATCAGCGAAAATACCAAATGGGTCTTATGGTGTCCCCAAAACTGAAAGCACCAAAGAAATCGGCAAAGAAGTTGATAACATCCTTCTGCAAATCTTTTCCGGTCCGCCGAGTTCCGATTATGGTCCCGAAATTCGGCTTGCCAGAATTCAGAGCCCGATCCCGAAAAGCCGATCCCGAATGCGATGGGACTCCAATTCTCGGGCCCGAGTCCGAGTCCGGTGATGATCCTTTTGATGTCACCGATGAGATATGAGATCTATGCCGTATCCGAGCCTTGGCGCTCGGAGTTGACCCCAACTCGGGGGTGGGAGAATGTTTCGTCTTACTTTTGGTTTCCTTATGTTATTATTTTTGTTTAACCTGTTTGGTCGGCGTATATGTATTTGGTCTTTTTGGGGATGGAGTTTTTGGTGCTAGGATTTTCCGTTATGTGGACTCCTCATGCATATGATTTTTTGGCTATGCAAATATATCAATAGTCTTTTCTGGAAACCTATTCTTTGCCATTGAGTGTGTGATATTCCTTATATATATGCCGGTAATAAGAGTGAAGCTTTGTGATATCTGTATCGTTTATAACTAAAATTCCTATCCTTCTCTCTTGGTCAAAAATCTTCAAGTGGCGAAGAAGGATTGCGAGGATCGTACATTTGATAGCAAAAACTAGTGACTTAATTTCGATTTCTCTGGACCGGATCTTTTCTAGTCGTAGTCCCTCCGAGCTCGATGACATTCACGTCAGTGGCCCCGGGATGGACAAGAAACCACAGTCGACTCTCTTTATAGTGATACTGCATATAGTGATACTCTCGTTATAAGGATAGAAACCAGCTGTCCTGAGATACCTTTTTGCCCGTACCTCTTTACTTATAGTGATACTTGTCTTATAAGAATATAGTCAATTAAGATTTTCGGTCCCGACCGTATCCTTATATCGAGAAGTGACTGTAGTGTGAATTCCCATCGGAAAATCATAAATCTTCAAGTTGATATAAAACGCTCCGCCCGGCGGGGAGGAAGCCATGTGAAGCTTTATAAATACACAGTATGAGTAGGGTGATCACCGGTGCTTTAAAAGCAGGTATGAACAGCGTTAAGTAACCCAGAAAAAAAACTCATAAAGTCAGAAACATTCTGTTTTATAGGCCATAGTAAAAAAAATCTCCATTGTACTCTGCTCTCCATTGGAGATCGTGATCCCTAAGACTTTCTATAATATGCATCAATACAGACATGATTCGAGGCGCCATAGTGTCTTACATAAGAGTAGGTGTTGAGTTAAAATGTAAGACCTTCCGTATATCGAATCCACCCCTCGAGCCGTATTAGGTTCCTGCGTTGAAATACAGGGCGATAGTTCCCTCGATTTGTATCGTTCGACTCGTTCTTAAATTAAGGCGGAGGTTAAAGCATAACTGTTCTTTGATAGCTCATCTGGCTATCCATCTGAGCAATATGGATTCGGTCAATGAGCTTTTGGGCCTAAGTAGGCCAGGTGTTAATTATGAACCAAGCTTCGTCTTGTATAAGCGTACGGCCGGTTGGTGGAAGATGTTCAATACCCCTGCTAGTAGTATTCAGCTAAGAAGTGTTAAATGTTTCATGCTCCTGTGAAACGAAATTCCATACCATCTGGTTGGGATACCATCATAGATAATCACTCGATAATCCTAGCGGGGTCATTCCTATTGATTTTTCCATCAAATCAAACTTTGTTCGTTTCGAGGCTGCTACCACATTTCGCTTTCATTTAATAATGTCGGTTATCATGGTTTTAAGAGCCTCTGTCATTGCTGTTCCTGATGCTGCTTCCGAGTGACCTTATTACTGCCGTTATGGCTGCTACCTCACCGAACTAATGGTGATAGGAATGGTAAGTCGCAAAAGAAGCGGTGGGGCCAGTAAAGATGGGAATCTATGCAATTGTGGTGGTTTTATGATGGTAATGCGTATGTTGGTGATTGTAGTGGCGATGATGAAGACGGTGATGGTGATGGGAAGAGATCGGTGAGAGGTAATTTATGTCTCACCTCAGCTATGTACACTTGGCAGATCCACAAGTGCCAGGTAACTTGGATGTGATCCAGAACACATGTGGCGGTATCTATATCAAGGCAAAATCTTTTTCCGTTGCGGTCCGGTCGATGTATGGCCAGCAAACTCCATTTCCAGGATTAGGTTTCTCTCAGTCTCGTTCTCATCGGTCCCAGCCAAGATATATCGATAAACGCGCCCATAAGAGTATAGCGCAGGGTAGGGGGTTTTTCTATCTTAACGTGGCGAGTACCAAAATCGATTTGCAAGAACTCAGAATTCAAGACCATAAACTACTCAAATTTCACGTGCTATTTCGAATTTACTTGTTTTTATCAATTTAGCTGTCATGTGGAAGGAAATAAACCATAAATCTCCATATATAGCCCCGTGGCCGCCACACCCCCGTGAGCGTGTCTACAGCAATATACCCAGCACTTATAAAGGTTCCACTCTCTTACAATCCCTCTCCTGCAGTCTTTCTTATCTCCAGTTGTATCACCACTGACATCGCACCTATTCACCAACACCTCCTGCGCAACAGAGAGCCAGTAGCATTGCTATACGGGCTAGCGGCATATACGTATCAGGTAGTAGCAACGATACCACCATAGCGATATAAAACCGGTAGTTTCAATGGCCGTATTGACAAACTTTAATGGTGATGGTCTCTAAGACGAGAGCGAGGTATGCAGCGCCTGTGTGTAGCTTGGCAGCAATAACAGAGAAGACGGCGATAGTAATGATACCATCTATGGTGGTAGCGGCATCATCTGGAACTATAGTACGAATCTAGGTCTCACTCTTTATCGTATTAGCTAAAATTCATGGGGTGGATAGGAGCGCAATGTTTTCTTCATTGACCTGTTTTAATCACATACCAGGTCTGAATGTACTCGGGTTCTAAAAAAAAGATACATGAAAGTTTCCGATAGAAGCAGATACAAACGAATCTCGGGCCTATGGCCATAAAAAGAACCCAGCTCGGGTCCTCGGGCCAGTATCGACCTGCTAGCCTCCTATATACCTTGTTTGGAGTGCACCGTTACCATCGAGCTCTAACTGAACACCCGAGCTTAGGTGATCCGAAATCAATAAAACACGTGGTGAAAGCAGGTGATAGATGTCGATCACCTAGGTTTCAGATTATGAGAGTTTTGAGTGCTAGAAGAAGTGAACAACTCGAAAACGAATTTAAGCAATTAAACCGAGCACTCCTTATAATAAAGAATTAAATTCTACCCTTTCAATCACCGAATGACAATATATATGGTAAGTAAGTAAATAGTCACTATGAATGAGTTAAACAAAAAATTTCCGAGGGTTGACAAGGTTGCAGGTTCGAATCCTGCCGGGGCGAGGACTCAGGGGATATTAATCGTGGTTTCCTTTCCTGGCTTGGCATGTGGGTGGGTTTCTGCTCGTGAAGAGAGTTTTCCCAGCACCCGGCGCCCAAATGGGACATGTAGAGAAAAATGCGGAGGAGTGTGACTAAGTGAAGGTGGCGGGCTTAAGTGCTCGGTTGGGGTATTCCATTCGGTCCATCATGGATCGAACCCTCCAGGTGAAGCTTAGAGAGGGTAGTACGCCGCCATAGACTACGGTCTGTATGCGAGTATGAATTAAACAAAAAATTCAAAAAAAGAAGACTAGCGAGTGATATCTCATGATTAAGTACCACACAACGCCGTCCCGCTGATACAAGGCCACGATTCAAACGTCTATATTAATTCCCTCAATAAACAGTCGAATATAGTCAAATACCACACGGATATATTTCAACACACCTGGACATCTACACCACAACCACACCTTATTTAGCCATCAGCGTCAAATCACCGCAACTCCATAAAATCTGCACCAATTCGCTTCACAACGTCTACAGCATTAAGCCCCCCAAACTTTATCTATCAGCGCCTTAACACAACACTCAAATTTAACGCAAGCATAAATGCCGCCATGGCCCCCCCCCCCCCCCCCCTCCCCCCCCTAGAGAACAGGTTTCTTCGCCCCAGGCAAACAACCATGTACCTCGCCGCCTAAGAGCGGCAACATAACCAATTCTAGCTAGGGTTGGACAGCTAGGATGGGACACGTAATTGAGTGATACGAGAAGCAATATAACTTACGGCCACTAATAGGTGACACCGAAGGGGAAGAAAAGGTGGTATGGGTCTAGTTGTGGAGTGAGATACCCCCTGACCTGGATATATAGGCCTTGTACCCTACAATTCTGTTCTATCCAAGGGAGTCCTAACCTGTTATTATTGTGTTCGGCTAATCATAATACGTGTAGTTACTGTTGAGTTGAGTGAGCATGCGAATAGATCCCAAACCTATATGTATGTAGTAAACAGAAATGCACTAGTTACACGAAAGCTACGATAATAAGGGATTCCAAAGCTTCTCGGGGTTTTCACACTGGATATAATATTACACTAAAAAATTCTCCTCTTCAACCCATGATACGGTCTTTTTTTCGTCCAACACTAGCATCATCCATCTAAACTCCTCACACACACGCACAAACAGAATGCAGAACCGTAATTGCCAAAAGAAGAAATTTAAGATATTATGTAAACTTTAGGAAAGAGAAAAGAAAGAGATGACCGCTCCAAAGAGAGAAAAGAAATTCCCAACCAACCAAACCACAAACTGAACCCAGACGAGAACTTAAATACATTTCCCCCCATCCTAGGGCCCACAATGAGGAAAAACATGGAGACCATGAAACTGACGTAAGGTTCTTTTTCACACACGACACAAACTTATTTTTTTTCTTATATGATCCAGATTGTACTTTTGGTGACCGAATACCAAAGAGATCGGGCAGAAGTAGAAAATTCATTCCAAAAGTATACTCAGGGAAATTATAAGGAAAGTATATTACACCATCTATGAAGCAAAAAGCTGAGCAAGACCGAAGTGCTGCTCAACATTGTAGGCACCAGGTGCCTTCCAGTAGTCATCAGTGAAGGTGAAGTATGCGACACGTCCAGGCATAGCGGAAACCATAGCGGCGACGGCAGTAGCTTGTTCAGCGACACCGGGGATGGCGAGACCGTTAGCCTCACCGGATGAGGGCCAACCGCACTCAAGGACCCAAGCCTTCTTTCCAGAGCAGACGGCTATATTAACAGTTAGTATATATTCTTTCAGAGCTGGAGTGAGAGATTATGCAACTTACCCTCAGTGAGAGCGACCTGGCTAGACAAGAAAGTACCAGCATCAGAAGCAACGGTACCAGCATTGAAGAAGGGGTGGATGTTAACACCGATAACATCCATAGCCGAGCAAAGGTCGGAAGCACCGTAAGACTGGAGGATGTTCAAGGGCTCAGTGGTAGTGACAGGGCCGGTGTAACCAGCGTTCTTGAGCTCGGAGCCAACGCTAATCATGTAGGTGGCCAACTCGGATGCGGAACAGTACCCGTTGAAGACAGCTTCGTTACCAACGACCACCAAGACAATCATGTCCCACTTGCCCCAGGCGATGATATCCTTAATCTGGTCGCTGCCAGTGGAACCACAGCCAGCCTTGAGGAAAACACCAAGAATCAATCCAAGGCCGTGCTTCTCAGCAGAGCCACCAACGTTCTCTAGACCGGAGCAGTCGGTAGAGTAGATACGGAGGTTCTGGAATCCCTTGGAGGCAATTGAGGCAACGTCGGCCTCGACTTCCTCAGCGGTCTTGCATCCACCACCGTTGGCGTATGGAGAGTAAGTGATAGCCCAGAGACCACCATTGGAGGTAATCTCACCGGTGGCGGAAGATGCGGTAGGGGCAGCGGAAGAAACGGAAGTCGAAGGGATAACAGTAGCGACAACGCTGGAGACACTTGAAACGATAGAATCAGCGGGGGCAGTAGTCGAGCCGGCGGTGGAAGTTGGGACCGCAGGGACGGTGGTGGTGGTAGGAACAACGTTAACGGCAGTACTGGTAGGAACAACGTCAACGGCAGTGCTGGTGGCATCAGAAGTAGGAGCGGCAGTGAAGAGCGGGCAAGTGACAACCTGAGAAGTGATGGTGATGGTGGTGACAACCTCAGGCTGGACGTAGGTTCCAGGAGCATAGGCGGTTGGCACTGGGTACTCGACGGTGGTTGGTGCAGGGACATCAGTAGTGGTCGCACCAATGGTGTAAGTACCAGCAGTCGGGCAGATGTAGGTGGTAGTGTAGATCTTGCTGGTAGTAACACCATCATCAACCTCAACAGTGGCAAGCGGGCAGACAACAGTAGTTGAAGTCTCGACGATGGTTGTAACACCGCCGTAGGTCTGCTGACCGGCGGGAAGCGAAGTGGTCTCAGGGACACAGACAACTTCGGTGCTTGTCAATGTCACTGTGGTGGCTGGGATGGTGTAGACACCGGGGGTATCAATAGTGGTCACCTGCTGGGTGGGCACAGGTCCAGCTGGAGTAGTGGCAGGTCCAGCTGGGGTGGTGGCAGGAGCTGAAGCAACATCAGAGACTGACGAGACTGCATCCACAACTGACGAGTAAGTAGTGAGGGTAGTCAAAGATGTTGAGGTCTCGGTGTGCGTAACCGTGCTTGAGACAGTAGTGGTGAGCTCATCAGTGGGGGCGGCACCAGACGGAGACCCGACAGCTGGCACACCTGTTGATGTACCGGTTGAAGGAACACCAGATGATGGAGCTCCGACGGCTGGGACATCAGTTGAAGGAGCACCAGATGGGGTCCCCACGGCTGGAACATCAGTTGAAGGAGCACCAGATGGGGCCCCGACGGCTGGGACATCAGTCGAAGGAGCACCAGATGGGGCCCCGACGGCTGGGACATCAGTTGAAGGAGCACCGGATGGGGCCCCAACGGCTGGGACACCAGTGGATGAGCCATATGAAGGAACACCAGCAACACCCGAGGAAGCAACACCCTCACCAGTTCCAGGAACACCGGAGCCAGGGACGCCTGAACCTTCAGCTGGGGGGATTGAGTATGTAGCATCAACCTCACCAATGGGGACAACGGTCTTTACTGCCTGGACAGTGGTGGTGGCATCGGAGACGATAGTGGGCTCAGGTGTGACTATTTGAAACATAATGTTAGACACATATGAACCCTTGATACTACATGTGCACAATCCCACGATCTTCATGAGATGATACGCATATCTTAAAACATGTTAAACATGGGGGAAACACTCACGAGTGACCTCAACCAAGTATGTGGTGACATAGGTAGAGCAAGCACACTCGTCCGGAACTACTTCAGGGACGATCTCGCGGGGTGCCAGATCGGCATGGGCAGCATGGGCGTGGCGGCGGTGAGAGTGTCCTCGTGCAGACACACTGCCCAGGAGGGCAGTCGCCGCAATGGCAACAAGACTGTATCTCATGATGATGATTTAAAAACTAAATAATCGGGAAAAAAGAAATAATTCTTCAACCGTCAATCAATAATTGGTTTGATATGGAATGCTGTAGTTGGTGAGTCGCAAAAGAAAGGAATGCCCGCTAAAAGAGTGAAGCGGTTGTGTACGTGAAGATATGAATACGCAAAGTTGCCTGGAACGAAGGTTGCCTTGTGCGTGGTGATGGAAAGAGAGAAAGGAAGGGGAAGATGGAGGTCAACGGGCTGCATATTAAGGGAAGTGCCAACCAAGCCCAGCCCAATCGCACCCCTCCAAAAAGGGGGTAAACATGTATGTACCTACCTACCTGACTGTTGGACGACTTTGGCACTAATAATCGTCGCAGGCTGAGGCTGCATGGATAATCAATCTATTGAGATAAATGAACCCAGAGAACTTTCCTGTTCCTTATGGTCGTCTCATCCAAAGATGGCAAAGTCGATTAACCACTCCACACACTGACCTGCCCGCAACTAAGAACGAATTCAATTTCGACAAGAAGGGACCGACATATTTTTGTCCGAGTCCTATTGTTCGCCGACATCGCCGACATCGCCCACTTTCTGCCCAGTATTTTTCCTTCGCGAAGTAGGAAACGGGCAGTGGGCGGCGACTAATTCTCGGAAAAAGCTGCGACCAGGGGCAAAAAGGAAATGAGCCCAGCAAACAAGGATGTTAGTAGGCTAGCCCTCCAATGAGGAAGAACGAGCTGCCGATTCCGTTGTTGTTGGCGGCTGCAGTGTTGTTGACCACCCACCCCTTCCTGCAAGGTACCTAAGTACCTACATGTACTCTCCCTAAGGTACTGCTTGGCTGTAACAACCTGGTCCAAGACAATAGCCTATTAGATCTTAGACCCTCGTTCCAGGGTACCCAATGTCAAAGTCAGCATATTGGGCCCTTGAGGGGTCCAGGAGCGACGACAACACAAGATAGAGCAGATTTCAGATATTGAATATCACAAATCTTCTGTCGCGAAGCGCTGGCAGAGTATATCTCGCTGCTGTTTCACTCGCAGTGACGATTGTATATAGGCTTAGGAGATTTAGTCTCCTGAACAGTTACATAAACTTGTTTGGAAGGTTTGTTCAATTATTTGACACTTTGAGGTGACAGCGAACTTTTGGCTTAGTGCGAGAGCTCCTCGATTAATTTGAATATATCGTGGCCTTGGCTTGGGTTTGCCGCAGTCCCATCATATTCCATTCCGAGCCCCAAAATAAAGCTGATCTGTTCTAGGGATTCAGATCCACAAAACCCACAAACAATTGCTTGACCAAAACCTTAACAGCCTGTTATTATTGATGGTCCCGACCTAGCTGTACGACATCAGGATCAAGGTGCTCTTTGGAAATTTTGGAGGCGTGTTTCAAGAACAATAATAACGGCTCCGCCCACCATCTGCAACCCCAGTGCGGGGACACCCATGACCCCCCCATCCCCTCATCACCGTGGAAGTACCTGCAGTGGTCAATAATGCCTATGTCCTCCGTGCTGTACTTCCCCCCACACATTGGACAACAAAGATAATCAATCTTAACGACTGCGGGCCCCTCAAGCCCTGATCGCTAAATCCGCCAGTCCTTTCAAGTCCTCCTAGATGAGCCCGAGCCCTACGTATTAGAGTACCGCCGACCTGGCTCCTGCTAATTCTATAAGATCTAACTGTTTGTAACTGTACTTGGCAGGTAAATGTACTAGGAAGGTTCCTTTGGTCCATGGGCAATTTCGGTCAGGGACCATGCATGCCTCTAGCTGTCTTAGCTAACTACATGTGAGTAGAAGCTGCCAAGAAATCAGACCAAGAATGCGTCGCCGACGGAGCTCCCTTTATTCTCTGGGCATCAACACAACAGCTACTGCATGTAAATACATGTACATACGGTACATGTACATGTATGTATGCGAGTGACATGCTGTGAACATCAGCATAAACCCCCACCACCACTAGCACTAACATATGCATAGATTCTCTGCTGTGCTGGCGCTCGCGCTCCATCGTGCAAGCGCTCTCCACTGGTAGCTAATAGAATGTAACAGAGCCACAATTCGAAGCACTAAATTCCAACGGGATCTGTCATAGCTACCGAAAAAATGTGGTGTGTGTTTAAAAAGGGGTCCACACGCCTTGGCAAATTGATCTCTGAGGCTCGGCGGCATGTGCCGCACACGAACCTCTGCTCGTCCCATCCGAACCGTGGTTCCGAGATCCCGCGCGTAGTTTCTCGAAGCATTCAATAGGAAGTGATATTCTTCTCTCCTGCAGCTCATGGAGTAGATCTCAGAGGCTACTGAATCTCGTTGTGGTGTACCGTTTCCGGCTCTTTGCACCTGTACCTACTATGGTAGGGTACCACCAGCTTCCCGCGGCCTTGATTGAGTTCTTTTTGATTTATGTAAACGACATAAGCTTCTGCGCCTACATATTATACAGGAAAAAAATAATATAAATAATATAAATGAACCAGTATGTGCATATTTTCTCTATTTTTCAGCTCATTCGCACCCGTTTATATAGTACCCGCAGATAAGCCCGCACTGATCGATACTTCTACGCAAAGCACCCTGGGGAATTCCTAGATACATACATGTACTCTTTCAGCTATTAGCGTCATATAGGCCTAGGTACTCTATGATACGAGCTCGACTCGCGTCGTCATGTATTTACCGACTCGCCTCGAGAGTCTGAACCACGGCCATTGTCCGTGACTGACTGACCAGCGCGACTGTCTCGCTCAGTTTATATTTGCACAATTTTATCTCCTCCCGCGAAATGTCTTTTATTCCCATCATCATGTCGCTCGGTAACAACTACAGGGAAGTACCAGGGTAGGAGGATGTTTTATATTACCTCGTGTCTTGATATAGATTTCTAGGTAAGAGTGAACGCTCGAGCATAGATTATTTACTTTAGGGCGTATCTATGGCCTTTGTTCCTTTTTAATTCGCTTACATGCATACATAAGCATCGCTCGGCTTCTTCATGGTCCCTCACTCGACATACAATTTACGAACTTAATCGAGCCTGTATACGCGTTACGCAAGATAGGCAGGTAACGTCTGGCTGTTTCGGATTTTCAATTACGGGAGTAAATTTCCGAGGTTCCGAAAGATCCTTCGAGGCGCATAGTAAGAATATGTGCATAGAGTGGAGTGCGTTGGGACCGTAGGGCGACTTTTATGCTCGGATCGATTAGTGGATCCTTTAAAGAGGATGCAAATTGTTGTTGGGGAATTATATTAGATCCCCAGAGCAAGCGTAAACATCGAGTAGTTGTATAAGGATTCTTGTCAAGACATTTCTCGAACATCGACTTTCTTGTCGTTATCTCTATCATGTCCAATCCTGAGCGTATTACCATATTTCCGGGATCTTTTCTTTTCCTCATTGCAACTCCAACACTAGACTGATATCTTTCCCTTACCAATTTCCTCCTCAAGTCTTGGATGAACTAGGTTTTTTTTTTTTTTTTTTGTTTAATTCATACTCGCATGCAGACCGTAGTCTATGGCGGCGTACTATCCTCTCTAAGCTTCACCTGGAGGGTTCGATCCATGATTGGACCTAATGGAATACCCCAACCGAACTCGCAATTGAGCCCGCCACCTTCACTTAGTCACACTCCTCCGCATTTTTCTCTACATGTCCCATTTGGGCGCCGGGACTGGGAAAACTCTCTTCACGAGCAGAAACCCACCCACATTGGATGAACTAGGTATACTTTATGAAACTAATGAAGTTTGGTATTTCACAAGTGTAACTTAACAGAAGCAAAGAGTCCTTAGTTGCCTCCGAGCGGATGCATCGGAGTTCGAGATAAGTACCCGTCACTGAGTTTGCGGAGACATGCAAGGAAACGATTAATCGTTATCGATAAATACTAACTCTGAACACAACTTATGTATTGTTTTTGTAGCAGGAAAAATGGAATGGTAAAGAAATCAGCTCAATGAATCTTGTTCTATGAGCGCTATATTCAGCTTTTATTAGCCAACTCCATCGCTCAATCATTTCCACCCCCCTTTCAATCGGCCCCTCTAAATTGAAGAAAGAAAAAAAAAAGAGATCACACACCCTTTCCCACACCTCTTCCAACCTCAGCATAGTTTCTCATTGGTTCTACTTTCTCTGCAAACAGTGACTTATAATACCAAAACTTCCAGCACCACCTACCCACTCCGTTATACCCCGGCGGGCGTTCCTCGCCCTCACCCGAGCGCCCCTGACACGAGCATTCCCAATCAAACCCCGGCATATGGGTTGCCGTGCATTGAAATTTCCAGTCCTTGCGGCATCGGTTGTCCGTCTCGTAGACGTAGGCGCATATGGATACGTCGGCGTTGCAGTGCTTAGTTATCCCCTCTTGGTGTACAATGGCACTGGAGCCGGGTCTGATGATGTAAGTGCATTCGCAGTGGGAAGTGCGGGTGATAGTTTGGTAGTAGCAGAAGAGGGTAAAGGGATGGGAACAGCGCTCGGCGTTGTCCGTGGGCCTGAGTGGAGGAGACTGGTGGGTTGCTTTTGAGCCTTCTCCAAAAGAATCCGCCGTTTTGGCCGTAACGGTGTCTTTTCCGCCTATTACGGATAATCAGAGGTTAATAATTGGAGCCTGTGGGCTTGATGAAAGAGGAAAAAACGTACTAGATGTCGGGGTCGTTTGGCGGCTGTCGCTGGCGACGACGAGGAGAAGAAGGACGGCGGAAATATAAAGTTTAATAAAGCCATGCATGGCAATATGAATGAGAGGTATATATAAGATATATATAAAAAACCAGATGAAGCGAAGGTGGAAACTTGGCTCTTTATAGCTGATTCTCGTCGTCGTAAAGTTCTCAATCAAGGTTGATTCGGTCTTAGCTTGTTTTATTTGCGGATACAAAATCCCAGGAATTACTTGTAGAGACACAAGACCACTCTCGATCTCTCTTTCAATGCAGTGTGGTTAGAAATTGATCGATGAGGAGGCTATACTAAACTGTAATATGTATTTTGTACTGACATCACAGTTGTTGCGCAAGGATGTATCAATACATACATATTCCCGTTGGAATCATCAGTACCGCAGCTGCAGTAGATATCTGTACGGCCTGCTTCCCGTAAATAGAGTGAATAGAGTGGTTTTAGAACCTAAAAAGTTCCGGCGAAGAGAAAAGAGAAAGGATGAATGTGTACAGGTAAGTGTGTTAGACACCGATCTTTTAGCCATGAGGATTCCATTTTCCAAGGGAATTAGCTAATCCATCGGTGGAATCGGACACTTCTATTGCGATCAGTACATGTGTTGAGTTTTTCCGTGATACAAGCATATATCACAACAGAAGTAAACTGTAGAGGGTGATATAGAGAAATGTACTGACCAAAAGAAAATGACAATAGAGGTCTAGAAGATAATCTTGCAGCAGTGTTCTAGTTCTTGACTAGGGTAGGGTGGATATCCCAGAGAACCAAAGCGCGGGAATTTAAAAAAAGAATGTAATTTTTGTAAATTTTGCTGATAAACCTATATACTTGGTAGTATTGATTAGGGCAAAAGAATATTAATCATGGTAAGAGGGCTAGATGCTCACGGTGATGCCGGGAGTCATGATGTTCTCAACTACATGTATGTGGTATATTAAAGTCACTACTCGTAGGTTCTGAAACTTAGGTCACGTTACTAATACCAGATGATATGCTAATTGGCATTATACATAAAGGCCCCGTGGCAGTCTAGGCTTTTACCGAAATAGACTAATCTCCAATCCACAAATCCAAATCCCGAGGCTCTCTTCAAATTTTATCAAAAATCAATGCCATAGATACGGCAGACCACAGGCTACATATGTATCCATACATGGAACACCATGTGTAAGCGTGCAAAGCACATCAATGTCTGTTTTCTTTTATTTGATATTAAAATCGAAGTATCCATCCTCTTATTATAACTGTATCCGGCATATATACACATGGAGAGGGTGTTGTGGCATGTCGTTACTCTTGGTGTTTGAGAGACTGGCCGTTGATAGTTTTATTCAAGGTATAATTTGCCGTTCCTTTCTCTAGACACGATAACACCCTTGTCTCGATGTACCAGTTCCATTTGCTGATAGACCCACCGTTGTCTCACCACCAACCATCTCCAACATGTCGTACGCGCTTAGCTTTCATGTTGGATATTTCCTGGCCTAACAACATCTGATCCGCTGGGAGATTGAAATTACAAAGTACTGTAATGTAGGTATTTATGTATTTGGACGAACTTAGGGCTGGACGCTCCACCGCCAGTTGTTTCCATCTCTCGATCTCCCAATTTAGCAGGTATATGAGAAGATTTCCATGCTGTCCCTCGGGCGATTGGATGTTTTTGGTATATTCTCCATGGGTGTGAGGGTCTGTGATGAGTGGGCTGCCTGCGTATACCTCTACATGTACATACATGTAGCTACATACAGGCAGACAAACAAACTGGAATCGATGCTGTCTTCTTGAAGTAGGTATCCACTACGGAGTACAGGGTACAATTTAGGGTAGATGCGATGATCGCCTGCAGCTGTCAGGGTTTATTCAGGGGGCTAGTAGATTACCGAGAAAGAGGATAGGTCGATAGATGGGGGCTGAAGTAGAGGGATGACAAGGAGGATTTGCAGAACTTGGTGTAGTCTAGTGGGTAAACTCATGAGAGCGCATCATAGGTGGTCACTCTCCAGATAGATGCCAGCTACAGTACCTACGCTGACGTCTCGCTAGGCCCTTTACCTTGGTATTTTCCGAGACAGGTGCGTATCAGCACATCGCAACACGCCACATGTGTACTAGAGTACTCTCCTCCACCTGAGTACTCTATGCTCACTCTGCCAAAATTAAATTGCCGCTTACTTAATATTTTACCACCAAATCATACTTAATTGGGGTTGATCGGCGGCATTTTAATTGAGTAGATCCACCCACATATAGTAGTCTTATACCTGCAAGATCTCTAACCAACTAACCATAGATGGAGAGAACTCAACTAATCCCCTAAACTCGGTGTTGTCCGGCAATAAGTACTATCTGGAGCCAGGATGTCGGAGCCTTTTGAGCCTATACCTGTAGAGTGGAGCAGGTAGGTAGAATCAACACCCTTGCCGGTCGGCCGGACCTTTGACTGGAGATGGATGATGATAAGGTATGGGGTGCAGGATTTAAATGCATATGTCAATCCCATAGGAAAATCCTCATGCCCCACTATGACAGTACATGTGCTCATGCGGGGAAGAAAGAAAATATTTACCTTATCAATGTCGCCTCACCTCCACTCACCTAGTTCACCCTCTTCTACTTATACACACCTCGGCCAATTATTCACCAGGTCATGCGACGTCACTCGCTTCTCTCCCTCACCAAACCTCAACTCGGTATCACGTTCATCGGCGTCTCAACTGTGTGAAAGTAAAGGCTCGTGACATCATCCTTCAGGGTATACTACCAGAATCTATCGACTATTATCCTCCTAACCATCCCCATACGCACTCACCATGCACCTACACCACTTTTATCAGACGAATCGGCATATCGGGAACCCGGTAAGATCTTACCTCGACCTAGTCCAAGCAGCATGTGAGATCCCACGGTTGATTGTATTAATTTTACATAGAAACCCTCAATAACCAGCAACCCCAAATCCACCAGCATCCGCACAGACGGATCGGCGTTTCTCACAAAAGTGTCCTCAGAGCCGCTGCTAGTATCCGTCTTTCGATAGTCTCTATCGTCTAACAGCATACATACATATTGCCTGCTTTTATCTTTATAACGCACCAACCACATCATTCAATATTGCACTGCACATCATATCAGTCGATCGATTCAATCTACATACATATACACACCTGAACTTCGTTGATTCTATGGTCCCGGAGTTCGGATTCACCACCTCCCGACGACGCCGGCCGGAGCTGCGAGATCCGCCCTGGCCTGCAGCCCCCGCAATTGTCGGGTGATGCCGTGTATTTCTTCACGAATAAAATCCCGTAGGCATCTAATTTAACAGTTCCCTCCTTTCGAATCTTCTTTCTGCCCTTATTTTGTCAACTCAAATACATAAGCCACGCATGAGTGCTGGCTATTGTCCTCATCCTATATCTTGCCGTCACCAATATCCCAACGAACGCCATAATGCAACAAATAATAAAAGAGAATAAAAAGAAAGAACAAGAAAAGACGACAGTCAATACTACAAAGAAATGGTTAGCAGCAGAGGTGGTAAAGATTTACATGTCAAAAGAGGGGGGGGGAGAAAGAGAATGAAAAAGCATGGCGAATATGCTAACTGTTCTAAGGGGAAGCAGATCCGGTTATGATATTCGCAGTTTTAAGAAATGGCACGAAAGAAGGTCTTTGCCGACAAAATGAAACAAACAAAAAACAAAAACAAACCCCTTGACTATAAGGATCGCTCAGTTACGTTCCCAGACCAGGCAGACAGTGATATGCCTATACGACATCCAAAAAAGAAAGAAAAGAAAAGAAAAGAGGCGAGGAAACCCAGAAGCACGGAAGAAACGTCCCCGCACCCAACCTGTTATATAAACCGAATCAATCGTGTGCGCCCACATTCAATGCAATCGATGCCTTCTTCCGCAAGCCGAAAAAGCTAGTTCGATGTTTGGATTTTGCTTCTTTTTCTTTCTTCTTCTTATCTTTATCTTCTTTTCCGGCATGCCCATTTTCGAGCATCTCTCTATCAATTTCCTTTGCCCGTTCCTGTTCTGGTTCGTCAAGTTTGCTCAGGCCTCCGTTTGTCCCGTTCAGCTCCCGATACTCATTCGCTGGCGGAAGTAATGGGGACAATATCGATGTTGGTGTATTAGGTAATGCCGGGGTAGCTTGCAAGGGGGACATATCTCCATTCTCAAGGGAGAAAGACGCATTCCGTTCCCGGTCTTTCCTCCCCTTGCCGTCGCCTCCTAGCCATTTTGGTGGCCCGCGAAGGCTTTTACTAGTGGAACGGAATCGATTCATGCCAGTGTGATAGCTAGTCTCTACCTTATCTTTCTTTTCTGCCTTTTCTTTCTCTTTCTCCTCCCGCTTCTCCTTCTCCCTTTTCTTGGACTTAGGGAGACCAGGTGTACCGGGAATTTGGTCAAGAGGATCAATGAGTGATCTCCGACTGGGATTACCAGGGATCTCTGTGCTCACCGTGGGAGGGTTTGAAAGATTCAAAGGAGGCAAGTGGTTCTCCTTCAATTCTGCGCCAACCGACCCTTTGCTAGCATGTCCGTTCATATGAGCGCCTGCGGCCGGCGATTTCAGCTTTGCTTCGGCTCTTGCTGCGTCGGCCGCTGCCCGTGCGGCTTCTTCTTCCTCTTGCTGTTCCGCCCACATTTCCCTTTGAACCGCCTCCAAGGTCGTTTCCTGGTAAAACAAGACGTACGCACATGCCATTCCGGGACGCTCACCAAAGAAGTTTCTCACATAGGCCTTGTCCACCGGCTCGACGAGTTCATCATCAAAGAGCAACCAACCCTTGTCCTCGGTCTTGACTATGGCTACATAATGTCCATGATACGGGCCACCGCCAATATGGACCACCACAGCGTATAGTTCGTATAACCTATCCTGATCATCTGCATCGTCTGTCGTGTTGAATAGTCTCAGGTGATAGGGGTACACCACTCGATAGTGTAGCTTCTCGAAACGTTGCGAAGTTTCCATGTACTTGAACCGTTTCAAGTGCAACGCAAGAACCTTCGGTAGCCGCTTAATCTTCATTCGCTTCTCGGCTTCCTGCAACCCCCCACAAGTGTCACAGTGAAACTTGTTGCGTTCACACAGCATTTCCGATGCGGAGAAGTTCCGCAAGCACGATGTCACCGATGAGTTCTTCTCCAGGTCGATTGACAGGTCGAGGAACGGTTCGTTTCTTCTTGATACGTTCTCGCAGGTGAGACATTTAGTCTCGGAACTGATGACACCTTCAAACAGCTCATGAATCCAGCCAGCCGCCGATGCGGAAGTCATAGATGCTGTTGAAGCAGCGGAGGACGAATTTACAGGCGTCAAGGAGCCAGACGATTGCGATGGGGGCGCCGCCAGGCTTCCATTTCTTAGTCCATTCTTCTTCTGGTAGTCGTCAACGTTCTCTATAACCTGATTCAAGACAAAATTCAGAAACTCGTGAGCGTCCTGGTGTTGCTGGCCACTGAACATATCATTTTTTCTCCTTAGAATCTCTAAAAACTTTGCAGGATTGACAACCCCTGTCCGCGACTCATGCCCCATGATGGCCTCAAAAATATCCTTCAGTCCAGAAAATAAGTTCTCCTCCATACCATACGCAGCATTGTTTGATTGATCAACGTTCAAGACAGGACCGTTCAATAACGCTTGTTTCTTTTTCGCTTCTGGTGTATCTTTGTTTTCGCCCGAACCCATAGGGTTATTGGTCAAACTAGCTGCTAGCGGCAGATGTTTCTGCCTTTTCAAATCCTCTTTCCCTCCCGCAGTGGGCTTTGGTATATTATTCCGGAGAAGTCCGGTCGGGGAAGCTGGGGTTGATAATGCAGGTTCGGTGCTGACCCTCGCAAGTTGTCGCGCGTTGTGTCCCCCGGATATGCTTCCATTAGGTTGACCGGGAAGCTGAGATCTGTGGGGAAAATTGACGACACTTTCTCGGAAAGGTTTCGAGTAGTATAGACATTGTAGAATTGAATTGCAGTAGCTGTGGCCGAATAATTAGTTGAAAAGTCAATTACAGAGGGCGATGAAAAATGCAATTCTCGGGGGAAATCATTTATTGTCCCATACCAAGTATTTCCAAACTGCGGCAGAATAAAGGGTGTTAGTCGAGCAATCCTTTCTTCATATTCTGGATGTGGGGCGTACGCCAACTACATTCTCCATCCCAAAAAACTTGTCGCTACCATTAAGTCTGGGGGGTCCTTCTTCTACCAAGGCCTGCAATCCGGTTGGCGGAGGCTCAGCTTTCTGCTTTGTGGGCGAATTCAACGCGGGTTGGTGTAAACTCTGCAGGCGCACATCAAGGGGCGTGTCAGCACTTTGTAATTTCTGCGCGCGGTGACGAAGGTCTGCCGTTCCCTCTCTTCCCTCACAACCTCCATCAGCCTCACAGCCTTCTTTCTGAGCTCCATCAAGCCTTGCGGCTTACCACCGATATGGGTACAGGTGTGATCGCTAGGAACCAGAATAGAAATCATGATAGACGTGATACGGGCAGGGAAAGGGAAGGAGGGACGAGAGGCCGGGGAAGTGGAAGAAGAATGCGAGAAAGATAGTGGGTGAGGTAGCACGTAGCGAGATAGCGGGCCGAGAGAGAGGAATTAAAACTGACCGCGCGCTCCATCCACGGGAGGTTCTTGAAAGAGCTCAACATTTTGAGCGGCGAATAAGTGCCGTCTGGCTACCTATGAGGGTAGATCGTTTGGGTGTGGTTCTCGTGTACCGAAGTTTGGAGGGGAGCCTATGTGTTGAAGAAAGGATGCCTAGTTACGGTGAGGGAGGGTGTCTGTCCCACTATGCTGTGTCTTGGTTTTCTCTTTCTAATGTCTTGCTATGTTTCTCAACACACTTGGGCGGGGATTTAAGACTAGGAGTGGGAAGGCAAGGAAGAAAAGTAGGTATTGGAAGGAGGAAGAGTGGTGGCTGTCTGCTGGTGAAAACGGGATTTTTACTGAGCACGTTTGTGTTGGACAAGAAGAGCGGTAGTGTAGGAGGAGTGCTTGATTTGATGCCTTGCACTGTACAGGTTTCGCGGGCAACCTTTAGGCGAATGTTTGGGTAAGTGGTAGCAGAAGGACCTCAGTAGAGTGAAATAACGAGTGAATGGACGAGTAGGAGGGGGAGTGGGGGCGGCAGCAGTTAGGAAGGTCGGACAACCGCCAGTCCGTGGGTAGTAGGTTATTGGCAATCTATCTACAGTCTGGTCTGTCTGTCTCAAGGGATGACAGGTAATGTTTTTATTGTCTGAGGGTTCCCAATGGGATGTGTGATTTTCGTTGCAGACGGAATAAGTAATGGCTTGATAAGGCTGGGGGGTTTACTGGAGGTGTATTCAAGTAGGTATGGGTGGTGATGTATCGATGTGAGGGTGTGAGGAGGTTGGTAGGCAATGAATGGATGGATGGATGGATGGATGGATGGATGGATGGATGTAGGTAGAATATTGTATTGTGGGGAGGAGGGAGGGAAACCCTTACTGGGGAGAGACTCGGTGCATGGAAGGAAACCTAGAGTACTCGGATGTACCGAGTCAGTTGTCGCCGGTGATGCGTACTCGTGTGCACCGTCAAGCCAGACCAGAACCTCTCGCCGGCTACTATCCGGGCATACGAATGTATGTTTTGTCAATTGACAGTACCGTGGCTCGAATTGTCCTCCAATTGTCCTCCGAGTGTACCCCGATACCTATTTCTTACTCAGTCGCAACACCACGGAATGTACGTATCACCACCACCATCGCCATCGCCATGGCCTTGATCCGCTCTTCATCCCACCCGGATGACCCGCTTTCCTGCTTGGCTATCCTACTTGGCTTACCTACCTACATATGTAAATGTAAGCCAAATGGCGGCTGTCCCTGATTCTGATTACCAGCAGTCTCATATCTACCTATTCCGAAGCGGCTCTCAGAGATACACACTATGCATACACAGCCTTCTGATTTCCCAGGTATCACCAGCTAGCAGCTTGGGGGATCTGGACCCCATAATTAGCATTTCCCCATACTCACGACCCCCATAGCTACTGGCTCCCAGAGAAGAATAAGGAGGGTCAGCCTCCCAGGGCAGAGTGGTTTTCGTGGGATCCGGGGTGGAGAGACCCCCCGTCGTTCGCTCGGAACTCCGCCCCTCCACCTCTTCCTCCACATCCGCACCCTGCACGCATCTCTTGTTTCAGGGCTTAGGTTTATCAGACTCTCTTACTTAAATTTGTGGTGGATCAGCCTAAAACGTGCCGTTAGTAGCCAACTGGAATCTGCGGAGGAATAACTCTCGCGTGGCGTTGACAGGAAAAGTCCCCTTCCTTCCTTTCCTACAGCTAACATGAAGTACTGTATGTACATGTAGGTAGACTAGACTCGTAGGTACTCTAAGAGTAGAGTGGGTAGAGCAGGTACATACCTACATGTACCTACATACATAACCCTAGGGTAGTCTAGGGACCTCCCCGGTTCCAGGGTCTGTTACACACGTGCGCTGCGGGTGGATCTAATGGGCCCCCCTTCGCTTTTTCTACCTATGGGTGGTGCGCGTGCAAAACCGCCTTCAAATCCATGATCACCAAAACCCCAACCAACCATAACCGACATCATTCGTCATTTCAGTATCTCAAGGAAGAAATTATGACGGTGAGACAATTTCCTATCGGAGGCCAATGAATTATGTTGTGAGAAACGTTACACCTACGCAGAGCCAAAGGGCTTAGTCAGGATACAGGGGGGTTGCTCTTTGGGAGCGGTCCTATCCATACCGCACACAACATCTTGCCTAGCATATCACCACCTAGCATCTCCAGAGAGAGGCAGGAGGAGTGGCTTTTGGTTGTTTATCCTTTTCTGCCTATGTGCTTTTTGGCGTCTACGGCTGGCTGGATAACTCTACTGATAAACGCCGCCTCCTGCCCGCCCTGCCTAATCGACCAAAATCGAAATATCTCGCCCCATATGCATACATTTAACGCATTGCCCGCCCCCAGAATCGTACATAATAAAAGTCTTAATTTCTTCCATCTTCACCCACCTTCACCAGCAATCTACACAAACAAAAATGTCTCTCTCTCGATGCAACAACACTCGGCCATATTCCTTTCAAGGATTATCCATACAAAACGGTTCTTTGCAACCTTCTAGCGTGAGTTCCACCCCCGGGACAGACAGTCTATCCCACATGTGACGTAGTTTAGCCGATTACCGGTGGATGGTTGGTGAAGAGGGAATTGATAAGCTATCGTTGAATCTGGGGTGATTTAGCTCGTATGTATCTGTGTTGAGCGGCGGCGGGGAGTGATGGGAGCTGATGATGGAGGGGACGTGCTACTCCGCATACGATTTCAGGTACAGCGACGAACCTGCATACATTTCTCTTCCCCTACAGCATAAAGTATTCTAGCAGCGTCCATCTGCTCATACATAAATGCCCAATCCGACAAATCCAGAGTACCTAGGGTACTAAGCCATCAAGCCACCCAGCCATCCTTTTCGGAGGTTCTTGGTACGGTACAAAACCGTGTTTTCCACACTAGCCGCCCCCTCACGCCCCCCTCAACAAAAATTTTCAATTTTCCTACATACGCCACAACCCACCACACCGCACCGGGATAATCACCCCGCAAACCCGACCTTACTCCAAGTTTCGCGGCTGTTGATGGCTCAGAGATGCGGCGGCTAAAGGGTGGAAAGAACCCGAGAGACTGGAACAGATCAGAAAGCGCTGCAGTGGAATGGGTTTCAGGGAGATTTCTACCTACTTTATTATGTGGTTTCCAAATACTGGGGAGTAGCAAGCCACGAGGAATTCACAACCTTCGGTGAGAGCTGGGCGATGCCAAGAGGATGAGAACCCCGACAGATGAATGCTAAAGACGTCAAGTTGATGATCCCAAACGCACGATCCAAAGCCACTTCACTGGCACAACAGGAGATCTGCTATAGCCTACCACCACACCACCGTCCGCATAGGCACATATGTCATATAAAATGAACCGCTAAGTTGGAACCATTGTCGCCTCCCACCCACACAGTGTAGACCTCTCCCACACATGTACCTACAAGTATGTATGTACTTATAGAAGGATGGCTCGCCATAATTCCACCCGTTTTAAGACTTTCTCCCAGGCCTACAAAGCGGGGTAACAGGGGGTCTGCAAGGGAGGTTTCGAGGCCTTAATTTGTAGCTTAATGGCGGTTGACCGGTTGGTATTACCTACATTGTGCCTCACAAGAATTTGGGGAGGTACGACTTGGTGTCCGGGTCACTGTACCGAAGATAATATATCTACAAATATATATTTTGCGGGGATCAAGACATGAGCATAGTCGCTTGTTCCTGAGCGCATGGCGAGTAACAGGCATATATTAATGATACCACGAGCCTTTTACTCGATCTCGTGGTACGGTCCGATGGGTATAAGATGGGGGTAGATTGGAATGGGAACCCCATATGTACCAGTGGTGGCTAGCTCCGGGGGTACCCATTCCCTCAAAAATATTTGGAATGTCTCCTTTAGAAAACTCACATTAACCCAACGTGACTTATCACACGACAATATTCTCTCATCGTTTGGCCACCTAGAGTACCTACAAACTTCAGCTGAATCTTGCTAGATGGAAACGCATATGATCACATCGATCACGTCAGTCCGCATACCCCCTAAAATCTAGGTATTTCCACATCCCCATGATGGTACCATCAAAGCAACCAAGCCGCATGCATAAGTAATCTGTTGAGATTAATACCCAAAATGAGAAAAACACGGCCTGGTTATCGGATCTGGGGAGAGGAGAGAGTGGTGTCACACAACCCTAACCCAAGGTAAATAACTTGTGTAGTCTGACCACTATCTACCTTCTCGGTCGGGTGGAATTTTCGCGAGGTTAGGGATCCTGAAACTTGTTTGACACAATGGTTGTGGGTGTGGTTAGTATTTTGCAGGGTTATGAAACTCTAAAGATAATGTCAGCTACCCACGACAACGGCATGCGTCTTTTTTGACTGCTGCTGGTATCGTCTAAGCTATCGAGATAAGGATAAGATAAGAAATGGCATGGCTCGCGGGGCAATCACTGTCAATCAGTAGGAGGTACCTACAGAGGGCAAGGCAAGACTGCACTTGGGCCCGCAATGGTCTCAGTCAGTTAGAGTCTGAGCGGCCGGAGAGATCTGCAAAGGAGAAAAGGTTATTTCGACCTCGCATTACGATTTGATTTCTTATGTAAGCAACAAGTTGATTGGTTGCTGTGTTCCGTCCGTCTCTGGCTTGCCACGTATGTAGTGTAGCTGGGGATCCGAGTGATTGTTTATGAACAAGCATTATTTCGGGTAGGATTGGGGTTCAGAGTTTGGTGAATTGTCGGTGATGGATCGATGTTAGGTCCCTAGAGGTGGAAAGCTGGCAACTTGCCACGCGCACGATACATCTGGTGCGCGTGGCGGGGTTGCCAGCGCTGGCTTGGGTAGAGATAGGTATTGGTATAAACGACAGGCAGTTTTCTGATGTTTCCATATTGATTGGTGCTCGTTTTGGACCCAGTAGGGTGAATACATGTACCTACATGTACCTTCTAAACGCTCAACCACCCCAGGTACATACCTACGTGTGCTTAAATATAAGAAAGTACTGATAGTTCATCACACCATGTGACTTACCTAATCAAGTGCGATATATGTTTACTCAACTTGTACTGCTTGAGTAAACACTGCATCTGATTGATTGATTCATTTAAGGCATGCAGCATACTGGCTATGGTACAGTATGTACTGCATCTAGAGTATACATGTATCGATTAACTAAACAACGGGTTATCTAAGTAAACCCCCACGTCTCTAAGAATAGTACTCGAAAAAGAACACGTCCTGTAGGCTTAACAATTGATTTCACAACCTTGATATCCTTATATTACGAGTTTGCATTGAAGCATGTAGTATACGATCGACACCCGAAAAATAAGTACCACTACATGTACCTAGGTAGATGCATAATAGATAAATATCAGAGTAAACCAGACAAAACCTAGACTTCCACTCTCACTACTGCGATCTCCGTTGTAATATCCAGGTTCATTGTAGGTACACTTGTGTCTAGATAATCCCCCCCCCCCATAGCAACGGAGTTACTTGGACGCGGGCGTACCTACAAGGTCTCGGCCGTTTTTCGGCTCTGGGCCGGTAGTCGCATGTACATACTAGAAGGTTGTTCATATACTGGTACTTGTATGTGGTAAGTCCGAACTAAGGCAGATTGGCGAATCAAACTTGACGGACTCGTGCAGTACCATACTTTTTCTCACCCGGAATTAAGCGGGGATAGTGAATTTCTTGAGAATTGACGGTACATACTCGGGTACGCGCGGACAAGGTTGACAAGAACCAGATCGATTAGCGGCCTGGGGGGTATCGTTTAAGCACCAAAGACAACCCAATGATATTGTAGTTTCACGGATATGGAGTTTTTAGATAGTGGATTATTTGAAAAATTGACGGTATATAACTTATTTCACCGGGAAAGCAACCGAACCTCACAAGAAGAGGTTGTGGGCAACAAAACACTATGTATGAAGGGAGGCACATATAAGAGGGTTCAATGTGTCTTTTCCGAGCCCTGGAGTTATATAATGAATATAAACCAAAATTTGGTAAAGTCGATAAAGCTTACACTCCCTAACCAACTCAACAGCCTCTCTGCAACAATACTCTCACTAGATAGAGGTAAATCATGTCCAAAATAGTTGGGAGA
The DNA here is from genome assembly GCA_024713855.1 of Morchella sp. 2016-41. Classification (NCBI taxonomy): domain Eukaryota; kingdom Fungi; phylum Ascomycota; class Pezizomycetes; order Pezizales; family Morchellaceae; genus Morchella; species Morchella sp. 2016-41. Next base: position 1,417,068 of record JAMGZD010000014.1, read on the forward strand.
CACATAAATAACACTTCTGGCTACTTGGTTCTGTAATTATATATAAAATTCAACTTTCTACAGCAACCATGGATCATCCCATTGTCGCCCTTGGTTGCTTTCCCGGTGATGATCGCTTTCCCGGTGAAATACGTTACTCAAGAATGCATCGTTACACATAGGTATCTGCAGCTGTCTCCAATCGAACGCGCCCATCTAAATATGACGTCCTAGGTATGTAATTGGTTTTATCGGAAAGAACTGCATGAAACTCAGAGAGAGATCACTCTGGGCCGCCAAACTAAGACCTCGGAAAACTACACTTACGGCCTGAATCTCACATTTTCCCCTGCTAAGTACTAGTCGGAGATCTTTTGGCTTTTCGGGTATCGTTTCAGCTAAGGTACTAGTAGTGTTCTGATCAGGGCATTCATGGGAAAATAATAGACCGCGTAGCTTGCAATTGGTATGATTCAAGCTGGCCCATTGATAATTGGAGAAATCATTACCAATAATTTATCCGTAATAGGAATTCTACGTTGAAATATCACATTGAGCCATAACGCTTGTTAGAAAGATATCTTGTTTTGACTATTAGACCCTTTGCGCAAAAGACTCCAGCTCCAAATTCTGGTAACCTGATTGGCGTCGATCCTCTCATCAACCAATCATACAAGTAGAATTTAGAGCCAGCTCTATCTGCGCAAAGGGTCTATTGACCACTTGCTCGAGCCATATAGAGCGGTAAATGTGTCAAAAGTGATTTTTACCACAGGTGATATAAGCACTGAACTCTAGCCCTTGTGCTCAATCATTCCACCAATGGTATAAACACCGAATTTCAGTCTTTTTGCTGTGCTATACTACAGAAGTAAATGTTCAAAGTTATTAATGAAAATTTCCCACTAGTTGACACAACTCATATATCAGCATTATATAGCCCTTTTTAGCCAAAAAAAGCCTGTGATTTTTACCCTAGAGGTTGGCGTTGTAAGGTATAAATGCTGGTATTATTTCCACCACCGGTAGCGGTAGTAAATAATCTGCTACCAGTAGTAAAATTACTTTAAGACATTTACCGCCTCATAGAGCCAGCTTATATACATATGAGACGGCCTCAAACTCGAGTCGTATGAGCTTACGTACTTTCAAAAGAGTTCGAGCCTATGCGGCGGCTGGACCCAAACTGGCTCATGGGCCTCACTAACGTCGTCGTCGTCGTCGTCATCGACGACCCCTGGCATAAGTGAGCGAGTCGGCCCGTTGGGCAAAAGCCGTTGGTGTGACATGACGGAATTTATATAGATACCTGTTTGCCGACGTGGAGTTGTCGTTGTAGAGATTGAGGATGTACAGAAATTCTCACAGAGGATACTAGAAAAAGAGGATTGATCCCCACTTCATTTCGTAATCCCAGGTCCGGTCTGTCTAGATTAGTACTTGAGCTCGGAGTCTATCACGCTTCTTGCAGTTATCTGGACGTAGGTAGAACCAAGTTTCCAAGCAAAACCAAACAAAAAACCGATCCGTTTTGAAGGCTTTCTTGTCTTTGATAGGTCTTGGTCGACCCCAGTGGTACACAGTTTGGCGTGAGAGTTTTATATTGAGGAATAGATACGTATACTGCTGTGGGGCATTAGCCTTTCACGGTCAATGATTAATTGTCAACAAATCCCAGACTTGGCAAAACCACTCAAAGTGGCAATAAACTACAAATCCCACCGTGACCGAGAAGGCCTTTTCTACTTACCAAGGAGCCTCACTCAAACCCTCCGTAAGACCCTTCCCGTGGGCGAAACCAGGGCTTGGCATTAGCTTTTCGCCGCTATATAAGGCTGCGTTCCCTCCGTACTTCTACTTTTCTCTTGAGGGTAGCAGCTCCCTATTGTTTCAGCAACCATTCAGAGCTGCTCACCCCCCTCACTTCTCTTCTGCCCCTCCTCGCGCCCTCACATCAGGGCGAGGGGGGAGTAGAAGGGTGGTGTGGAGTTTCTGCTTCTGCCCCCCACAAGAAAGGGGGCAGAGCACGTTGGCCAGCCCCTTCTGGTCCTGTGGGAGCTACGGCCCCACAGGACCAGGAGAAGCATGAGTCAAGTTGACACCGTCTCTGGCCTCTCCTAGTCCCTTCGGGCCGGGAGGGACCTGAGTTGCGTTAGGTCTCTCTCTCCGCCCCGTCCCCATTCCTCAAGGAGGGTCTCAATCAATCTCTCGGTGCTGTCCGAGGGTTTGGGTGAGACCGTACTCTTCCTTCTTCCCCTTCCCTTTCCCCCCACGTTTTGTCTCCACCAGGTAGGTATGTAGATGGGCTTTAAATAGCGATTACCCAAGTCCGTAAGTAAACCGTTCTTACGATTGTAAATCATCTGCATCAAGGTCGGTATAGGCCGCAGCTCTGTGAATGGGCTAGAGTTGTAAGATTTGTGTAATACCAGTAGTTTCCGCCTTAAACCCTCTCGGCGATGGAGTTGTAGTCCACTCCTGGCTGATACAAAGGTCAGTATCTATACGTCGGTAAATCCAGGGCCGCCATTCTCGGCTTTCTTCGTTGACCAAGGAATAGGTATGCTTAGGTCGACCCCCGCCACCCGAGAACGTCCATGAGCCGGCTGTATAATTATATGCGCACCTCACAAATATTCAAAGTACAATCATCGTTAGATATAGGCCAAGACCGGCGTTTGTGCACAAATATTATCGATACCATGTGACCGGCTCTATTGAAGTCATGAAATATCACTCGACTGACATGTCCAAGAAGCGCGGCTTTGGATTTACTTTATGCTTTGTATCGTAAGAGTAAAAGCTCCATTAGCACAACAGGCCGTGATTGAAGAGGCGATAGAAATATATAGAACAGAGGCAGGGTCGAATACAATATTTGTAAGCCATGATGACCATATAAATAAATAGTGGCGGCGGAAGTGTGCGGGCCTGCTGAATGCCCTTTATTGGGTGTGGCCAGGGGTCAGCAGGGTAGTTCTGGGGTTGTGGTATTGCCATAGACTACGGTCTGCATGCAATTAATGAGTTAAACAAAAAAAAAAGAATATAAATAAATTGCCAATCGACCATTAACCATGGCCCTATACACTTCAGATTGATCTTTAAACAAAGCTGATGGATGGTTCAACTAATACCGTTGAATCAGATACTACCACTATGCGCACATGTGATGAAAGCTACCGATAGCAATGTCTCCAACAAGCTTGTGGCCGATCTTTTTTTTTTTTTTTTTTTGTTTAACTCATTAATTACATAGCTTGTGGCCGATCGATATCTTTGGACAATTACACACGTACAGGTTTCCCCTCCATTATACCCCCGAAAGTAGTCTCTCATTATCGACAGTTCCGAGAGGACTATGAAGACACAAGGTTCAACGTGGCGGGTGTGGTGTATTGATTAAGATATATCAGCGTATATAGCACCGTACCGCTTTTTGTCAGGTGGTCGTGGACTACTTCACGCCGGCGCGTGTACGGCTGAGAAAACGTTTTTTTAAGGCTCCATTGATACGCTAGAAAGCCCGCTGGGTGATTGAGGAGCCTCGCTCTGTCAAAGAAACACCGGTTGCTAGGTCAGAACAGCCCGGCCGCCACGAAAAAGAAGGAGACAGACATCAGCACCATCCATTACGCATGTAAAGAGATGGGGGTAGACACTAAGCCCTATCTCAGTAGCATGTCGATTGCCCGTAAAGTCATGTCGTCCATCTTCCACTGAGGTCAAAGCGTCCAAACATATCTCCTCGGATAGCTCTAGAATGGATGTAGACTCTGAGGCCGGTATGGGCCGGGTTTCCTGGGGAGGAGGCGGAGGCTGCTATCATATGATCATGTAGGGGTTGAGGGTTTCTGGCTACGGGCATAGATATTGCTCTATTACACCAGCTGAAACCAGCGGTTCAAGATATTGATTGCATGTAGATAGTATACGTTTAGGTATGTAGATTAATCCGGTGGGGGAGGCATTTGTAGGTTGATAAGGAGCAGGGATAGATACATCTAGTGTTAGTAATGTTGATTGTGATCAGTCAGATCAGTCATTGCGGCGGTGGGCGTTGTCAACAATTGCATTATTAAATGTCCCATTACGTACATGGAGTTTGGACATTGTTCCAAACTACATGTACCTGTAGTTCGGTAACAGAGGTAACTTGGTAATTTGTAGAAAGAGAGGGCTTTCACTCTGTCCTTTGTCTCTATATCTACTCCTTAGTTTGTATAATATGTTCCTACGTTCTCGGCTCTTTACTTTGCTTTATAAAGACCCGGCCCCCACCAAAAAGGGCCAGTCCTGAATAAATGCAGATAAACCACCGCACTTATAAGTAGGACATTGCGGGGACCTGCATACCCCTAGCCCTGGGTAGTACTTATCACAACAGAGGAGGCTAGTCTACTTAGGTGCACCGTTTGTTGGCATTATGATAGGAATATAGTCATTAGACCGAGAAGAACGAGAGCCCTCCTCTTCTCACCCTTACGTTGTCGGTGCAGATCTTATCTACTACCCTTTTGCAGACACTAGGGAGCGTCAGAGACCACAAAACGAACAAAGACCAGATCGAACGAAAAATCAAATCCATACTACATTTATAGCGAGCCACCTAGGATAAGATGTTACTACACGTATAATTGTCATGGTGTTGTTGGCCCGAGCTTCAAAAGCACATATCACCACCCCACTAGACTACCCAGACTAGTCAGATCAGACTAGCCAGCCCATCCCTCACTCCTAGCCTCCCATATCACAGACTATCACTCACACGTCCCACCCCTCCCCCACCTCCCCCGCGGTACGCGAGTGACAGCCCATGACCCCGACAGCACTCCGATATGAAATGGGAGGCTTGGCGACTCTAATCCTGTACCACCCCACATGGCGAGGATGGTCTTTTCGTTTACAGAAGTTGCAACAGAGGCCTGTTTGGGTAGGTATAACCTTGATTGCGGCAGGCCTAATAAGATTGGACGATCATGCTGGTTGGAGTAGCTGGCTAGACTGTCTGGAGACCGATACAGATACCGGCAGAGTGAAAAGAGAATAGCGAGGGGAGACTATGGGGCCGCCGCCGCGAGCGAGCGATAACCTTGACTTAGTCTTGGAGGGAGAGATAGAGAGAGAGGTGTGGGGGGGGGAGAGGGGGAGGGGGGGATTACGGAGCAGGGCTTGTTCGTTCCATGATGGAGGGTTTCGGTATTCCCTCATCAATTTATTGGCGCGGGCTATTACTAGCTGTGGTGCTACTAGCTGTTGACTGAGGGACTGGACGCCAGAGTGTCTTAGTAAGAGTGGGAATTTCAATACATTGTCTTTTTAGTAGTGCCTGTATGTCTCCGCCTCGCGAGCGAGCGAGGCAGGGCTGGTACATAGTAGGGTTACAAAACCAAACCCACCGTGTGCTGCAGGGATCGGTTCCCCAACCCAAAACGAAGCAATGGTATGCAGCCGTAGCCGTAGCAGCAGCAGCAGCAGCAGCAGCAGCAGCAGCGGTTCAGCGGGTTCTGTGGGTTAGTTTACGATCGATGCATGAATGAGGTTGCTGCTGCGCCGGACACAGCAGCATCGAGCAGCGGGCGGTGACGCTCAAAAAGCAACAAGTGGCTGTCATAACATTGTATGTAACAGTAACAGAGTAAAGAAAAGGAAGAGTGTGAATCATGGCAGTTGACGAGGGTGCTGAAACCGAATTCCCCTGGTTTCAAAACCGACCGATCCGTTTCGGCTCGGGAAGGCGGGGTTGCGGGGAGGGGCTTGCGTAGAAGTCGCGGGTTGCGGCGGGTTAGGATGTGCGAAACCGAGTGCGAAGGAATAGCATACCGTGTATCTCTTCATGTAGGTACTATGGACGGTTTGGGTGGATGGAGACGGGTACATGTAGGTATTATGAGGTGGTGTTGATGGTGGCAGACGGGGGTCCTATTTTTATTTTTGCTTTTCATTAAACATCACTCGAAGTGAGGCAATGGAGATTTACATAGTGGGGTGGATGTCGGCTGCATCAGGTTGGCAGGCAGGTTGGTTGGCAGCAACCCATCCATCCCCAGCAGGTACGTACATGGAAACTACGAGCAGCAGGCAGGCTGCAAAAAGAAGGAATGCCCTACTTAGATCGACTAAAAATGGGCTGTGTGTGTGGTACACCACTAAAGGTCCGCTATGCACTTCTACACGGGTACCGCGGTGGCCATGGTGCACCGAGGTGGATGTGGTTATGGTGGTTGCGGTGGTTGTGATGATTGTGGTGGTGGTGGTGGTGGTGGTGACTAGACTAGACAGAGTTCTGCCCCAAGACACTTTACTGCATACAATCCCTCTTTGGCAGCAACCAAGCAAGTAACTGAAATGCACCGTTGCTAAGTAGGAACACGTATGTGTTGTTGCCAACGCATTCATAAAACCAATACTGCTCAGCTCTGGCAACCAATTTCGCTTTCAACCTAACAAATCACAGCCAATAACTGGAGATGATGCGATGTTCATGCACAGTACCCCATCCATCCGTCCATCCTTCATCGCAGCAGAGTAGTCAGCACGGTGGCGGCTCTCTCAAAGGGGGTCTCTTCGAGTAGATACATAGATAGATAGGTAGTTGCTCTCTTTCGATGCTTGTTTGTTGCAAGGTTGCAAGAACAGAACGGAACAGAACAGAAAAATTTACAGATCACCCCCACTCGAGAAACCCAGACAAGCAAGAAAGCAAGAAAGAAAAGAAACAGAGAAAGAAAGAAAAAGAAAAAAACCAAGATGAATTCAGATTCGGATGAAAGCTCTTATGAGGACGACTCGCCGCCCAACTTTGCCTTTTCGCCCGACTTCAGTGTCCGCGCCTCACCAATCGTCAATGGTAGTAGTGGTGGGCGTGGAAAGCGAAAAGTAGGCCTCCCATCGTCGCGATACCACCAGGTTCTATCGGCACGGGGATCAGGCGGAGGGGGCTGTTTGGACACTGCTGGGGAGATATATTCGGAGTACCCGCGAAAGAGGAGAAAGGGGCCGCAAACCAACACCCCCGACCACTCGACGTCGTCGTCGTCGTCGTCCGATCGCTCGTTTGCCTGCCCGTACTACAAGAATGACCCGGTAAAACACTCGAGCTGTGCCGAGTGGAATAAGAAGGATATCCACAGGGTCAAGTATGTTCCTGCTCTCGCACCGCTTGCGGGCCTTGTTTCAAAAAGGCCTCCCTCTACTGCTGCACAATGAATGCTAACCTGCAACTTCACCACCAATTGAAGGGAGCACATCAAGAGATCACATCTGAAGCCTATCCAATGCCCACGATGCAGTGTCTACCGCGCTGGCGATAACGGACAAATCAACATCCATCTGCGGGACGGGGAATGTCAGAAAGCAAAGACCGTCTCCCTGGTGGAGAGCGATGTTCTCAAGAAAGCAAAAGCACTCGAGCGGAGGAACTTGAACTGGCAGCACATCTACCAGATACTGTTTGGCTGTGCTGAGAGCGATATACCATCTCCCAGTAAGGAACCTCACTCAACTTCCCCTCCTCCTCCCCCTCCTCCCCCTCCTCACCCCCGCTCTCTCCCCACAAAGGGTACAAGACTGAGTTCAAGAAGTTTGGCAGAGCAATATCACACCACCGACACCGCCAACGATAAAACTTGAGTCATCGCCACTCCTGGGTGCCTACTGCACCGACATGTTTGAGGCTCACTTGAATGAAGAATTGAACGACTTTATAGAATACTTCCAGGAACAGGTCCCCAGACTTGTACGGGAGTTATTTCGCGAGTACCAGACCTTGAAGTTCAAAGCCGAGTGTCCCTTATCTGGCGGGGGTGCCGGCACTGTGTGCAACCAATCGGGCGCCCCTCATCCCGGCGCTTCCGCAATCTACCACAACAACAACACTACAGACTACGAGCAGAGCCCCCGCAAGCCAAAGACGACAGCGAAAACCAGCACCAAGGAGCAAAGAAGGGCCGAAGAGGCCGCCCGGAAACCGACCGAGAATGGCGTTCGGAAAAAGCAAAATGCCCGCCCGGATGTGGAAACATCACCAAAACAACGCCCGGATGCTAGGAAGATTGCAACCGCCGAAAAGCAACAGACACAGCGGGGAGATCTACTGAGCAAGGCCGACGAGGCTGTCTCGCCTCTTACCCCTTCAACCCACCAGCAGCAGCAGCAGCAGCAGCAGCAGCAGAGGCAGCCTAACATTGCCAACCCCACTACCCCGCAGGAACAGGTGTTTGCCAATAGAAGCGAGGCGCCCAGAATGCACGATATTCCGTCCCCGTACATACAACTCCAGCAGCACACACGCGACACCCTGAACCAAAGCTTTGCACCATTACACGACGGCACCACCAGAGGCATCATTCCAGACCACGCTGCCAGAATACTACACGAGCCCCGGGTCACAGACGACAACAGCTCGCCGGTGGTCGGGTTTGGGGACCTTGCGCTGAACAATGGCAGGGACGATGCGGGCGGTGAGGTGGAGGAGGTTGGGAGCTGCGATCCGGCGATGCTGTGGGTGTTGGATGCTTACGATTGGAGGTTCTGAGAGGATTGCTTTGCGGGCATAGTACGTTTTCTCTGTTAAGGGTAGTGTTGGGTTTTTTTCTTTTTTCCTTTTTTCTTTTTTCTTTCGGTCGGGCGGAGTACTACTTTAAATCTTTTGGTTTTTTATATGATCCATGGCCATGATATGATATCCTGCAATGTTTTTTTCTTTTTCTTTTCTTTACGATGTTGATGATTGAGCTTTTGATACGGGCTCCGCATTTTTGTACCTGTATGTATATAATCGGCCCCCCCCCTCACCGCGGGCCAAACGATCCCCCCCCAATCATTTTTTCTTCTTCTGGCTGTTTTGTTGTTTTAGTGTGCATGTGAGGTGTGCGTGTGCGTGTATGTGTGCTGTTGTGTGGATACATCCAAAAAGCTTAGCGATGGTTTTTTTAATTTTTGTTTTATTTTTTTTTCTTTCCTGCTCTTTTTTCTCTTTCAGGTCATGTTGGAGTGCTGCTGCCCCCATTGTTTTTTGATACATTTCTTTCCTTCTCCCTCCCTCATTTTTTTCCTTTCTTTTTAGCCTCTATTCTGCCAGCGTTACTTTTTTTTCTCTTTCTTTCTTTTCTTTCTTTCTTGAATTTGGTATTTTTGGCTTTTTGGCTTTTTGGCTTTGTTGTTGTTGTTGTTGTTGTTCTCGGGGGGGAACATGTTTTTATAGCGCAGCGCAAATAAAATAAACACGACGAGATGAGACCCATACCACCACGTATGTAACCATGTATGTATGTAACCATGTATGTATGTGTGTATACGCACTCGCAGCTTCCTGACGGTTTCGAGCGCGACCGACTGGCATTGCGTCCCGATGCCGTACAAAAAAATACGCCAAGATCCCAAGATCCTGGCTTGAGGTGTATGCGGTAGTGAGTGGCCCGGCCCACCCAAGAGCGCCGGGAAACCACGAGTGTGTATGTTTGTATGTATGTATGTATGTATGTATGTATTTGTATGTATGTGTATGTATGTATGTATACCGCGCCTGAGCATGTACTCTACCTACACACATCAGATAGACTTCAGGCAGGCAGGCAGTCGGTCGGTCGGTCGGTCACGGGACCCCCATGCCACGCGGGACGGATCTGGATCTGGATCTGGGTCTGGGTCCTTGGGGCAGAGGCTGATCGGTTGGGCGTGCGTGCGAGGCTGGCGGCGGTACAGCGGTGCAGCGTGTACAGCGTGTAAAACAAGCACCCCCCCCCCCCCTGCCCCTGTCTGACAGGTCGGACGGATCGGGCGCCGAGTGATCGCTGGTGATGCGACGGGGGGTGGGGGGGGGGGGGCGTGTCTGGTTGTTTGGCTGCTGGCTGTTGGCTGTTGGCTGTCGGCAAACGGCCACACAATGTAGGCCGGCGGGTGTGTGGCGGGTGTCGGTGGGCGCGGGTAGATGGTGGGTACCGCGGGTAAGTGGCGCGGGGGGGCCGGACGACGTCGGTGGGTTAGTAGTTGGTGTGTAATGGCTAGGGGACGGGGGCGGTGGTATATATACCCAACCCACGCGTGCCGAAAAACCAATCCCCCCCCCCGAGTGCAGAGTAGGTACTAATCGGCACACGTGCAACAACCCCGTGACGTGTTGGCGGGTCGATTGTGGTCTTGGGCTTGGGCTTGGTCTTGGGTTTGGATGGTGGTGGTGGTGGTGGTGGTGGGTGTATGTACCTACTGGTGGTTGGAGGTTGGAGGCATGGGGATGGGGGAGTGGTTGGGAGCAGGGCAGTAGTTCAATTGATCTGATCTGATTTGAGATGCGATGCGATGCGATGAGAGAGAGGTTGTGGTTGGGGGTGCCTGCTGCTGTCAGTGGGTGGGTGAGGAGGTTGTTGCCATTGGGGTTGGGCGTTGGGCGTTGGGTTGCGTCGGGTCGGGTCGGGCTTGTGTGTGTGTGTGTGTTGTGTCTACCGTTCCGCAAGCGCAGCCAACTAGAAGCTACTTGTACTTGTTCTCGATACGGCATGTCACATGTGGTGATTGCTACGGGCCGACTGGGCTGGGCTGGGCTGGGCTGGGCTGGGCTAGGCTGGACTAGGCTAGTGTGCACGTGGGCTGCCGCTGCTGCTCTACTATTTGGTACCGCATCTGGACAGGATCACTGAGTACATGTAGACATGTATCTACGCTACCTACTCTACTCTACACGGTGCCTACTCTACCGTGCTAGCGTGCACATGCGGTCCCCAGCTAGAGTGAGCAGAGCGAGTAGATGGCAGCCCCGCAGACCCCGACGTTGGGTTTATCTATTTCCTCTCATCGTCTACACACACAGCGTCGGTCGTGATCACCGAGAAGATGGATGGGGGCGGATGAGTAAGCAGCACCGAGTGACGCGCGGTGACGCGCATCCCTGTCGGCCCCTGACCTGGACGTGCTGCGGGGAAAGCAGGATCTGTGGCCGGGTGGACGGGAACAGCCCGGGTTGGTCGATTGCCTGCCCGGGGTCTGTTGGCGGTGGCCGTGGTGCAGTCGAGGCTGGAAGTAGAGCAGAGTATGTACACATCCACAGTGAGCGGTGTCTGTCTATGCACAAGTAGGTAGGTAGGTACATGTAGGGCTCTCGGGACATATCCAGTTCTCGCAGAGGGCCACTGCGCGCACGGAGTTATCGGCTGTTGCAGAGCCGGGTACGTGTGCGCAGTGCTGTGCGGCGCAGTGCGGTGCGGTGCGGGATTGGACAAAGATATGGGGATGCATGACATCATTGCCGTTGCATCCGGGTTGAGATAGGACGGGGAAAGTTGGAAGGGGAGGAGGAGGAGAGGAGGAGATGTCTGGGTGGAGTATATAACTCTTCACGCTGCTCCGATATATACCCCGTCCATCCTCTTTGCTTTTTTACCTCTGCTCCTCCATATACTCCACCTACACTCCGCTCTACCATATACACACCCCCTCGACACGCTCTAGCGATACAGCAGAACCCAAGATGCCCGGCCCACTCTTCCCCGACCCCCGAGGCCACGCCGCAGTGCTCTACCCCTACGCCTCCGTCTCCTCCGAAGCGCGCAAGCTCTCCGCCGAGGCCCAATCCGAGCTCGCCCACGCCTCGCAGGCCGCCCAGCGCAGAGCCGGCCCCATCCCGCTCTACTCCGCAAAGTACTACGCCGCCTGCACCCTCGGCGGCCTCTTTGCCTGCGTACCCCCCCCCCCCTCCCCCCCCTCCCACGTCCATTGACCTACCCCCCCCCCCCCCCCCGGCAGGGCCTCACCCACGCCGCCGTCACCCCCCTCGACCTCATAAAGTGCCGCCGGCAAGTCAACGCCTCGCTGTACCCCTCCAACCTGCAGGCGCTGCTGACCATCACGCGCACGACCGGGCTGCGCGGCCTCTTCACCGGCTGGTCGCCCACGCTGTTTGGCTACAGCGCCCAGGGCGCGCTCAAGTACGGCGGCTACGAGTTCTTCAAGAAGACGTTCAGCGACGCGGTCGGCGACCCGGCCACGGCCGCGCGCTACAGCACAGGCATCTATCTGGCGGCCAGCGCGAGCGCCGAGTTCCTGGCCGACGTGGCGCTCTGCCCCTGGGAGGCCGTCAAGGTGCGGATGCAGACGGCGGAGCACAGCCCGTACCGCGGCGCGCTGCACGGCGTGAGGAGCGTGGTGCGCGCGGAGGGCGTCGCCGGCCTCTATAAGGGGCTGTATCCGCTGTGGGGGAGGCAGATTCCTTGTAAGTGATTTTTCCGTGTGGAGGGGGGGGGGAGGGTCGCTGGCTGACAGTGGTGGAGACACAATGATGAAGTTTGCCTCGTTCGAGAAGGTGGTTGAGGCCATCTACGCCAAGCTGCCGGGGCGCAAGGACGACTACGGGAAGGGCGCGCAGGCGGCCGTGGCCTTCACGGGCGGGTACATTGCGGGCATCCTGTGCGCGGTGGTGTCGCATCCGGCCGACGTGATGGTGAGCAAGCTCAACTCGGGCGGGCGCAAGGCCGGCGAGGGCTTTGGCACGGCCGTGGGCAGGATGTATGGGCAGATTGGGTTTGTGGGGCTGTGGAACGGGCTGCCGATGCGGATCGTCATGGTCGGCACGCTGACGGGCATGCAGTGGCTGCTGTATGATGGCTTCAAGATCTTTTTTGGGCTGCCGACGACGGGGGGCGTGGAGGAGAGGAAGGAGTAGTGGGTTGTGGCTATTATTATTATTATTATATACTGTTTGTATTCTGCACGTAGAAATGATTTCCTGGACTAGTTATTACCGTAGAGTAGAGCCCGTGTTTAGGTGCCGTGATCCTTTCCCACACCCGCGGGCCACACCGCAGATCCGGGGCCTTCCCCGCCAAGCCAGCTGCCCATCCGCACCGAAACTCGCCTCATCTCGCCCCAGACACACGCAACCGGCAACCCCACCAAGCAGCCCCACCACAAACCACCAACAAACCACCAACAAACCACCACAACCACAACCACAACCACAGCGATGGCATCAATGGCCGCCCCCGCACAGCCCGCACAAACACAGACAGACCCCCCCGCACCCATAGACGCCAACAAATACCGCGGCGTACCTCCCCCTCTCCCTCCTCCCCCTCTCCCCAAAGCTAACACCCCCTCCCCCAGGCCACCGTCGAAGACCTCGACCTCCCCGCCCTCTCCATCACCCCCACCACCCCCATCGCCACCGCCCTCGCAATGTGCTACGACCGCGACTACTCGCAGCTGACCGTCGTGTCGCCCACCACGCGCGCCCTCCTCGGGTACCTGTCCGTGCCGCGGCTCAAGGCGCTGCTCGCCGCCGCGGCCGTCACCGACACCGACACGGTCGACAGGGCCATGAACCGCTTCGACCGCCGCAAGGGCGTCAAGGTGTATCGCGTCATCACGCCGAGCACGGGCCTGGCCGAGCTCGAGGACTTTCTCAGGACCGAGGAGTTTGCGGTCGTGACGGACGCGGGGAGGAGGTTCGTGTTGGGCGTGGCGACGAGGGGCGATCTGGTGGAGTTTGTGAGGAGGAGGCCGGGGTAGTGAGGGTGCGCGGGGGGGAGGGGGGGGATGGGTGTTGTAGCTAATGATATCGAGAGCTTTCTTCTCTCTCTCTCTCTCTCTCTCTCTCTTGGACTTGGGCGTTCTGTAGCTGCTCCTCGATGCGTTGATGGTGCCGCCATAGATAGCTCCCACTGTAGTAGCCACCACACCATACCATAGCTTCCACCACAGCCTCTGCCACCAGGCAGCTATCCACCCCCCAGGAGCTCTGTAGCCCTAATAAAACCCACAGCTCCATATCCAAACACCTAACCCCCCCCACCCCCCACCCCCACTCAACCAAACCCCACCACCCCGCAAGCCATAGCAATCCCCCCACACACCGGAACCAAGCGCATATATCATATACATACCTATCCCATGCGCATGCACTGCGCGCTCCCAAAACTCCACCGGACGCTCTATTGCAAACCACCGCAAACCAAACAGCCCACAGTGATTAACCTCCAAACACCTACCCACGATCGCCCTGGGATGATGGTACGTACAGGCATAGCGAATCACCTCTTGCCCCGCCCAGCTGTGGTTGTGTAGCGGTAGTTGCATTCCAACCCGTATAATACTACTTGGCTGTGGTGGCGCAGTGTCTGCTGTATGTTTTGGGGACTCGCAGTACGTATGTACATGTAGAGTAGAGTATAGTAGAGTAGAGTAGAGTAGAGTAGGCCGGCTTCATGGGGTATCACTCGGCGCGCTCCACGGCGACCCCATAGTGGCACGGGACTTTTGGCCGTGGGATCGCGCAGGATTGTATTCTGCTCTTCTGCCAACTGATGGGGGGGAAGGGGGCTTGGTGCGCGGGGTGGGGAGGTGGGTGCGTCATGGGTTGTCACTCGGAGGGTGGGGGTGCTGGTTTTTTTGTTTAACTGGGGAGGGGGGGGGGGGCGTGCTGGTCGTTTGGTGTGTAGATGTGAGTACGCTCGATCGATCCGGCGGGCGCTGTGGCTATATACCCGTAGGAAAGAGGAAACAACGGGTGACATACTGACAACGTAAAATTAAAAAGCTATTGAAGCCTGGCCGGCGCAAGCTAGCCATGCCAAAAGGAATTGCAGCAGTAGCTAGGTGCATGTTATAAAGAGTTAACAAGGGAGGTTATTACAAAGTGGTGGGTTTGCCCCAGGGGGGGGGGGGGGGCGTAGGATCTACCCTGTATTGGGTGGGCATGGGGCTCGTTGTGTATATATAGTTTGTTGTTAATTTCCCCTAGATCTGCCACCCAACAAAAAGTGTTTGCGATTCGTTTCAATGTCAGTCGGTGCGCAGTATATAGTGTGGCGTGCCCGAAATGGCGTTATCTTTAGTGTTGAGATTCAAAATAACGAAAGATATATAGCATAGTTAATTTGTGGCTATAGCTAGAGTAAGGAAGACGGTCGTTGCTCTTGTTCTTTGTTGATTTCGGGTGCCATTGGTCACAGGGAAATTTAAGTCTTCCCTTGGGGCTTTCTTGATGGTCGGCCACGATTACATACATGTACATAGTGAAATGTCGTACTCCGAAACCTGAATCACGAAGACTTTGGCAGAGTGGCTGTACATACAACGCGATCTCGGAAGTGAAGAGACGGCAACCATTTTACAGCAAAAATGCCTCTTTTCAACCCGGGCCTCAACCACCGATTATGATGGATATTATCTGAAAATTGGAAGACTATATATTTTGTATATGGATAATCGCTCCATCAGATGAAAATTACAATAATACATCCCTAGCATGGGCTGTGATAATTTTATTGTGCCAAGTTGCCAAAAACGTACCAAGACCACATATTTGTATGGGATGCAACCAAATCTCCAAGCTGCTCTGCTTCTAGCTCATGTAGCTTCTTCCACATCTGATTTCAGGGAGTGTCCTTTTGGATTTTTAGATTTGATAGCCGATATTTCATCCCCTAAAACCTTACTCATTATTAATGGTAATTATGCTGTGTGTGGTGATTGCATTTTGACGGATTTTGGTGTGGTTTGGTTTGCCGTCTCTTGACTTCCGATATCGCGCTGTACATACAGTACCAAAAAAGCGGGTGGATCCAGGACCGCACCTAGCAAAATACTGAAAAACCACGGTATTGCTACGGTACTGCTACGGTATAATATTTAGAATTCTGATCTAATCCGGAAGTTTTAAACAATTCCGTATTGATACAGTACGTATTACATCCCCTTTTCTGGTACTATATGTGGTTTGCGGTGATGGATCGATGATAATAATATAGGGGTAATATAATCTCAACTCAATACATGTATGTGGGGGCGTGGCCAACTACTATAGATGCATATTGCCAGAACCGATATTATAGATGCATGGAGTATCACTCGCACCCGGGCCGCTATGTAGTTGGCGGTCGGTTTAGCTACTAGCCATATGCATGCATATGGCCCGCACTGCGTATAGCTATTCCCTGCATGTAGGGTCAGACAGACAGTGGGAAAATCTCTCTCTGTACATCCCCTTCGTGTGTTTTCCACCACCAGGCGGCTAATATGTGTGGGCAGCTTTTAATTTTACTCGGTAATAAAACTTGACCCTCATTCCGTGAACCCTGTTTGCTAGTAAAGTTCACCTCAATTCTGTGACCCCCACCTATACCCCCTTTTTTTCAGGTGTCTCCGCAGTGCAGTACAGTACTCTGTAGGTAGCTAGACTTCCCTTGAATTTCACCCATGCCATGATCACGGGCCTGATATAACTTTGGTTTTTTCTCTGGGGGACGTACGTACGAAGGGGATATATATACATCCAGGGGATACTACATGAGTGATGAGTGAATATATACATGTCGATTGTAAAATCTCGGCGATGCTAATATGGGGTCGATACATCTAGAGATCTAAAGCGGCGAAGGACATGGCGGCTGCAGTCTCGGAAATGAGGGTATAACTGCTACCGTGGGGGCCACGGTATTGAGTCAAGAATACTGGTTTAAACCACCATCGAAAGTAGAATATATACCATATCTATACCGTATCAATACCGTGTTCTTACAGCATCACTGGTATTAATTAGTGCCACTATGTGGTGCGTGGCAGCATCCATGGTCTGCGTGCTAGCTGGATGCCTATATGCCAGATTGCTCTCTTTGTTGTGTGCATGTGGCATGAATTCGAAGCTAATTAGTACTGCTATCGCTAGATATAGTGACGCTGTATTATATATATATTTCCCGCGGCTGCATGATTAATTATAAGTATGTACGCATCATTAAAATACAGTCAAATATCGCCATAGGGGTACCGTTTATAATTAGCCAGTCAAACCTCCTATAAGGGTATGCATGAATTTATGGTTTAATGATTTTGCGTGTAAAACATTATAAGGATACCCTTAATAGAACTACATGTAGCTTGGGTAATTCTTTTTGGTGCATGCATGTACCTTTATAGAAAGGGTAAGGCTAGGGTTAAATCTCTCCCGCAACTCGCAAGTCTTCATTAATTCAAGCTCCTCTATCCATTATTTGACCAGAAGTCGAATGAAATAAATCTAACTCTAATTTCCCATAAGAGCGCCCTCTCTAGCTCTATATATATACAAGGGTAAGTTGCAGCCCAACTTGTCGAAATCTCCGTACCCTTATATCAAAGATTCGACTGTAGCTAATGTGACGTACATATTGGGGGTATTAGTGGAACTAGCTATGGTGCGTACACGCATAAAAGTGATAGGGTGGCGTACAGAAGAAGTGGAACAATTGTGGCTGTAATATCGCCTCATGGGCCAATAAGAGGAGGGCCTTCTGCTGCATCACTACTATGGCCTAATCGGGTTTGCTTCATTAAGGGTATAAATGTTTCTTTAAGGGTATAAATGGGTATAATACTGTTCCACTTTGTGAATGCTTGGCGCATTTTACATATGGTGCAAGAGGGCTTGGAGGGCGACGCCGTCAACCCTGTCCACACCATTTCAGCAAATTCTGTCATTGGCTCTTACAAAAACAGATTTGCACTTTCACGAGGCTCAAGTAGAAAATGCACTTTTGGTGAGGCTTGACTTTGAACGCGCGCTATTTAAGTAATTACTCTAAATTACAATCTGATACTCTCCTATGACTTTTGTATGTTTTATCAGCCCCATACCCGATTCCATCCCTATATGCCTGTCCAATTTTCTCTGTCTTAGCCCAGAATTTCCAAATAAACTGTTCTGCATATTGAAAACCCAAAGGGATCCGCTCTTGTAAATCTTTGATACCGTCTTTGCAATCTTCCGTGTATGATATTTTCTCAGTAGTACTCAATCCAATTCAGCTCGCAGTGAAATTTTGGAAGTAGAAGACACATATGTCCTCTACTTTCAATAGCTTCTTCAAGTTTCGATTTTTGTGCCTGAAAGTCTGGTTGATTATCCATCGGTTTTGAAAGACAACAAAACCCCATTTGGTTATTATCTGCCATACTACTTTCAAATTCCTTAGCTGTTTTACAGTTTTTCTTGAGCCCTTCCTGCCATAATCCACGCTCCTGTAATAGCAATTTAATGCCTTTTGGTTTACCCCATAGTATCTCTCATCAGCAAAAAATAGGGTCAATTCTGACGCACCTGGGCGTACCCAGGCGCACCCGGCGCCATTGGGCGCACCAGGCGCATGAGAAGTTTTCTTACCTGCATCCATACGCCCCGGCGCAAAACGATATCGTCGCGACGGGAACGGGAGATTCTCTCCCGTTCCGTCGCCGCTGAGTCTTTGGTCAAAAAGAGTTCGTCTTTGACCGAATTACGTCGTCTGATTGAACACCGGTCCACACCTGGGTAGCTTCTGCCCGGTTAACGGCTTTCGCCAGCATTTCGCTGGCAGAATGAGGTCATTTCGGCAATCGGTACATAGACTAGGACAGTAGTTCCGCGCAAACGCCACGTATATTGATCCACACGCTCATGCGTAATTCTATGTCGTTCTAAGCGCCCCACCCCGCTTACTCCTGCCGGCACTGCCTTCCTGCACGCCGAGCTGCCTGCCCGCTGAGCTCCGCTGAAATGCCTGCCGCTGAGCTTCTGAGCTGTTGAGCTCATGAGCTGCCTGGCTGAGCTCGCTGAGTGCCTGCTGCTGAGCTGCCTGCTGAGCTGCTGAGCTACCCGCTGAGCTGCCCGGCTGAGCTACCCACCCTCTGAATGAGTGCTACTGAATGCCGCTGCTGGCTGCCCCGCCTCCGCCTGAGCTCGGCTGCTGATTGCCTCTGAGCTCGCTGCCCTGCCTGTCTCTTGCCTGCCTCTGCCTCTCTGACCTGCCTGCTCTATTTGGTGCAGTATTGGTGACTGGTAGGTGTCGATTCGCTGCCTGGGGGTGTCCAAATCGTGCAGTTTTGGTGACAGGTAGGTGTCGATTCGCTGCTTGGGGGTGTCCAAATCGTGCAGTATTCGCTGCCTAGGAGGTGTCTAAATCGTGCAGTATTCGCTGCCTAGGAAGTG
Source organism: Morchella sp. 2016-41 (assembly GCA_024713855.1). Lineage (NCBI taxonomy): Eukaryota > Fungi > Ascomycota > Pezizomycetes > Pezizales > Morchellaceae > Morchella > Morchella sp. 2016-41. The sequence goes on from JAMGZD010000014.1 coordinate 1,435,981, forward strand.
TCCAAATCGTGCAGTATTCGGTGCCTAGGAGGTGTCTAAATCGTGCAGTATTCGCTGCCTAGGAAGTGTCCAAATCGTGCAGTATTCGGTGCCTGGTAGGTGTCCAAATCGTCCAGTATTTGGAGCCTGGTAGGTGTCGAAATCGTCCAGTATTTGGAGCCTAGTAGGTGTCGATAAAGGCGTCAAAATGCAGAGGAAGGTAAATGCGTATCTAGGCGTCGATACAGGCACTGGTAGGAGGTGGCGTCGATACAGGCAGGAGGTAGGTGTCGATACAGGCAGGAGGTAGGTGTCGATACAGGTAGGAGGTGAGGTGGGAGGTGAGGTGGGAGGTGAGGTGGGAAGTGAGGTGGGAGGTGAGGTGGGAGGTGAGGTGGGAGGTGAGGTGGGAGGCGAGGTAGGTAGGCGTGGAGGTGGAGGTGGAGGTGGAGGTGTGGGTGGATCCTCGCGGTGTGGAAAGCGTCGAATCCGGCGTCGTTAGCTAAGCGGTATTAGCATTAGCGCCAGTACATGGCAGAATATCACATCCGCGGCGTCAAGGCGTTAAAAGGCGAGATGTCATATTTGAGATGCATACTAGGCGTCAAAAACGAGCGTCGCATTTGAGACGCATACTGGCGCCAAAACGACATGTCACATTTCGCATCTCCGGGACGCGCGGGACGACCAAAATGTGAGTTTTTGGTAGCAAAAGACGAGGTTTTGGTCGCAAAAGACGAATCGGTACGTCTGGACGTACAATCCGTCTTGGAGGATTTTTTTTTTTGCTGATGCTGAAACATCTGTGTCTCCAACAGCAAAATTGGTTGCATGAATCTGTATCTGTCCACTTTCGTTCCGAAACCAACCATCCCGCATGATAGGAGCAGCTCCACCTGGCATAAGGTTCATTTGACATGCACGTAATGCATTATCGGGAAATGATTTGTGATTACGTGCATTATCAAATAAGAAAAGAGCCTGACACCCTGGATATTGAAGCTCAAATAATGGAATTGCGATATCCAGTGTTTGTTTCATTAACATATCGTTATTCCACCAATTGTCTCCTCCAAACTCAAAGTATTCTGTTGCATCACGTCGAAGGTTGTTCTGCTTCAGGTACTCATCCGTAATATCGATAGGTGCTCGTAAGCGAGCGACAGATGACAGAAACTCGGATATCATTATACCCTGACCAAGTCCTTTCTTTCGAAGAGGCATACTATCTTTCTTTGTCCATACATATGTAGGACCATCGTTGGCGTTAAATATACACTCGTCATGAGTAATCACTACCACCGATTGCATATTTGTTGCGTTTTGTATTTCATCCTTGCTGCGAATAATAACTCCATCTTGATTCCATTCAAGTAACCGTGGTTTGAGCAATTCCAACGTGGGTAAATAGATATTTTGTCTATAATCTACTACATCTGAACGTTCATGACCATCTTTGAACAACCCTTTCTTTACCTCTCTCCAATCATATCCGAGATGGTGCAGCCATTCTACCGCAGTTCGAGAAGTGATACTCCACTTATTGCTGTCGTTGTTCAATTGCGACAGATTGAGTATAGTATCTTGAACCCTTTCTAATGCCTCATCATTCTCTTCTGTATCTTGCTCGGGGTCCGCTGCTGCTATTTTGATCCAGTAAGAAGTCACGGCATCAGCAAGATCTTGTGCCCCTATATCTAAAAATCTTTAGTACCGAATCTATTATAATAGGTTATAGATATTCTTACTTTTCCCGTTTTCACTTTCAACTCTAGCAATATATTTCCTAACTGCCAGTATCGTGCCTTCATCATTTAACATACTCCGAACCTTACCAGCTTTTCCTTGTAAGCCCAAAGGTATGGTTCTGGATCGAACCCACTCCCTTTCTCTTTTCATAATACGTTGTGAAAGTTTTATTCCACCCAGTCTAAAACCCGAAGCAATTTGCTTTGCCAACTCCTCCCGGGTGATTGATTCGTTTAAATGTCTTTTCTGAGTATTCATGAACATTTCAACTTGGCGGTAACGGATAAGATCCTGTCCTGTAGGTGCGCGAATAGTGGAATTCAATATTGATCGTATATCATTGATAGCGGCTTCAAGGATATTTCTTTTCAACATCAGCAAAAAAAAAAATCCCCCAAGACGAATTGTACGTCCAGACGTACCGATTCGTCTTTTGGGCAAAAATTGTCGTCTTTTCGGTCAAAACTGGCACCCGGCCCGTCAAATTCCCCGTCTTTTTCCCGGGCATTTTGACGGCTCGTCTTTTTCCCAAAAATTCTCGTCTTTCTCCCGGCATTTTGACGGCTCGTCTTTTCCCAAAATTCGTCTTTTTCCGTTTTGAGCGCTCGTCTTTTGACCAAAAATGCCCGTCTTTTTTACCGGCATTTTGAGCGTCTCTCTGATCAAAAATGCCCGTCTATTTCCTGGGAATTTTGATGGCTCGTCTTTTGACCAAAAATGCCCATTATCTTTCACTATTCACGGTCTCGACACATGTAATTCGTTCAAGTATATAGCCAATATAAATTACAAATTATTGTACAGAGCAAATATTCCACCAAGTAAAACTCCCAGTCATTTTGCCTGGGAAGTTGACGAAGCTTTCGTCATTTCCCAAAGTAAAACTGCCCGTCACTTTGCCTGGGAAGTTGACGAGGAAGGCCTCTCGTCATTCCACAAAATATAGCTGTCCGCCAAATTGCCTGTTAAATGATAAGGAAGCCTTCTCGTCCACAAAGTCGAGCTGCCCGTCAGATTGGCTGGGAAGTTTACAAGGATGCTCTGCATCCTCGCCATTCCTCAAAGTCGAGGCTACAGTCAATCGGGCTGGGAAGTTGACGACGATGCACCGCATCCTCGGCAGCTCCCAGCCAGATTGAATCCGATTTGGATTCTTAGCGCATAATCGGCGCATATCGGCGCATGAAACGTTTCTCGGTGCTCTACCCCCCCCCCCTACCCCGAGTTGATATGGTATTATCGACTGAGATAAATGAAGTGTTGAAGTTGTATGAAAACATCACTGAACTGGAACTTTGATTTTATCTGCGCGATTCAACTGTACATTAGGCAAATATCTGAACAAACACCGACTAATGCCCATCTTCAAATGCCCATCTTCAAATGCCCATCTTCAAATGCCATCGTCAGATGCCCATCGCCGATGCCCATCGTCAAATGCCCATTCTCAAATGCCCATCGCCGATGCCCATCGCCAAATGCCAAATTGACCCGTAAGTTGACAGGTCAATTGTAGTGTTGATAAACCACCGACTATTCGTGGCGAGTAGATTCGGGAACAAGATCGCGGCACCCAGGATACTCTTGATATTGACCACCCATATCGTCAAGCGTTGATGTGGCGTGATACGCTTATCGGCCGTGGTGGGCATTGGGCATACCGTTGAAGTCGGGCTTCAGCGGCAAATCGCCAACAGCCTTGCCTCTCTCCGTCCCGGATCTGTCAGCTTAAACACCGCCAGTAGAGTTGCCGGGCAAAGGCCCTGCAATGGCTCCAGGTCAGCGGGTTTTTGACGGAACCAGATCCAATCGTTCCTGGCCTCCCCTCTCCTGTAATTTGCCATTTCCGTTGTGTGGAGAGTGTGCACCGTCCTTTCGTCGCCCGCGCCGTGCAAAGGCGGCGCAGCTGCCTGAAACGTCGTCGCGCCAGAATCGATATCCACGGGAATCTCGTCAAAATCCCGCCTGAGTTCCCTCATGAAGTATCTTCGGATGTAAAACTCGAGAGATTTGCTGCTGCCCGGGATATTGACGTTTCTGACGACCGTCAAATCCATCGGGGTTTTGACCAGGCGCTTTTCCACAGGCTCCTCCTTTGGGAAACATCCCATGCGATCAGCCCCGGTCGAAGTGCCGGATCATCCTGGGGATTGGCCAGCTCGAGCTCTGCGCGGTGCAGCCTCCTCTGTAGGTCGGCCCAATACCTGAGATTTCCCACAAGATCCGATGTGGAGAATCCGTCGCAATCTGCAGAAGATTCAACCCGTGCATGGCGAAGATGTAATCTCTGTTGAACGTCCGAGTATCTGCATCAGCGGGATTGACGCGATTGCTCGGCGATATGGTATCTTCAGCTGGTCCCTGCGCGATCTCGCAGGACTCCGTCGAATAGTCGGGAATATTCCTGTACTGGCGGATGTGCTCCGTGAAGTGGCTCATCAGGTGGAGCTTCGGGAAGTTGAAGTCGGATTCTTCCCGTAAGATGTCGTCGATCTCTGCCTGGAGATTCAATCGCTGACTAGCGACAACCCGCCGTCTCTGGGTCGAGGATTCATCGAGGCTGCTAGCTCCGCGTGATGCTCTTCACGGAGCTCTTTGCGCCGTTCAGCTGCTCTCGGTTTCCATTTCCTGAAGATATCCTTCGTTCGATGGAATGCCCGGAGATATCCGTCCAGTAGGTCAATCGTCAATTTGTTGTGGGAGCGGTACTGGGCAACCAGTCCCCAATCGATCAATGCCCGCACGCATTGAAACGCTTTCCTGAAAGGCTCCGCCTGACTGGCGGAGGGATTCCTGAGCGCGGATGCCAGCGCTGGCAGGATCATCTTCTGGAAGCCGCGCATCTCTTTGCCCTGCCACTGACTGACGGCTTGGTATGGTTTTGACGGCGGGAAAAGCCGGGTATGGCGGCATCTTGGTTCATATGAGGTTGAATCCGTCCAGGCGGTCAAATTCCTGCAGGAAATCCTCTAGCCACTGCATCAAATGCTTCAGGATTCGAGGTACGACGGCGTGCGCATATCGGGCTTATGGAGCTCATACGCCTGGACGAAGGGCAATTAGAAGGGATTGTACAGCGACGCAGACCCCGCTTCTCAAACCACTTTGCCAACGCTTTCAACTCCTCTTCTGGTCCCTGCTGGGATTTTCCAGGTCCTTCAGTGCAGTGAATTGCCGATACATCCTGCGGTATTCGCCTGGTCGGCATAAATCTTGGTAGGCTCGACCTGGTACTCTCTTATTGACGGGAATCTCATTTCGGGCACATGTTGAATTTAGTGCTCAGGAGATTGCAGTTCTCCACATGGTCGGCCAGCCATGCCGCCAGGATGGGCCAGCAACGCCGTCAGATCCGTCCGAAGATCCCATCAAAATGCCCACGCTCTGGTCAAAATGCAGGAGCGGCTCAAGAACGACGGACAGGCCGCTGCGGAGTGTCTCTGCCGCCATGCCCGAGTCGACCTTTCGGCGCTGCATCCCCGACCTTGGGAGGAATGGGCAATAAGGCGAGCAGCAGGTGCGCTTTATTTGACGGCTTTGACCGTATCTTTCGGGATATTTCCTATCGTCAAATATATGGGCCATTTCTTTTTGTCTCGGAGAAATTCGTCAAATGCGTGATGTCGAGCTGCAGATGATGGGCACAATCGTCGCCCAGGGTAGCTTCTCCTGGGTATTCCACCACCAGTCGGCCGTGGTTCTCGAATAGAGCTGATGCCGTCGGGTCGTAGATCTTTTCCGGGCGGTATACCATTCGGTTGGAATAGCAGCGCTGGCCCCAGATATCTGGCGCGATTCGGCGGGATTGCGGTAATACACCTCCGTCGTTTTCGCGAAGCCGTCGCGGCGGTGCCGTCTGGAAGTTCGAGGCGCTCAGGGCATTTGTCAAGCTGCTTCTGGAATGTGTATGCGGATTGAAAGGTGCGTTCGGACCTCGGATTTGTGCAGTCCCTGATTGAAGTAGGCGTCGATTGAGGTGGCCGTCAATTTGTGTTCGATAAAGAACCGGGCAAGCCTCCATTCAGCTGCGTCCTTGAACGGTGCCCAGGGCTTCCAGTCATCCTTCAAATGATCCCGATACCCCGGAACCCTTCTGAGGATTTGCCCACTATTCGGCGCATAAACCGTGGTGCTCTGCTCAGTATCTGAATTCTCGTTCGGGTTGGGAACAACGCCGTCATCGTCAGACTCAGCGTCAAAGTCGGACTCCATCTCGGAATTTTCGCCGGTCGGTATCATCGTCGGAACCGTCAATTATCTGGTCAATGTGCGGGACCGTCTCCCGTCCAGACTCTTCGCGCTGTGAGCCATGTAAATGTGCCTCGCCAGATGCCCAGCGCGGCGGTAATGCCGCGGGCAGAGGGGGCAGGGTGTAGATGCCATCTTGCCCTTTGTTCTTTGTTCTATGCCACACAGTATTTTGCCGTCAATTCTTTGTCTTTCATTGTTCATGGAGTCATTTGGCAAGCTCACCGGTCCTTTCCTGGTTCTTGGTTTGATTGCCGGCACTCGATCGATTGCGCCCTTCGCCGGTCGTTTTCCTACCGTCGGTCGTTTTTCACCCTCGTTCGAATGCCTAGCTATCTCAGTTAATTGCCTGCCACTCGGTCATTTACCTACCACTCGGGCAATTACCCAAAGACTCGGTCGCTTGCCTGACACTCGGTCAATTACCCACTCGGTCGTATGCACGGCTCGGTCAATTATACCAAGACTCTTATACCAGCACTCGATCGTTTGCACGGGTGGGCGGGCAATTATACCGCCCGTCAGTGGCACAGGAAAATGACGTGTGTGGGAAATTGACGATCGTTTCCTAGGCCGGCAATCATTCGATACTAAAGGAATTAGCCGTGCCAAGTGTTATGAAAGCAATGATAATGGCGTCAAATCACAACATCACATCGTCCAGCTCAACACCAACACTCAACACCAACCTCTAAACCATGCTCTACACCATACACTACTCTAACATCCACCACCAACATCCACCACCAACATCCACCACCAACAATTCCATGATGCAAACATCAGGCGCTTCATACCGTCCGTGGGATATTTGCCCGCATTGAGCGTTGATGCATTCGGCTTTTTCTTTGTTTGCAGGATGAATCGTTCACGAATTACCGTTTCCTAGCACACCCTCCACGGCGATTCTTTGCGGAATCCGTACACACTCGGGATTATTCGGTCGCTCTTTGTTCTATATAAAGCGCCGAATCCTCCGTCCTTTGCTCAAGCTCTCTCCGTCCTTTCTCCAGCCTTCGCTATTCGCCCAAAATGCCAAAATTGAAGTCAAAGCCGAAGAAGTCTGCCAATTCATAAGCGCGGCCCCATCCTCACCAAAATCATCTCCTGGGAAACCCGGTTGAGAGCGAAGAAAGCCGATGCCTGGATATTGCATGTGCCGAAGGCAGAGTGCCAGCAGCAGGTATGACGATCGCTGATTCCATCTTCCTCGTCCTATTCCCGTCCTTTGACCTCGTCGTATTCCCGTCCTCTTCCTCGTCGTATTCCCGTACCCTTCCTCGTCGTATTCCCGTACCCTTCCTCGTCGTATTCCCGTCCTTTGACCTCGTCGTATTCCCGTCCTCTTCCTCGTCGTATTCCCGTACCCTTCCTCGTCCTATTCCCGTCCTTTGACCTCGTCGTATTCCCGTCCCCTTCCTCGTCGTATTCCCGTACCCTTCCTCGTCGTATTCCCGTACCCTTCCTCGTCGTATTCCCGTCCTTTGACCTCGTCGTATTCCCGTCCTCTTCCTCGTCGTATTCCCGTCATTTGATCATTGTCTGACGCCTGCTTAGGGGTACGCCGACTTGCCCACCCTCAATATCACCACCATCAGATCCATCATGGGCTTCACGCCTGCGCAATAGGAGGCTATGAGGGATTCGGTGCACGACTTCTTCATCAACAATGGAATTGCCAGCAAGACCTCCGCAACACCGGCCCAGTGGGAAGAAGCACGAAGGCTCTTGCTCAGCCATGAGCCCTGGCCCCTATACCACCACCTCGCCGAGCAGGAAGGCGACAAGATCACGATGCAAGGCATCTTGGTCGACGTCTCCATCAGCTCTCTGCTCTGCGATCTATGCCGTCGAAAGTCGGCAAATGCTAGGTTCAATCTGGCGAGGCAAATAACGCCACAAAGACCAGAAGCAGCAGAAGGCGGCCAGCATGGCGGCGGCCAGGCGAATACAAAGAAGAACAAGGGCAAAGGACGAGCAGATGGGCCCTCGGAGCCTGCACAAAGTCCGGGGAGGAAGAGGCGAAGATTGCCCACGACGCTGCGGAGGAGGAGGAGTGCGACCTGGAGGAATTCCTGCCCTCGGATGATGGCGAGAATTAGCCCCGAACCCCAGCGGAGGCGTCGGGGGCCGGCGCAGGAATAGGACGGGAAGAAGGAAAGCGGGCAGAAGCGGAGGAAGAGGTGGTGGAGGAGAAGGAGGAGGAGGAGGAAATTGACGAGCTTTACTCGCGGAGCCCGTCAAAGCAGACCTGGGAGCCGCATCTAGTCGACCGCCCCGTCGGCATTACCCACTGCTACCCGACATGCTACCGCTACGAGAAATTGCCCAAGGTAAGGTTCGAGAAGGGTAAGGAGGTGGTGGTGGACGGTCGACGGCGGAAGATGTGGGATATGCCCAATTGGACGCCTAGGAACTTTGCCGGGCATCCCTACCTCAGCTACAGCTCACTCCCGGGCCCATATCTCTCCGAGGTAGTGAGGATGGTTAAATTATCGCAGCTGGATTCGGATGTGCGCGGTACAGATGAAGATCAGGTGCATCCGGCAATTCGTCATCTGATTGGGGCACTTGTGCCTGACGAAATTCCCCAAGGTTGGGCTCGCGGGCTACATCTCCCGGCCCAGCACCTTGCAGGCAGTCTTCCTGCTCAGCGATAAAGGCGTCCGGGTCTGGCTAAGTGCCTGCCGAGATTTGCCCTGCCTCCGCCTCCATGTTGTCTACCACGAAGGATATCAGCGGGAAGCAGACCCCCGAGACTGTACCCATACTTCATGAGAGACTGGGAGACTCTGATGGACAATCAACTGAGGATTGATCGGAGGTCTTCGGGTTTACCGAAGAGAAGCAGGGAAATTCCTGGGCAACGGGGAAGGGAAAAAGGCGCGAGATCATCGAGCTCAGTGACGACGAGGGCGAGAATGCTGAGGAAGATGACGGAGATGAGGAAGATAAACTGGCAGCGCCTCTTCCTGGTCAAAGATCTCGCGGCATTAGGAGTAAGGCTGGGCAAACCTCTGGAAGCCCTGCAAAGAAAAATGTCGGGAAAGGGAAGCAGCGAGAGGAAGTGGAGGAAGAGGAAGAGGAAGAGGAGGAGGAAGAGGAGGATGATGACGAGGAAGATGGCGAGGAAGATGGCGAGGAAGGCGGCGAAGGCGACAACAACAGCGACAACAACGGCGGCGGCGACAACGGCGACAACGGCGAGGAGGAGGAGGAGCTCCACCAAGAGATCGAGGAAGGAAAACGCCAGCACCGCCACGGCACCGCCACGGCACCCAAATCGACTGGGAAAAACCCTCCCAGGTCCGTCAAAGTCCCGTCAAAGACCCGCCAAAGTCCCGCCAAAGTCCCCAGTCCCGCCAAAGTCCCTTCCTCCCAGTCAGAAGGCTTCTGGCTCCAAAACATCTACGCCAAAGAAGGCACCCCCGAAGACTCCGGCAAAAACCCCAGCGCAGATGGCTGCTGCAGCTCAGAGGTGGAAAAAGACGAGGGTGTAAGTTAGAATAATTGCCCAACTAGTCAATCGTAAGGATGCCTACTAATGCCTATGAATCCTCAGACAGATGATACGGGACGAGCCTGCAGAGAGCCCGGCCCCTGAGGTGCAGCCTCAGGCGAGAAATTGACCGGGATGATGAGCGGGAAGATGCGGGCGTGGGAGGACGAATGACGGAGGAAAGCATGATGCTTTCGTACAAGGCTTGGAGAGCTCACGCTCCCTGCAGATGGTGATTTCAGGATGGGGATATTGAGGAGGTGCATGGCCCAGATGAGGAGCCTGGTTCAGAAGAGGAGCTTGGCGGTTCTGAGACTGACTCTTCTGTTTCCATCGAAATCGTGGAACTTGAACCTATCGCCACACCTAAGGCCAGCGCCCCTCCACCTAGATCCGCCGGTGCTCCCCACCTATGCCCGCCGGTGCGTCTCTCTGGCAGAAATCTTCCCGCCGTGGGAAGGGTGGGTAAGTGACCGATCATTCCGCCCACTGTGTGAATGTTTGGCTAACGGTATGTATCCATCAGGCGCAGGCAATCCTCGGCCTAGCCAATCTGCGAGTCTTCGGTCAATTTCCTTTGTTCAATCTCTTCCGGTAATCTCCTCGGGCAATTTTTTTTGTACTCACATATCTTTGGTTCTTTTCCTTGGGCAATCTCTTTCTTTGGGCAATCTTCTCGCTGTTCTGGGTAAAACGCTGGTTTCCTATTCGTTGATGGTAATATTCCCGTCCTTGTAAGAATCCGAATATCGAGCTGATCTCTATTTAGATCACCCCTCCGACTGTATTATTCGGTCCTTTACCTACTCCTGTTTTTGGCGGCTGTATTATTCCCGGTCCTTTACCTACTCCTGTTTTTGTGGCTGTATTATTCCCGGTCCTTTACCTACTCCTGTTTTTGTGGCTGTATTATTCCGGTCCTTTACCTACTCCTGTTTTTGGCGGCTGTATTATTCCCGTCCTTTACCTATTCCTGTTTTTGCGGTTGTATGATTCCGGTTCTGTTTTGGGCAATCTGTTCGGCATTTGATATCGCTCTGTGATTATTGACCGCTGTATTATTACCGGTTCCTATCTGTATTCTGTCCTCGGTATCGATATGTGATTTTTTGACGCTTGTATCATTACCGTCGGTATTTAGGACTAGTAAATCTACTTTTGGTTAGGTTCATACCATGCGGAAGGCATCTCCTGGCTTTGCTTTGCATCTCCCGGAATTGCCTGGCATTGCCGAGATTTTTGCCCGTGTAGGCCTAGCACCGCCGAGATATTAGCACATTTATGCCGGCATTACCAAGATCCGAGATATTAGCCCATGTAGGATTTGCGATCGATTACATCATTCTTCCCATTCCCCAGATGCAATGAGGTGTGATAAAGTTGGGTGTGGTATCTGCACTCATTGTTGCATACCACGATGCCTCACCCACCCTCCCGAGCGGAATCTTCCCGCCATGCACAGAAAATGCCCAGGAACGACTCCCACCGTCAAAAATCTGGCACGATTAGCAGGGGCAAATGGTCATCTAGTCAGCGGCATGCACGTTCATCACAGGAGGTTCCTAGCACCTTTTCTCAGGAGTCGAACAGGCGAAGAGCTACCGCGTCAAAATCCCAGAGGCAAGAACCCGATATCGGGGAAGAGGCTTCCGAAAGACGAGGAGGAATTCCAGAGGCATTCCCAGATCGATTCAGGGCGAGCGTCGGGCCAAAGACGGGAGGTTGAATGCCCAGATTTCACCACCACCGCCTCTGCCCACCGCGCGATTCTCAATCCCACCGGCAATTGTCAAAGGATCCGTAAGCTCATTCAGATATTTGCCCAACTTGAAACCAAATACCGCCATTGACACATCTAACTTTGGGCAATTGCAGGAAAGCGTTCTGACGACCCAGCCGGCAGGAGTCAAGTCCTCCCGCCACGGGCATCTTTCCAAATCACCTCGCGTGCCCGTCAAAAATATAGGACCCATCAGCGGGAATCCACACCCAGTAGCCAAAAATCTAAGTCGGATCGTCAAATTCCCGAATTGAGTCAACAAAATTCAGTCTTCGGCAACGCCAGCGGTCGATTTTACGAATCCGCAAAGGGACGTGTTTTTAACCCATGGGCTAAAGCGTTTTGACATGAGCTACAGGTTCATTCTGGAGAAGGCGGGCTGGGATATTACCAAGGAAACCTCTTCACAATCCGCCCCTTCCGTGATGGAAATGCCGTAATGATCCGGAAGGCTTGGGATTCCGCGACGGAGGGTAGTGAACATACCGAGGGTTTGACCTTGAGCGTGAGTGCACAGATCAGATACTACCATCAACGGGCGAGATCCCATATGATGGAGAAGGCAAAGAGCTTCACACTTCGCAGGCTTCAAGGCCTATCCCCGAGAAGCTGAAAGACCGGTCGATTATCTTCTGACTGACGCATCGCTTTCAACTGTGATCCGAACATTACGAGGTATGCATTCTTCGTAATATTCCCAGTGAATGGGCAATTCACTGATGCGTTCAGCCCGTCGAATGGCACTTTTCCGCACCCCAGATACCGCGCTTCATTGTGTACTGCTACTACAAGACGAATCGAGGCATCGCCGTCAATCATCCGGAGTTTGAGAGCTGCATCAACCACACATTCATCTGCCTCGTCTCGACAGTGCTCTACCACGCACTGAGAGTGCACGTAGTCGGGGGCAGTAGCTGGAAGAACGGTGTCTTCAACAAGGACTATTGCGGCAGTGAGTTTCTCCTTCTCATTTCTCCTGTCATTTTTCCCACTCTATCCGCTTTCTCCCAGTCAATGATTACACTCCCGCTGCTTTAAGATATTCCCACGCCATCCTGGCACTTTCCATCATCTCCTGACACCTCCGTAATATTCCCGGCCTTTCCTCATTCTCTGGCATTTCCGCTGCTTTGCACCTGGTAGCTTTCCGTCGTTCTCCTAGATTTCCGGCCATTTCCGTCATTTCGGTCATTTCCGTCATTTCGGCCATTTCGGTCATTTCGTCATTTCGGTCATTTCCGGTCATTTCATCTTGCACTGGCGGCGTTGCCGGCATTCCCTGGCATTTCCGTCATTTTGCACTGGCAGCGTTCCGGTCATTTCCGAGTTAAGCTAATTGACGGCATGCCAAGAATCTACGAGGCAGGTGGGTACCTGGAATCGATCCTTCCCAGACGCGGAATCGTCGATGCTGGTTTTGACCGGCATTCGGCAAGAGATAATCAAGCGTGTGAAATTGACCAACTCCTGCAAGCTCCCATCGATGGAGAGTAGGGAGGCCCTTGTTGACCCGGGCGTCGGAAGTTTCCTGGCGGGTCTTAGAGCAAAGCTCAATGACGGTAATGACGAGATGGGCATCTACCCTGACGACCTCGAATCGGGCTTTGTTAATGACGATGATATGAGTGGCTGTGGGGAAATTGACGATGCAGAGCATAGTGGTGCAGAGCGAATTGACGGTGCAGAGCATATTGACGGTGCAGAGCATATTGACGGTGCAGAGCATATTGACGGTGCAGAGCATATTGACGATGCAGAGCGTAGCGCGGGCAATCCCTCCGGGCGTCAATTGGTGCTGGAAGATGACGAGCGAGCCAATACAGCGGTGGAGAGCGAGGATTCCCAGGACAATGTCCCTGTGCGGAGGAGAGGCAGTAGGAGAAGAGGACGGGGACGCAGAGCTAGATAGACTAGGAGATGTATATAATTCGTAAATTGACCATAATTGCCGGAAATTGACGATGCCGACGAGGTGCCCAAAACACCGGACGACGTATCGTGAAATGCCGACGAAATGCCCAAAACACCAGACGACGTATCGTGAAATGCCGACGAGATGCCCAAAACACCAGACGAGATGCCCAAAACACCAGACGACGTATCGTGGAATGCCGACGAGATGCCCAAAACACCAGACGACGTATCGTGAAATGCCGACGATATATTCCGTCAAATAACGGGCCTACAAATGCTTGAGATGTAGCATTTCGTCAAATGACGGGCCCACGAATGCTTGAGATGTAGAATTCCGTCAAATGACGGGCCCACGAATGCCAGTGACAGGCCCGCGAGACGCTTCAGAATGCGGAATAGGATGGTCAAAAGGCGAACCTCTTCGTGAATGCCTGGGAATATGACGGGCATAGGACGGGGCGTTTCGTCAAATGCCTGGGAATTTGACGGGCATAAGACGGAGCATTTCGTCAAATGCCTGGGAATTTGACGAGTTCGGCGGGAAAACGACGAGGTTTTTTGACGACTGTCTTTTGAGCAAGAACGATGACTACGACGGAACGGGAGAGATTCTTCCGCTCCGTCGCGACGATATCGTTTTGCGCCGGGGCGTATGGATGCAGGTAAGAAAACTTCTCATGCGCCTGGTGCGCCCAATGGCGCCGGGTGCGCCTGCGTACGCCCAGGTGCGTCGGGTCGAACCCAATTTTTTGCTGATGAATTCCGGAAACTGCTTAAACCCAACTGCAATTGGCCAAGTCCGAACAGCTTGCACCATCACAGATTTTTCCAAAATATTTTTATTATCCATAGCAATCTTCCCCCTACTCCTAAACATCTCCTCCTCCAATTGTCGTTTCCTTTTCTTGTAGTCCGCCTGTCTTGAAATGGTACCGCTCACTGGCAATTTCCGCTTTCCCGGCAATGGCGAGTTAAAAACCGGACTTGAAGGGCCTAGTAGAACCGGGAGAACAGCTGGTTTTGTTACCATCTATCAGAAGTTCAAGTTAGTACTGAATAGCTTCACTACAATTGGATACGGTTACGTACCTTGATGGTAGAGTATTTCTTGTTGATATGAAGAGCTCTAATTACTTCCTCGCAGTACTAGTATTGAGGGTACTAGACGCATCTCAAATAGAAATCCTAAAGCCCCCGCTGTCATAATTGTTAGCACCCACTGTACTGTGAGGATCTTGAAGAATTTCACCTGCCGCTCCTATTACTAGTATTGCTGTCATCTGCTGCTAGTGTACTGTCATGTGAGGATCCTGAAGAATTGCACCCGCTGCCTCTATCAGTTTTCTTAACATCCACCCGTAAAATTCCTTTTAGTACCGCCAAAACTCAAAAAATTGGCTATCTCTGGACAGAGTTGCGAAGTGGTAGGGGGGGCCGGTGGCTTAGTTGGGTTTGTTGGGTGTGAGAGTTAAGTGAGTTGAGGGAGTTGGGTTCAACTGGTAACCGACTCGGATAATGGTTGCAAATCATTTTTGGTTCACCCTGTCAACCGATGGTGTATTGCAAATCATTTTTGGTTCACCCTCTCAACCGATAATGGTTGCAAATCATTTTCGGTTCACCCTGACAACCGATAATGATTTGCAGCCATTATCCGAGTCGGTTGCCAGTTGAACCCAACTCCCTCAACTCACCTAACCCTCACACCCATTAGTATTGTACTCGCCGCCACACTGGATCAAACTCACCCGCAACTGGACCAATGGGAGAATTCGCTGAACTGGTGTGGACAGGGTTGACAGCGTCGCCCCCCATGCCCTCTCGCACCATACTAAAATACCCAATTTCAAATTTGGATAACTTTTTAACCAGGACAGATATCAAAAATCTGGTGGATGAATCTATTCTTCATCACCAGTCCTTGAAATTCATCCACCGGATTTTTGATATCTGTCATGGTTGAAAAGCTATTCGAATTTGAAATTGCACCAATTTTTGTCTACATTTATCGGTGTGCGCACCATACTTAATGTACATGTTATATAGGGTGCATCGTTTGCTGGGATTCCTGGGGATAAGCTAGTCGGGGGTGGTGGTAGAGGTTTTCGCGTCGTGTTTAACTTGTTGCTGATTGATCATTGGCATGCAAGTGACAACCGCAACGAAAGGATCCACATTTATAAATATAGAACCTAGGAACGGTACAGGCTTCGGGCTTTAGACCAATCGGTACCCTTCCTTCAACTACCAACTCCTGTCGTTCTGGTTCGCCGTGGTGTCGATTAACGCATGCACATGATATGATGTGCATGCGCATATGCATATGTATGTATTTCAACCTTCTCCTGACGTTTGTGGACGCGACTAATATTGTATACTATACAAAAATAAGCCATGCAATAGTGGCCCAGTTCAAAAACGTCAGGAAAATACGAGTACATACTTGGGTGTCGATATGGTGGCAGGCAGGCGGTAGAGCTAGCGCTGGACGTGTCATGACAAGGAATGCAGCGCGGCAGGGTTGCTGGGGGACGCCTATTCGTATTTTCCTGACGTTTGTGAAAATGACCGCTACTGCATACCATATAAATACGCGTCAAGTCTACAATTTAGTATGGTATGCAATAGCGGTCATTTTCACAAACGTCACGAAAATACGAGTACTCTATGTGGTATGCATGACAGGTCCTGCAGTCCGCTGGCGGTACTGGGGGACCCCTACATGGTCGGCAAGACACGGTCAGCGAGGCACGGTCGCCCTGGAAGATCCAGGCCTCAACTCGCCGCCGGAGGTGCCTGAATAGCTGCATAATTGCTTCATATTAGGAGCATGATTTGGAACCTATTTGGAGCATGATTTGGAGTAGAATCGCTGCCTATTCGGAGCCTATTTGGAGCATGATTTGGAGCAGTATCGCTGCAGGCTTGGTGCATGATTTGAGACAGAATCGCTGCAGGCGTGGTGCTTGATTTGGCGGTGGCGGAGGTGTCGATTTGCTGCGTGTGGATGTGCTAGATTTGGTGGCGGAGGTGCTGGCTGTGGAGGTGCGGGCTGTGGAGGAGAAACGGCCGAGGTTATAGTCATTGATAAAAAAAGAGTAAGACTGGAGGATAGAAACGAGATTGCAAAGTACAAGGGGAATACTTTGCTATGGAGTAGTGCGTTTGATATTTGTTTATTTACTTTTTTCTTCACCATTAGTGAGGTACCGGCGGCGGATGAGTGTCAGCTTCCTGAATGCCCTTCATTGAGTATGGCCAGGAACTGGCTGGGTAGTTCTCGGGTTGTGGTACTGCCATAGACTACGGTCTGCATGCAATTAACGAGTTAAAAAAAAAACCGTCACATTAAGTATGTATTCAACAAACACATAAGTATAAGTTCTCAGCCAATTGATCGATTTCTCCCAGAGATAACACGTATAACAAGAGAGACCAGCGCAACTATTACAGAAACCATGTATTTGATTAATTAGACCGCGTGAATCTACCAGAAGTATATTCGAGCCAAGCATAGGAATGCTGATCGAGTAATAGCTTGGGGACGTACAAAAGGTATATAGATTTTGTCTATACTCGTCCAGATGCCTCTAGATCTAAGACACAAAACAAAGGATCTGTGAATTTTCTTAGATCTGAACTTCCACCATAAATGATACTTGTATTTATGATTACTCTAAGAGGACGAGGCACACCTCTAACCTACTTTACACACTGTGTTAATAATAACATCTTACTGAAGTATGCTTATTTCATGTAACTCTGATTGATTGTTACTGTCATAATTACGATGGAGGATAGGCGGCCTCCCATTGGATAACCTATAAATACAAATGTTGCTTGGTTGCCAAGTGGGACCCGGAATAGGGCTATTTTATACAGAAATCCTAGACTAAAGGAGAAAGAGAGTAAAAAGTGTTGGTGCATGACTGCAGAAGAAAGAAAAAATGCTAGTATACAGTAAAGGTACTCACGTTTGGTTTTGGTGGTACTCGCCTGTTCCAGCATTTCATATTTAACCAATCAGCAATCAGATATCTCATCAAAACGTCGGGCTCTCGAAAAGGGAATTGTCGATTTAATTCATAGATTCGGCCGGTCTAGTCATAGCAGAGCCGGTCGATGGTCGCAAAAAAATAAAATGTCAACTGCTTCGAGCTATTCCCTTTTTGAATGCGAATGAGTCCCACGGAGCATTGGGCTTCTGAAGTGAATTCAATTTATTCCAACCTTGCTGGCCAATGGTAATCCCGGTCAAACCACTGCTACTACTGAATGGATTGAATAGAATCCAAACGTTAACGTGAGTGCCTTTAGTAGACCTAAAACCTAGGAACCCGGCAGCAACTCTACTATACTCCTACACGCACACTGTGCACCCACCGCCGGCACCCCACCCCCCCTCTCAGCAATTACCGCCAGGCCCCCTACATCCTCTCTATTTATCATTGATGATGGTAGAGTCTAAAGGTTACAAGTCGTATGCCTAGTCTATGTGTTCGTTCTCTCATACGTCACCCTTCGGTCCTTACCGACCACATCTCATCACACGTGGTTGAGTTTATTGGGTGCGGGGGATGTGGCGCTTACACAGGACAGCTAAATATATCAAAAAAATGTAAGTTAGAAATAGCGCATGAGATTTGCAACTGAGTAGTTCATGGATTTTGAAATCTGAGATTTTTGGTAATTGACTTTGGTACTAACTACGTTGAGATAGAGAAACTTCACACCGCCCGTGGCCACTATGAGTGCGTCTACACGTACCTTAAGAATTAGAAGTGATTCTAAAGTTTGGTTTCCCAATGTCTTTGTCTATGTACTAGAGCCAGTCACAAACGCCCATGATGTCACAGTGTTAAGAGCCTGCATCTGGACCTGCATATGCATCTGCAGAGCCCCACAGTCCGCTCGCGTATGGTTGGGGACACCTTGAGACGGATCGCGGAGGGTGCAATTACATTTGTCAAATCACAAACCAAACCTTGGCATCAATTGATACAGATGTCCACAAACTCCCGGCTGCCCGGCTCAGTTGTTGGCGCCGCTGCCTGTACGACAGGACTTTGCAGAGTCCACTGGCTGCACCTAGCTCTCATACGAGACTATTTTGAAGAGGCAGTCCTGTTAAATACCTCATCTACGAAGCGATTTTGCAAAATTTGATCATTTTAGGCCTAAATCCTAGCCTTAACCCGAACCCCACACCACCTAGTCTCGGAATATCACTCGCATCCAATAGGAGCATGGAATATCACTCGGCCTCTCCGTCGGTGGTGGGGGGTTCCTGGTATGGGAGGTAAATACCTGCAATTACCGGCCGAGTCGGAACTTGATTCCATGCAGGCGACGGCAGTTCTACAGGCCTTGGCGGCGGTAGGAAGGGGTGTCTCGATTTAGTGGAAGGGGCTGGCAATCACTGCCTATTGGGATCCCTAGTCGCTGCAGAATCACTGCAGAATCGCTGCCTATCGGGAGTCTATTCGGAGCATGCTTTGGAGCATGCTTGGGTGTCGATATGGTGCATGCTTTGGCGCATGCTTTGGTGCATGCTTAAAGCCAACCCCAAACCTTGAATTTCTTCCCCTTTGCTAGCTATAATACATCCGAATTATATGGATAGTAGCGGCGTCCAGTGCTAAATAGGCAATACCGTGTTCGGTCAAGAATCTCACTCGGCCGGACTAGCACGCATATAGCATGATAAACTGAACTAGAAGGTTCATGTCCAGGCCTGCGGCCTACTATTTATAGGTACGAGAAAGGACGCAATTAACAAGGCTTATCCAAGTATCGTCCCATCTTGCGGCCTTTGAGCTGGGCCTTGAATAGCCCGACAAGGCCACGAACCGTCCCCCAAACCAACCGAAAATATGATTTTCTGAATTCCTACAAGAAACGCTAGAAACCACGATCTAAAGCTAGAGAGGAAGATATTTATGCGGTAAGGAAAAGTCAAAAAAGGTCTTGAGACAACCTGTCTCGTACCTGTGACTCGAACTCAGCTGTCCGGGTCTACTGTATATATGGGTGTTGTTCTAGGGAAAGGTACCTGTGTGGCAATGCAACAAGGCCTCACCAGCTCGCTACCGCACTCTACAGGCTCCAATTTATGGAACCAATGTCAGAGAAATTAATATGGGCTCTCACCAAGGTCCTCTGAGCTTTATGAAAATTTGGAGTTTATCGGTTGTTTGGTTCGTCGGAATAAGGATTTGGCTGTGCGGACGGTTTTCCTAGAACGACACCCATATATATAAACTCCGCTGCCAAGTTGCAATCGGGAAATCTTAAAGTATAGCTACGTATTATATTAGTTCGCCTCAGCGGACGGTCACACAATACGTTGGAATTCACCTATCTGAACATTTGTCTTTAAAATTCCCCCTAATCAGCTTCCCCTATGATCATACTCGCTGTAAAAGAAACTTCGGCGTCTTGTGCGATAGCCCGCTGGGGCGAGTTACATACATGTACAGCCGCGTTCGCAAGGCTTTGGCGCCCCTAGTCCTGAAGCTCATGAGTTTAAATCATGATATCAAAAACTGGATATATAGGAACGACTCCAAAGAGAAGTTTATAGGTAGATATTTCCATACTGTTGTATATCACAACACTTTGTATGACTATCTTTCGAGGAAGAGGACCAAAGTATTTTGTTGCAATCGCGGACGTTTCTACAGGGTGCCAAAACTTTGTGGACGTGACTGTACATGTATATAAAGAGGTACTTTTCTATTATATCTCCGTTTTGTGTATAACAGTGCTGCCTATGTACCCTGCATACAATAAATAGAAGGCTAGCTATAGAATCTAGATATCAGATTAAAGAATGGTAATTAAAGAGATATCGAAACATGGATCATAACCTTGGCAGCGTATTTTGTCAGACGAAAGGATAACGTCCAGAGCTGATGTTTAATGTATTTTTAGTTGTACCAAATGTTTCGGGATTATATATGTATAGTCCTCTGTTTATTATTATTACTAACGTACTTTAAACACGCATGTAGCTGAGCAATCATTAACAGATACATGTACACATATTATACTGTAATGTGATCAAATGATTGATATATTTCGAACAATTGCAACCAAACAACGAGAAGATTCAAGGCGAATAAAGCAAAAACTGCGAGGGCTTTAACTCAGATAGAAATGGACAAAATAAATCCTTAAATCCTGTGGAAGGCTCCAGACCATAGACCCCAAGATTACGATCTTGCAGCGCAGGTAGTTCTTAGCTACACTGTGGCTGAATTGGAAAAGACCGAACTCTAATGATAATGTCCGGATTGTATTTAGATTCTTCCGTTAAGGATGTCTCAATCTCAAACGCCTTGGTTATCCAGTATTGGTCGTACTCGACCAGCAGATTGTCTATTTGCCCTTCGGACTCTGGTAGATCGAGTAGGTGTCTTCGAAGATGTTCTGCTAAACCTTGTTGGTAGGCTCGTTTATTGCAGTGATCGGCGACGAAGAGACGTAGAGTAAACAGAAGTTCACGGTTTTCGAGAGGGGCCATTAGGACTTCTATTTCCTCTTTCCAGACTGGTTTTCATTTTGCGTACTTGTCAGTTGACGAGCAGCGTTGCGGTCTTAGACTGGCTAACCAAAACTTACAAGGACTTGGTATATTGAAAGAAAACAAAACAGCATAAATCTCCTGCCAAGTCGCCGCAGATTCTATCTTATCCGTCTTTTTTTGGGCTATATCTTGCTCGTATGTATCAAGCGTCTCGCCCTTTTTACAATCATCGTATCTTAGATGGTTCGTAACTTGCTCATAGTTACCGGCCTTGAATATCTTGCAACGACCGCACCGAAGAGGTTTAAGGTGAATCCTTAGGATATGCTTTCTTTCGTTTCAGGGTGTGTAAGTAATGGGCCTTGGCTACAATAAATACATCGAATGGTTGGAATATTCAGGGGTGCGTACTTGACCTGGCTAAGTGTTCGATCCCGAAATTCCGAGCATTGCGAATTGATGAGAGGATTATTTTTGAAAAATGGGCAGGCAAAGGGTCTTTCAAATGATTTTTTACTGGGTGGCTCCGGAAACTCAGACTCGTCTTGGGTGCCGTCCCCTGATCCGTCGAAATCCTCGAAGGCGTGAAGCGCCGGTCGCTTTCGTGGGTTATAACTATATCCACTGGAATCGCCGCCAATTTCAACGAAAGATCTCACACCCGAATATATCGCATCGAGACCATGCATCGTGTGGTCTTTGTCTTCATACAGAAGATCAGGTAGTTCCGTGACGGTGGGGGGCGTGTTAAGGTCCAGAGGTGTGCTATCTGGGGTGTTTCGAGTCTGCTGTACCGATACATATCCGAACATCGTATACGTACAACTTTACACAGGGAGTATTATGTCGAAATCGCTTGATCAAGACGTAGGATAGATGCTGACTATAGCTAGTTTATCTGAGAGCTGATCGATATCATGCTCAGCTAGCCGGCCGAGGAATCTCAATTTATAGAGATTTTAAGACCTCATCTATAGAAAAATCTAGAGCTAATATAAAGTATGCAGTTACAAAAGTGTATTTCATCGAGTTTGATTCCAAAGTAAGCCACTCACTTGGGTTCAAGTTGATTTGGAATCAGGCGCTGGTGCTGACGTAGATGTCGATTGTGTAGTTTTCGTCTAGATGATAGTCACGTGATCATCCAAACTCCATACCACGTGATATACTACTGTAAGGGAATTCAAGTATTTGCTCGCCCAAAATTTAGTCTACAGCTATACAAGGTCCCTATATCATAATACTTTCAAGACCCTTTGATGGCGATGTCGCCCAACTCCTGAGCAAAGCTGATTCGGTACTCGTAGGTTCATGACGACCAATATTGCATACATGTACTATACAAAAAAGTGCCAAATCCACCTTTTTGTATGTCATGCAATATATTGGTTGTGTTTGGAAACGCTATGGACCTACGAGTACATGTGTATATCTATCACGAATCTATAGCTAGCTATTATAAATCTAGCTACATATATATAGATACCGAGTCAACACAGGGCGCCGGGCATCCATATTAGGCCCTTTGCGCAAAAGAATCCAGCTCCAAATTCTGGTAACCTGATTGGCACCGATCCTCCGATCCCGTCAACCAACCATACAAGTAGAACTTAGAGCCAGCTCTATCTGCGCAAAGGTTTTATGTTTATTAATTGCCATGCAAAATCCACTCACTAGGACCCAGCTATATAGATACAGTACCAAAAAAGGTGGTGGGGTCCTTACCGTAGTACTACGGTATTACTGCGGTATTCTAATCTATACGGTATTCTGTCCAATACTGATTTATTTCGGTATTTGGGGAGATATATATTGCAACGAATACCAATTAGTGCGTTCCGATATAGCAGATCAGGACTAGTTCTGCCTGTTTTGGGTTTAGGCTTGCCTTGAGGGCACGTAATGTATGTACCTACATGTAGGTACATATACGTATAGTATAACCAAAAACACAGGCTGGGCACGAGACTGAGATACGTACTCTGCCTGTGCACCTTAATAACATCACCATCACCATCATTACATGTAAGCCTGAGTCTACACCGGCGCACTGTCGATGATTGTGCCAGTGATTGGGTATCATCACCGCTTTCAAGTGAGATATCATGCCTAGAGCAGGAAAATTTATTTTTTAAAAGTAGATCCCAGTTCTGGAACGCCCATCATCATAGGATGAATCTACAGGCATCTATTGATAAACCAATATCTGGCGATAGTCAAATTTGAGATGCTTCAAGCTTGAAATGCAGCGGAATTAGGGTTAGATGATGAAAGGGTAAAGTTCGGTATTACCACTAATGTAGCATACTCTGGAATACGTATTCTGACGACTACCGTATTCTTGCGGCATTTCTTCAATTTCTGGTATTACCACTAATGCAGCATACTCCAGAATACGTATTCTGACGACTACCGTATTCTTACCGTATTTCTTTAATTGCTGGTATTCTGAAATATAAATATTGTTCGAAATACTACACTCATATGATTACAGTATCACTGCTGTAATCCACGTATATCGGTAATGCAATGGTAATGATTCCACCCCCTTTTTTGGTACTGTAAACTTTGCCTCGCAATTTATCAACATAAGGTGTGTACTGGCCAATATGGAACTTGTGAAGTCTGGCATGTGCATGTGCGTGCATGCGACTTTCATTATGCTAGAATTACATGTAATATGGCTTGTACTGCACTATACAAGTTCCCTTTCGTAATTACATGCTACAAACATGCCATACAGTTGAACATACATACATACATACATGTATACAGTTATCATAAAAACTCTCCATAAGCTTAGAGCACCATAAAAGAGTGTATAAAAGAAAGAGTCGGGACCCAGCATGATTTGTTGCACCTATGTATGGTCCTAGCTACACCAGCAGATAAACCCCGCCCCGCCTTGGAGGAGGCGACGAAAAAAAGAAAAAAGGACATGAGAAAGCTATATAAACACTACACTAAAGTCCATACTACCCTCGGGATTTAAGTCGCCCATGAGTTGTAGTTAGAGGATGGACCAGATTGAGAGTTTGTATAGCGATCGACATATCCCATGTTCAAGTCGAACTCCCCGATTCCGGAATATTCAATAGCACGATTTTGGTCTTGTATATTTTCCGATTCTGCACCAAGGTGGCTCCATAGATCATCCGGAAGGGCTTCGGGGTCGTTCAGAGGTAGTGACGCACTAGGTAAGGTTTGTAGTACTATGTGACCTAGATCAGCAGAAATTACATGTGGCCCCGGAGTCAACACTGAAACCCTTGAAGGTGGCGCTATCCTTATTGCTGCTGTTTGTGTTATTGCTAGTGCAGGTGATGATGATGGTACTGATAATGGTGATGTTAAAGTTGTAGGCGCGGGTGCTGGTGCTGTAGCTGGTGTTGCTGCTGGGGTTGTGCTTGGTGTTGTTACTGTTGCTGATGTTCCTGAGGCTGGTGCTGATGTTGATGATGCCACAAGAGTTCGCATTATTGTAGATCTAGGAACCACGTCGCTTTCTCTCCAAACTATATTCTTAATATTTAGATGAAGAAAGTCTATATGATTTTGCAGGAATAACAAATAAATTCACGTACATTGGTCGGGCACATCAATAGGAAACAACAACCTGTATATTTTGTCCCAAGTTTGTGCTTTGCTTATAGCATCTGATACATTCTCATCTTCGATCCTTGATGGGTCCGGAGTGTTTACAAAATCGCAGCCGCCTTCTAAGTGTATATTGAGCGTAGTAATATCCTTATTGCCCATCCGGAATGTCTTGCATCGAGCGCAACGGAATGGTTTTAGGTGGTGCTCCCTGCAGTGATCTCTAAGATTGGGATTCACCCAATATTAGCGGGCGGTCTCACTAAATAATCAGAGTTTGCGTTTTACCAGCAACAGGATGGTTATGGTATTGAGCCTATGGTACCCATGATATTTGAATAGCTTAGCTAGCAGCCAAATATGACGCCGATGGCCTCATACCAGAACCAAATTGTTGCTACAAAATCGAACCCAGGGCAGATATAAACACGTTTGTTATAAATATTAAAAGGTTTTGTGGGGTGGTATATTTCGAAAACATACTTCACCTCACGAAGACTAATATTCTTCCATTGAGCACATTCTGGGTATAGGTGTCTAACTGCCGTATTTTTAAAGTACGGACAAGCGAAGGGAAGGCCGGAATAGCGGATTTTTTTGATGGCCAGTTTGTGGGGCCCTGGGGCGCCGTTATCGTCTTGATCGCTGTCTTCGTTGGGATTTAAGGAGCGTTTCAGCGCACCCCTTCGTTTCTGCCCCCCCCTTCCAGCTCCCCTGCCTCTGCCGTTTACGTTTTCACTTTGAAAGCCGATACCCCGAGCAGTTT
Source organism: Morchella sp. 2016-41 (assembly GCA_024713855.1). Classification (NCBI taxonomy): domain Eukaryota; kingdom Fungi; phylum Ascomycota; class Pezizomycetes; order Pezizales; family Morchellaceae; genus Morchella; species Morchella sp. 2016-41. The sequence continues at coordinate 1,461,041 of JAMGZD010000014.1, forward strand.
CCCCGCCCCGAGGCCTTGAGGTACGTTCTCCGCCACTAGTGCACTGGTAGAAATATCGCTTACCAAATGGGAGAACCTGGCAGAGAGGTGGTCGTGATTTATCTGCCATCAAAAATTCCAATCTTAGGCCGAGCTCCCTTGGCCAAGCTGGAATGGTATCCAATATGTTTCTAGTTCTATTGGGATTAACGAACGACTGCTGTGAATATTGAAACATATTTCGATTTAGGATAGTCTTCTGGACACTTCCGAGGCCAGGCGCTTGATCGCTTCTTTGCTTGCGTTCCGTAACAACAGCGCTAGACATAGATATCCCTTAAACTGTCGAAAAATTCAGTCCAAGCAGGAATTCAGGACCCTTGGAAGAGGCCACAACGCTTCACGGCTAGATCTAGAGAGGTGCTAGTGATACCCAGGGCGGCGTTAGCAACAAACCAAATCTTGATATATGCGGCTAACCACTCATACCTTGAAAGCAGAGGAAGAGTTATTCTTGCAATCGTTGTGAGAGGTTGCCAGATATTGATGAATGCACAGCCATACAGGGTCATATATGTAACGAGTTCGTACGTACGTATAGTATTCAAAGTTCTGGGTGCGATACATGTAATTATAAAGGTGGGGTACCGTACTGGCGCGTACCATAAGTTTTTGAGCTGAGCTTCGATAGAGGGATCGGTGCAACCCATACATGTAATAGAGCGGCTTAACTCTAAGACATCAAGCATGTTTAAAAGCAACTATAAGATTCCATTTACTTAATACCTATATCCATACAGGGATCTTCTGAATTTTGGAGCATTTATGAAATGGGTACTTAAAACTTTTGTACTCAAAACACTCACACGATGATAAACTGGAGTGTGTATTGAAATTCACGGAAGTATTTTGTACTTATGTCTTTCGCTTTATCATGTTGTTTTATATTGGAATATTTCGCGCTCTTTGATGCATGTCGTCAAAACCCTAAGTTTTAAAGCAAGATGTATGTGGTACAATACTTCAATGTGGTATGTGCATGTAATTATTGTGAGCATTCGAAAGAACTCAAATCATAATCAATAATCACGTGACCATGATATCGAGAACACTAGATGGCAACAAAATTTAAAATCGAAACATAGATATATGTATCCACGAGAAACCTAAATGATATATATCCCACACATTCGGTGGACTCAATGCTTCCCCACTCATGTTAGTCTTACACGGTGAGACACTTTCCGGTGCGCACATACTCTACGTGCAGCGCATGTGCTGTGCGAATTAAGTACATACTTCATCATCCATAATCCAGATTTCAGTTTATATACATGTAGCTACATGTACATACATGTACATATATATGTAGCTATATATATAGTACAGCGTACCACGGGTTAGTGGCTAGTGCCGACGTGGGTACAGCTTACCCTCAAAAGAACCAGAAAATGCAAGTAACGGAAACAGGGATCGAATGTATGAGAAAACGACGCCACTCCATACAAATTATCCTTGCCCTGAGCAACTGCATTTTCTGGTTCTTGTTCTGGTAAGCGTGTATATATATATCATGTATATAAAGTTAGATGAGTAGACGTATACATGATGGAAATAATTCTCGTATGTTTATCAAGCGCACACCCTGGCCCTCAGGCCCCTTTCAACGTTAATGTCCCAGGAGATATAGATACCTACATATATTAATATGTGCAGCTAATAATGTACTATGAGGCCCAGGGTCGGGTAAGTCTGTTGATATGTACGTAGATGTACTTATAAGTAGTTTCCGGCCTTCAGCCGGTACTACACGTATATCAATCAGTCCAATATATATATACAGGCTAGCCGCCTTGCGGCTTATTTCTCTATTTGCCTGTCAGTCAGGGCTCTCAGGCCGCTGCGAGGCCCTCGACCCTCCTGGCAGGTAAAGTTGATCACTATATCCGCTCTGGTCGATCTATATGTGCCTTTTCTGATATCCCCAATATATCAGTCAGAAATACCTCCAGTTCAAGCTGCAAGTATATCCTTAATAGCCACAAAGTCTCTGAAATCCAACTATTAATCGAATTCCAGAACAAGTAGAAACTCTATTAACAATCTAACACCACTCAGCACAATACCCTATGTTAATATCCAACACAACATGTTTCGAGTGAAACAAAATCTTGCAATGAGCCAATCAGAGGGCTATAAAAGCACATTGCATATGTAGGTTACAATTATATACTTATTAGATATAATCATGTATTCTTCAGTGAGAACTATTGCCACCACTTAATTACCCAAAAATATGCAATTACATGTAGGGGCATAACTACATACATGTACAAAAAAGAAGATGCAGTAGGTACTCTGGCAATACAGGATTTTCAAAACGCCCCGAATTAAATCGGAATTTAACTATTATACCTAGTTTTGTAGTAGTATACTAGGCGTGGTACTGGATCCACCCGCAGCCGCTTTTTGGTACTGTATGTACATGTAGTACTATCTAAATGTCTAAACCACATGTATAGTCTTCATCATCATCACTAGCTATAGGGACAGTTATTACTAGTTGCAGGTTGCGCATCATGATGATCAGACAATGATCGATCTCGATCATATGATGAACTATCCCTGAGATCATGGGGTGGAATTGGCATTAAAAAGTGTGCAGAGTTACAATTGATAGATATAAAGGACAAAGTACACTAATAGAATTATATGACTAGAATTTTTAGTTTTCTCCAATAGTCTTTAAATATAAGTTTTGTCAACTACATATACAAAGTCGGCAAGTACTTAAGGAGGCGGCACATCGATCCCGACGTACTGCATGTAGTCACAGACCGATGCGACTTAAAAGAGTTTATTTATTATTATAACACTGACATATATAAACATACCTATCCTATATTCATATAGTTCTTCGTGCATATACATATACTTGAGCTAATATATCACAAATTTCCCTAAGGGAGATCAATTTTAGTGCCATATGTTTGGTTAATCCAATAACTTGGAATAAAGAAATTCTCAGCGGCCGGTCGCGACTATCAGGTCTAGAGTACTGTGCCTCCATTTCTTCACTATATTTGCGGCCTCCGCGGATCCGACCGCACTCTCTCCTACGAGGATTAATGAATCAGGGAAAGTCGTGTCCTCCTTTGGTCGGCGTAATGTGTATGTAAAATGCAGGCCTCAAATAACTCACTATTTTGAAAGCACCAAGGGGCGAGAATCATGCAGAAAAATTGGAGTCACCGGGAGTTGAACCTATAACTTATAGGATACTACTCAATTTTTTACCATTTAAGCACTAGTATACTGGTGATATGTTCTTGGCCGTTATCATGTGTTTTTAAACTGTGCTTAAAACTAAAAAGTTGGTTTATTTCGTTGAATAATGTGTTCTACAAACATGTATTAAAAGCTGCCGTAGAGGATAATAGTGTATGTAATTGCACCAATTGATTCACTTACAACAGGCCTCGATAGCAGTTGCATCAAACAGGACCTTCTACACGCCAGTCTGTGTGGGTAATGTGGTCTTTGTTGCATTAACTCCCGTAGTAAATCCAGAGACCCCTCTTATATATATAAAACTTATATATGTAACACATTCCGGTTCGAAATTTTCCAGGCTCCAAACTATGCATATAGAGAATCCCAGCAGCCCCATATGTACTAGAAATATTATGTACAGAGTATGCCTACGCCGGCCGGTACCATTGAATTACGACCCATGCAAAGCTTAAAGGGATTCATATGTTGGAGACATCTTGATTGATTATCTAACTAAATAGAATATTCAGGTATCTCTGTCATCACGAAGGGTTTCAATTGGATGGTTAGCTGCCTCCGATTTCTGTGGTCTGGCGGGTTGCAGCTGTCAATAGACTAAGAACGGGGTAATTTAAGGGAGACGACATGCATGCGTAGATGTTTTCAGATCTTCATTTAAATGGCAAACACAAGCACTGCTGCAAACCCTAAGCACTGCCGCAAACCCTAAGAACTACTGCGAACCTAAGCACTACCGCCATAATAGTCCTCTGTCCAAGGTCAATATATGATATGATCGACTATATATGATACGACTATGACTATATGACCATATGACTCTACACCGGAATTGCAACCTCAGCGAGCAAGGAGGGCCCCAGCCTGCCACGCAGCAGGTAGCCCCCGACTGTGTGCGTGAATTAATTATATTACATACCAATGTCTATTCACACCATTAGTATACACCGAACCCGACGCCTACATGAGCCATTCCGAACCGATATAATGAAAACATATTTACTGCAAATGAAGATGCGTAATACCCCTTTTTGTATATGCACTCAAACGCAATTCATCGTACCTGGACCACGACCGATCGGCTTCTATTCCAGACTACCTATAACATTCATAATTAAGCTTAATTGCAAAAGTTTTATGGTTTATATAATTACCCAACGCTGTTTTTTGACATTTTCGCCCATTCAATGCCAAGATTGTGCAAAGCATTTTTCGACAATATGCCAAATAGGAGCTATTGTGGTTTGGAGTGATCTAATCTTTTCATAGACTGTTTATTTCAATTACCTTTTAAATATGTATGAAAGACTTAGCTTAGACTATATCATGTAACCTTCAGGGGTATGATATAGTTTTTGTAAGTTTTTGATTTTTCTGAAAAAATCGATATACGTCCAAGAACTATAAACTAAAATAGCAAGCAATAGCTCAGCACTAGAATAGCGTTGTTTGTCATCATGGGCGCTGTTGAGTTATAGGCTTTCTCAAGAATATAAGATATCATTCCAGCTACGGCTAGGAAATGGAAAAGAAAGACAGTATAAATTATAAAACCCGTAAAACAAAAAAAACACAGTATAAAACGTACCCGTAAAACTAAAGAAACACAGTATAAAACCCGTAAAAGAAAAGAAACACAGCATGAGCTCAACAAATGAAAAGTCAATAAAGAATGAGTTTAACTCCAAAAAGACATATCCATCAAGGACTGATGGTATGCAATTAATGAGTTAAACAAAAAAAAAAAAGATATTAGACGTTGTTGCAAGCAGCTAGCCCGGTTCCACTAGTTATACTAGTGGATGAAGGTGAGCTACAGGACGCCCCAAGCGCGGGGGATATCAATCCATATCACTATCATGAACTCCCCAGACTATGTATTTGTCAGTTGATAATATCGGTATATAGTACTTGAACCTCACATTTGTATGGAATATGTTGTGGAAATAGAGATATATAAATCTCCTGCCAAGTCTTTGCTGACTGAAAACCTAGTTCATCGGCCGGCCGATGGCCTGAATCCATACTAGGTGTTATAGAACCGGATGATCTTCTGGAAGTGTCAAGGCTCCCCTCTAGAGTTCCGATTCTAGATATCTTTGAGGGACGACCGCATGGATGGGGCCTAAGGTGTACTGTCTTGATATGCTCCCTTTTGCCTCATAGGTAAGTCAGCAACTCATCCTTGTATCATGAAGATGAAGCTAAAATCCGATCTAGTAAGTACTTCACGTGATGGATGTTATAACTATGCCATCCCTGGCAGTCCGAATAGGATTTGGGACTATTCTTGTAATAAGGACAAGCGAACGCTTTCTTAAGCCTCTTAGTCGAAAGGTCCAGATAGCCAGCGCCTCGGCTGCTCTCTAGCTCTCCCGACTCCGGCTCCAAAGCGGGGCGCTTCCTTGACGTTTCCTCCTCGCACTTTCTCGCAGGTTTACTCCCCTCCACACTTCCGCCGCTGTCAGTGTTTACATGATTCACGAGGCTGCTCAGGTCTATCTGGTTATCCATGCAGTTCATGTACTTCACGCCAAAATGAGTTTGCAATATGGATATCTCGAGATCCACAGTTTGGAAAATGCTATCCCAGTGGTCGCTATATCGAGACTTGGACCAAGTAGCTGAACAGGTCCGTCTTATTTTATATTTCTTGCGGGCAAATTTTGAGATCTTGGGGACAATTACGCCTGTAGAAAATTATAATTAGGATACTTTGTATGGTATCTATGCAATGTCGAAAAGGTAAAATGAGGAAAACAAAGCACTGGGAGATATCAAACCTTTGAGAGTAGCGGTATCATGTACAGTCCTAAACGCCATAATGGCTACACTTTCGGGGGGGGTTTTGAGATGGAGATGAAGAATCGTTGGATATTTGGGAACATATGTCATATGTCAACATGAGAAACTCAAACTATATATACAGTACCTGTCACGTATAGTGTGCCACTTGTAAAGAATAAATCAATGGATTAGCCTCACCTAGCGCGCCGGCCAACAATGCACTTTTCATGTAAACAGGATCATGTGACCACTTTTACAGAGAACTGTATCGTTGGCTATCACGTGAGTCCAAGGTTTAACGGCAGGCTGGTACAGCTGTCTCTTTTTTTTTTTTTATATCAAGCTTCTATTGTTTCTAGGTACAAGAAATCGCATAATGGTACAGCTGTCTCGTTGATATACTACGTATATACATGTATGTATGCGCTTACACTACCCACTTCCCACTCGCACGTGATGATGTTCAGTTATCAGCGTACAGATTGATTGGTGAATACGAGCCTCATCAGGCCTTGGCTTCGGCCGACCAAATGCTACATGAATACTACATGTAACGCAATTACAAGAGATCTTAAGGCTACAACTCAACTTTCCTACGCCTTTCACCCTTCACAATCTCTTCCGCTCTATAAACATTGCATCATCCCTAGATCGTCCTCCCGGCCTATTCCCCGAACTAGGGGTTACTGAGTTTGGCTTAATTATATAAGCCTGCTGACATGACTTGGAAGGACGTCGGATTATATATAGGGTACGTATGTGCAGCGCTGATGAGACCGTTATGGGGAGATACACACGCACCGGTATCATGATTCAGGGATAACATTAACCAAAAAAAAATAACCTTAAAACTGGAGTAGGAATTTCAAAATCTGACCTCTTCGAGGGACCTCTTGGGTTATAGCCTACACCTTGTACCGCTAATCCCCCTGGTTCGTACTTTTTTTGGCAGTCATGTCTGGTTTGGTGGCTCAATTACTAAAAAATGTAGCGTTAAGTAAGTCTTGATCGCAAAATCAGTCATGAGTCTCCATTACCCTAGATCTCTCCGGGAACTCAATCCTGGAGGACGGCAAGAGACGAGAAAAACAACGGATGAGGAGGCTTCACGACGCCCTAAGACAGCTACAGGAGGCCATGGTACCGTCAGATTAGTGCCCGACCACGAGAAAGAAATGCTTAGTCCAAAGCCACCTCAAGTCCCCGAGTTCTCCTTTGATGGTGCCGGCGGCAGGTATAGTGGAGAAGTAGGAGATGAAACGCCCCGACCAGCCCGAACTCCAGCCCGAGCCGCCACCAGTGGCCCGCCCAACAAACGAAAGAAAGAATTCAGGAAGAATTCCCGAGAAAAACGGCAGGCATCTCAAGCTGGTAGCGAAGAAGAAAGCCCGCCTAGAAAAAAGAAGCGGCCGCGAACAAAAAACGAAGAGGACTCCCCACAACCCTTTGCCTGTCCCTCTTACCTGCACGACAAAAATGAGAACGCGGGATGTAAATCTTGGCGTAATGTCAAGTTCAATATGGTCAAGTATGTTTAGCTTTCACCCCAAACATGTCACCACCAAGAAGATTTGAGATTGAGGGTACCGGCTTTAATATAACGCCGTGGTTTGGGCCTTAAACGCTCACAAGGTCATTAAACCCCGTAAGGTTTTATGACCTGATATACACTATATATTTGACAAACAACCAGTTTACTTTTATATAAATATCAGCTAACTTATATTCAAATAGGCAGCACTGCATAGAGATACACGTGAAGCCCCGACGATGTCCTCGGTGTAGGATATTCCGGGCTGGTACGGAAGATGAAATCAGGCAACACCTGCAGGAGAGTGACTGCAAGAAATCATACACGCCCGACCCATCGGAGGAGGATGCTGTTAGAAAGACCGACGAAATAGAAAAAGCAAAAACTTGGGAAAAAATCTACCAAGTGTTACATCCTCAGGTTATACCCGATCCATGTGAGTAATCCCATGCGACCGCCGGCGCCATATAGATACTTTTATAGTCTAATAGTGAACATATAGTTTATTATGGATTCAAACAAGCTCAAGCCGATATCACCGATCGTGACCACCATGCTACCGATACAAATGATGTTCCCGCTGAACGTGAAAACACCAGCGCTTCGTCTCAGGGATTCGACTGGCGTGGAGAAGATTTGTATTTACTCCCAGATATCACCATTTTGGCGGGAAACAATGCCTTCGATGACTCAGGCCTTCAAGACCAATTCCAGATCAGCGTTTCGAACCAGAATTCTAACGATCAACCGTTGGAATGCTGGGATCAATGAAGAAAGCCCCCACGGGCAGAAAATACATTCTTTTATATATTTCTTTAATTATCTTTTCTTTGTGTCATTCTTTCTATTTTCCTACAGCCACCTCTTATTCACGAATGAGCCTAGCAAGTTGTATATACATATAGGTAATATAATAAGTCATCAGACGGAACGCCACAAAAATACGCGTTTGCAGGCAAAACTATGGCTAGGCCGTCCGATGACCGCTGCACGCATTGTACATATCATTACAAGCCCTCAAATCACATATATACACACACTTATAATTACTGGCCGATTTCCTGATATATTAACAGACACACCGCAATTATAATCCATTCCATGGTATCTGCATGCAAAATTCCACCCGAACTACATAATTAAAAAAGAAAGGGGGGACATCATATCCCATTGATCTTTTCGAATGCTTATCGATACTTCAAATCACCAAATCAGAGCAACACGTTAACAATATTTCCGGAAAGTCGTTGGTGTTCCACTACTATCAATTGGAGATATATATACAGTCACTCAGCAAAAGTGTTCGTGATTGAGTTTCAATGTCAGTGCGCAGTGTGCATGTGGCACACCTGTAATGTTGATGGTATAATGTTGAGATTCAAGATACTTATAGTTCGTGACTATATATAAATTATAAAAGAAGTTAGGTTGATCTTGATATTCTTCATTGATTTCAGACACCAGTCAGTAGCAAAGCCTTCTCCTGTGGGTTTTTTTTTAATTTGATCAATTGATGCTCCGCCTCGGAAGACATGTATCACTCCAAAATCGGGACCACGAGAGTTTTTGAAGAGTGGCTGTAGATATCACGTTTTACAAGCCTTATTATTTCTATACTGTCGAATAGAGAAGTGTTATGTGCTCTGGTCCTGTTCTACAAAATTTAATGTGGTGAGCCAATTACTATATATATAGCTACATAGGCGCTATGCAAGATCTGTGATTTATTTTCAAGGCTTCAGGTTTGAACACCTTCAGAACAATATATATATATCCACGGGATTATGGTTTCCAGTCAGTCATCTTTATATATGTGTGATACACATATATGGCCAATATTCTAGATCTAGACAATAAGCTCGGTTGGTGCATGATGCTTATTTCCTAGCTCCTCATACATATAAATCCCAGAACACGTGACCGCCGATTATTTTAAGCTGTACAGAATCTGGTAGAATTAGTGGATTTCTCGGTCTGTGCTCACAGCAGAGATTCCTTCAAGAGCCAATAGGACTATCGGGTCACGGAAACCCACTTTCGCAATAATCTTACCACCCACTTACTCTACTAACGTTTCCGAACTGGACTGGGTCTGCATATGGGTATAAATCGTGCTTGGCAGCTAGAGTTTGGTGGTATGCAGACCCAGTCCAGTTCGGAAACGTAAAAAAATAACGAGTAGTACCGCTAAATCTCGGGGTAGCCAAGCTCAGCTGCTAAACTACATTTAGTTTAGATCCTGCAGGAGAGTGCTCTTTTATTGAAGATCTCTGCCTCTAAAGGTAAAGATCCTCAGCCTTTTGCGTTGCTGTGCCAAGACGTTCTACGAAAGTGGGCGCAACCAAATCACGTGACTGCCAGGAAGTTTGGGGATGGGTCGAGCTCAAATATAAGCACCCCTTACTCCGACGATTTAATGAACGCGCGAGTAGCTTATTTTACAGTATTGTTCCTCCAGCCTTGTCGCTGCGAGCCATAGACCTCCCGTACTACAGTCTACATACCCAAAATGCAAGTGACGGAGACAGGTAATCTGTATGAGAGATTGTCGCCGCTCATCAGCTGAATTTTCTGGTTCTTTTCGTGGTAAACGGGAGTACTACATGTAGTACAGTACCTACATGTATCTAATATTGAACTTGCGGTCGCGAGTGAGGAACCTGAAAGTTGTTTCTACCAGAAAAACGATGTTCCGGTTCTTCATGTACCCACTGTAGAGTAGAGTAGCAACTGGCCGGGTGTGCATACGTACCCGCCAAACTCCGCAGCTGAGTCTAAAAGCACTACGTATACATATATGCATGCAAGGTGACAAAAAAACCATCACATGACCCTATCCTCGGTCAGTGGTAGGTGGAAGCTTCCTAAATTAATGCATCTACATACATAGGTACTCAGGACGCCGCGCTCCCGAGCTCGCTCATCAAAAGATTCCGCACGTGCGAGGAAACAGATATTTCATTCAAGACAGCAACACCCACAGCTAGAAACCATCTAAGCTAGAGCTGTTCAAAGGAGTTCCGGACGATATAGCATACACTACCTTAGAGAGGTCTATTAATGATTCAGCTTTGGTGACAGCTTCACCATTTTTCACGGAACATGAACGTTAAAATCATTCATTATGGAATAGGTACCTTTGTCCTGAATCTCCTCTAATCCGTGGCTGCTTGTATATGTATACCCCTTTTCGATCTCCTCGGCCACATTAGAATACCTATGTACCTATACATACACCCAACTACATGTAGTTAACACTATGACCCTTCCAGTACTAAGGATCCTTCCTATATAGCAAAGGCCTTTCTTTCTTATCCATTGCCTATACCCTCTATGAGAAACCTCGAACCCTCCAAGTTGATTTTGTTTTTGCGGCTTATTATTCGTGGTCTTTAGGCGCCGAGTACCAAAATTGTACCCCGCCCAGATACGCAGCACCTAGAGGTATCAGCTCTCGAGTGGCAGCGGCGCCGCCTTCGACAGACGACCCATCAGTCGCGCGATCGCGCGGCGACGAGGCATCTAACGATGAGCATCTTGCTGGTATTTGGCACAAGAGCCGCTCGTTAACAGTTTCTCATTCCGCAGACAACGCAGAGCTGGGATGGATTACCGAGGATAGAGAAAAAGCAGAACGTGGATATGAAGACGAAGACGAAGATGAAGATTTAGATCAAGACGAGGATGATGATTTGACGGAAGCATGTTTAAGTGGTGTCGGCAGTCGTATTGATCCTCTGATATCATCCACATCGCCGCTAGATGCCGATAATATTCAAAGTCATGTTTCTGGTCGTGGGGAGAAGGGGAAAGGCACATTGCCTACCCCCCGGAAACGTTCAGCACCACTAGGACTTTCAGCAAGCACACAGGACGATATCCAAGATGATGACGAGTCCGCTGGAAAGCCGTCAAAAAGACCGAAAGAGCATAAAGGGGCGAAGGATGTGCTGCACCATCAGTCAAAAAGGCCATTTGCCTGCCCTTACTTCAAAAAGAACCCTTTGAAATATGTCGGTTGTGCCGACTGGCGTAATACTAAACTCTCCCTAGTGAAGTATGGTTTAATGCCTCCCTAGACATATGACAGCTTTTCTAACCGTTAACGACAAATAAAAGAACTCATTGTATGTCAGAGCACCTGAAGTCCCGGTGTCCACGATGCAAGATTTACAGGGGCATTCAATCCGAAATCATCAGACACTTAGAAGATGAGGATTGCAAGAAGCCGGAGACCTACGATCCATCTGAGGAAAGGACAACCGAAGAAAAAGTCCAGGAGTTGAACAAGGCAAAAACTTGGAGAAGGATTTATGAAATCTTGTTTCCTTTATACATACCAGATCAATGTAAGTCTACATCATTCAACTCAATTTATGTACTATACCTGATTTAGAGAGGAACAGTCTGGCAGAACACTATTGAAGCTTTGGTTGCCCCTAACGACGAAGACGAGCTATCTTTCATAGATAGAGTTCAGCTTGCCGTTTCAATTAGGGAGCAGACGTATAGAGTGGCAATATCAGAGTTCTTGAGGGAACGTGCAGGTTTTGGAGTCGTAGACGAACTCTTGGACCAGTTCGATAAAGTTTTGGAATCAAAAACTTGGAATCAAGATTCGCTTGATGATTTAAATAACTCTAGGGCTGTAACACACGACACCCAAATTCATGGGAGTCTACCAAGAGATCCGCCAAAAGCTGAACTACCAAGTATCTCGAGTTCATTCCATGACTCCGCAGCCATGAAATACGAGTCCCAGTCAGAACTACCCGCAAGCGCCGGTAAAAACAATGCTGAACAGCACCTTCATGGCATCACGAGTCTCGACGATTTTCCGAACCAACGCCGGTACTCAGTTGAGCACCTAATACCAATTCAAGATCCCGGCCACCAACGAGTTGATATTTCAAATTTTTCGGAGTTCCAACCAGATCTGCTCGGCCAGAGTTTCGCCAACGATCCTGGCTCACAAGATATGCATGATTATGTGAATGTTGATGACGATATGTTTGAATACGGAGGGGAGGATGGATTTGAAGAAATTGGGGAAGATTTTCTCGAGCCGGGCGGAATGGGCTATTCCTTGTAAAGGTGTACGATTGGTGATACGTAGATTCAAAGAGATAGAGCATAATATGTATTGTTCAGAAATCTTAGCGGGCTGTATTTGTTTTCTTCAAGCAACACATAAATGATCTTTCGAGATGTTTAACGGGATTGAATGTCTGAAAAGATGTGTGACTTCGTGCCTTTTATAAATCTAAGTATGATTTCAACCACGCGACATGTACTGTCATTCACGGGGTATTGGTGGGTACTGGGTGTTGGCGGACAAGCCTGAAAAGAGATAGCCAAGCCAACTTTTGGCTTCAATCCGCCAATACCCAGTATCCGCCAACACCCCGTGAATGACAGTACCTACTTTTTCAGGGCTAACTGCACATAATATTACGAACTCAAATCATAAGTAATTGCGCAATTCTTCCTTCACATGCATAGGAACCAACCACGAACGACGGATAAGGCCCGTTGTGCCAAGGTATGATAAGACAAGATCATCGTTGGCCGCGCAAACATTTGGATTATCGATTGTGCACAGACAACTTTGACTTAGGAAGCTTTTTTAGCCCCAGGGGTCTGTGGGTTAATGTCACTAGCCAGATGTGGCTAAGACAAACCTTATTTCAACCTCTCGATGCTAACGTCTAGCCACATTTAGAATCCTAGTATTTGTTTTATATGTTTTGTGGTGAGGATTGACAAGTAGGAACATGTACGTATTGATTTTTTTTTAATACAGGTCGTGACCAAGAATAATACTACAAATACATATCCTCAAAACAAAAATACATAAACCCATCCACACAACTCTTGCTAAAAAGAAAAAGAAAGCTTTAAAATATCTTTTACCTGCCGATAGAGCTTAGGAGAAATATTTTCTGCTGATACTACTTATTTTCTTCCGCAAGTATCCTATCCCAATCAATGCGTAGCTTACTCGGAACTGTTATACGGCGAATCAAAAGTGGTGAATATCAGTCAATACGGAATCTTATAGGCCCCTTATTGGTATACTTATTCCCAATTGCGGGGTTACATCCACGGCCGTTCGGCTCCAGCACAGCCCGAGGGACAAATTCTCGATAAATCCTGCCCCCAGACCGCACCCACGCCCAAAAGGCATTGAGAGGACATATATATACCTACATCGAATCTAGACTCTCGTGACTCTAATAGCAAAGACCCAAAGCTTCCAACTGACGCGCGTGTGCTTCTTTCTGGCATCACAGTAGAAAGACTGGGTTCGGTCAAGATAAGCCACAGCACCCGGGCTATGCGTCTTTATTGCATATATATATATATCAAATCATAGAGTCATACCTCTTTGCTCCACAAAATACTGGGCCTGTCTCGTTATTCCTTGGGTCCTGTCATGTGAGATCTAGACCTGTTCACGATTGATGAATTAAACAAAACAAAAACAAAAACCAATACCTGTTCGGGTTCTGCGTGAGTGATAATCTGTGATGCTGCCAAAGCACATCTTCCATGTTCGTCTACTATTCGCCTGGCAGCACTCAGGAAGCAGCGTCACGTTCGACCTCCTACATGTAAATCAGACTTGAAACTGTGTGGTCCATAAGTGGATGAGAAGCGTATGTATTAAACATAGCTTAACCTTGAGGGGGCAGCACCTTGGGCTGCCAAGATATGCATGTCTCTATTTGATGTGAGACAGAAGGAGCTCCGAGTAGGTAGGTATAGAGTGTCTCAAGATTGAGACTAGTTTCTGGCTTCTATGCGTCACTAAGACCGCCAGGTTGACTTTTTGTTTCAAAAACCTTATTCTCGGACAACCTCGAGAGGAGCCTATGGCGACGAAAGGTACGAAGCACCTTGGCATTACATCGAGCACAACACCGCAGGAAACGTAGTAATTTCTGGCTTTTTAAGATTTACCCCGGTTTCAATCACGGATGTAGATCTTAGTAGTGCTCAGACGCATCTAGTGCGGTCACAGTAGTAATGGTAATAAGAATGTTGCTTCAGTACGGAAATTAGGAAAGGAACGAGGTCTACAGGGGTTAAACGTTATAATAATAGGATATCGAGGTAATTCTGGAATGATAAAAAATGAATAAAAGAAAGAAAGAAAAGCTTAAGTGATACAAATATTCCCATAGAAAAAGAAAAAAGAATCCTTAGTCTCCACTGATATATATTGAGTAGTTTAGAACCGAATGCCACGTAGTTGCCAATTCTTCATATAGTAAAACTCAGTCTAGCTAATGAATTAAACAAAAAAAAAAAAAAAAAAAACTCAGTCTAGCTCAGTTAAACAAAAAAAAAAGCTCAGTCTAGCTCACCCCACCCGAGATTCAATCTCGTGGGTTCGAGGGATAAGAATGTAACCCAACACAAATAGAAAGAATCAAAATTAAAATCGTAAAGGACAGCTTGAAATGTCGGAAAAAAGATTCACAAAAAAAGCCGAGG
Source organism: Morchella sp. 2016-41 (assembly GCA_024713855.1). NCBI lineage: Eukaryota > Fungi > Ascomycota > Pezizomycetes > Pezizales > Morchellaceae > Morchella > Morchella sp. 2016-41. Next base: position 1,476,129 of record JAMGZD010000014.1, read on the forward strand.
TATCGGCCTATACCGGCCTCCTGGGAGTGATACCAGCCTTACCATATACTCCACAGTATTCGTTGAAACAGGAAGACATTTAGGCGTACGATAGTAGATCTTGAAGTCATTTCGCGGCCCATCGAGTGCTTCTCGGCCTGCGTCGTTCTTTATTGTTGGGTCCGCGCCCATTGCGAGCAGTGTCTTAATACTTGTCATGTCCGGGTCGATATAAAGGAAGCCAAATAATGTCTGCGCTGTTTGTGCCGCCAGGTGCAATGGTGTGTTTCCGAAGGAATCTCGAGCGTTGATATCGGCACCCCATTCCAGCAATAACGGGATTACCTCTGGCCAGCAAGGTACAGCAAGGTGGAGTGCAGTGTGGCCGTATTTATCGCAAACATTTATATCCGCACCTCCTCTCAGTAGCAGTACTAAGATTTTCTCATATGCAACTATTTTCTTTTCAAGCTCTGTCGAGTATGATACTCCCCTAAAGCAACCAATTGTACAATGTAGAAGGCTTCCGCACCTGAGCTCCCACACACTTACGTCGGCCCCGTTTTCGATGAGTATCTTGACAATCTCCGCGTTACCTTTGAGTATGACATGGTCGATCGCTTTCCCGCCGGTCCCGGGGTCTCGGTATTCAATATCAGCGCCTTGCAAGATGAGGTATCGGATCATTGAGAGTTTCTCGTTCACGATTGCCCAGTGCAGTGCTCGCTGGATAGCCTTGTCTGGGAAAATTAGCGGCCCGAGTTCCCCTTTGACACTAACATCCCAGGCAAGGTTGGGACCTTGCAAGATGATGGATTCAACATCGGTAGTGATATCTGGGTCCCATTTTCTAACTTCTTCAAGGTGAGACTTGACCCTTAGAGCGTTACGGGAGGCGGCGAAGCAGAAGAGTGCGGGGGTAGCGTATGATGGAGTAGCAGCATATTTAGCGAGGACAGGGGCAATGAATATTGCGAGGCCACGATGAGCTAGAAGTAGATGATTGAGGTCGCATGGAGACGTGATATATTCAGCAATAAGGAAGTAAAGTTCCGCAGGAAGATCGAGAATTGACATCCTGTTATTGCGAATAGTGGTTCTGGGGAGCTAGTGTTTATGGTGATAATGTGGGAATTTGTTATGATGGGGCAAGCGGTAGGTAGGTAGCGGGCGAACAAGAGAAGGTGAGGATCTCCAGACAGACTAACTGACAAGGCAGCATGTGTGTACCTAGAGAACTGGAGTAGGTACATACAGGTCTATGGATGGATGTATGTACCTATGTATGTTCATATGGACCTCCAATCAATACGCACATAGGGCTAAATCTGGTGTAGGTGCGGAATACATAGAATGGAGCCAGACAAAGTGGTACAAAAGTAAAAGAACCCGGCGATGTCCGTGAGGCAACCGGGGCTGTTGACACCTTACCGTATGTAGGTACATGCACATATATGTAGCAAGTTCGCCTCATGGCCCATCACTCGAGCTATTATTTCCTGTGCCAGCGCTTAAGCTTAGATCTGCTCACAGAATATAGCTGTTTAAATACCGATATTGAAATCGCCCAGTGAGAACCCAAGACCCACATTCACATTCTAGCTTGTGATGATGTTGGTTTTATTTCGCATCTAATTTCCCCCACAACCTTTAAGCACGAGGATCATTCCCATCCCCAGCACCTGCGCCTCGGCTAATTATAATGTTCGTTTCTTTCTGAACTGCCACTCGGATAGCTTTCCTACACCTCGCTACTCTAGAACGCTTCCCGCCCGCATTGGCTTCAAATGATGTAACGGACGCGAGGCTGTGCTTCTAGGTTAAATCATTGGCCATGAGGCCCATGACAGAGAAGAAGGCCTGTGGCTTGATGAGGACAAGGCTGGCTGGTCAGGTCTTGGCGATATTGTACCCACGGAACATGCCACATAGGATTATTGTCGGAATTCTCATAGGCCAACTTTCCATGCTGTGTCTGGGCTGGGAGGCGTCCGATTCGGTTGTCAAGTTGTCCGTGCAACCGCTATCTGCCGGAGACTTCGTCAGTACATGACATTTCGTGCTGTGAGTGGGTAATTCGCTCGTTCTCATGATCAGCATTGGGCCCGTCCGGCAAGCGCGCTCGCCAAATGGCGACAACGCTCGAGCATTTGTACTCGCATACACATGCAGTGAATGCATGCATGTACTCGCAATGTCCTGACGTTTTTGGACGCGACTGATATTGCATACCATACAAGAGTATGCCAAGCTTCGGGTTTTTGGTGTATGCAATAGTGGCCCAGTTTAAAAACGTCAGGGCATTGTGAGTAGAGTACCCTCTACTCTACTTATCAAGCACTGGCAGAGTCTCATGGCCAACGACAAAAGGACAAAGCTTTCCGTATGCATTACGGCTGACTCGGATATCGATTATCCTGCACCGAACAGATGTGCCAAAGCTAAACCTACACCCCGCTTTGCTACAGAGACATGTATTATATCATGTGTGTGATATGTCCTCTGAACTGCTAGGGGACTACATACATGCTCAATCTTCCTAGAAAATATCCTTTGAGAGGGTCAATCTAATCTTGTTGGCGAAACTTTAGATAAGTAGTAGAAGTTGCACTCGATACCATAATCAGAGCTTCTCTATGCCTCAGATATCATTTAGCAGAGGTCGATCAATCATTCTTTGACCTTAAATGCTCGATAGAGTTGTTCCGACAACCGCGTTGAGTAGCTGATCATATTCATAACGTACAACTAAACGGCCACCGCGTTTAAGGGATCCTGTGGGCGGGGGCAACTCAGTCATCAGCACGTTTAACCCGTGTCCCCGAGTCAATTTCAAGGGTTGTCCCTGGACCACTGTCCCAGTGTTGTTCACCAAACTATAGCTACAAAAACAATAGGATTTTCCTCCAACCATACTCAAGATATCCCAGCCAAATAGTATTTATTAACTTGGTGAAGGCAGTCGCTTCCTTTTTTCCTGGATAATCTGTCAATTTGAGTCACATAATATCACTCGCACTCGCACTCCAATTGCAACTGCTGGCTATAGGCTAGTTTTGGCTCTCTATATATTGTAGTTCCGTGTTGTAAAGCGCCCCACAGGCGAAAACAATTGCACCACACCAGCACACCCCCAGCACCGAAGGTATCCGTTACTAAGTGAATTTATCTCTCCACCACTCAAGGAATCGAGTGGTGGCCCGATTGTCAGAAACGCTTGTCCTAAATTATGTGCGCTTGCAAGACCATGGATCATTATATCTTCCAAATACGTTTAAAAGTGGGAAAAGAACTTTCCGGAATACACCAGAATATTCTGCGGCCCCGAAGTAGTGATGGAAGGAGTAGGTTTCGGGTGTATGTTGACAGGACGATTGAGATATGACACAGTTCCAAGTCTAAGTGCTAAGTTACCTGCTTGTTGGTACTAGCTGAAGAAGCTGTGTATCTTACAGGGTGCATCAAGAGAGAGGAGGTGCCTCGAGCCCTTTGCTTCTCACCTCCAGCAGTTAGAAAGCGTTACAGCTCTATGTGATGGGCTCTTGGTGTGAGGGGCTCGGAGGTGGAGAAGAGATAGATATGCACTCGATCATAGCTAGACGAGATACTATTATAAGGTTCAGCTATGACCAAATATATTACTCTTCATTTACATGATGGGCTGCCAGAGGTGAGTAGATTTCACTTCTAGACTAGCTCACTACAGCAGTAGTTCGCGGAATAATCCAATCACAAAATCTCTGCCCTGACTGGGACAAAGCAGGGCTAGGTTGGAAGTGCGTCGTACCTTCTGTCTCTAATATTGTAGTTGTTCGTAAAGCAGGTACGCCATGATTGGTGGGTCGTTGGTTTTTCAGAAGAGCTGCGCCTGTGCAGGTCAACTCTTATTTCAGACGGACTTTTTAGTTACACGGGGAGGTTCTATAACGCCCGGGTTTATCGCTCTAGAAGTGCACTTTGGGTACAGTCATAGGTACTTATTGCCAGTAAATTAAAGATTACTACCATAAATGTAGCCACAACGTGAAAACCAAAAAAAAAAAAAAAAACCCGCCCCTCCGACAACCCCCGCCCTCCACCTCCCGCCAACAAAACCAAACCCGGCCCTCCCCTCCACCCTACGAACTCACCATCCACACCCACCATATATTACGAAAAGAGTTTCCTGGTTATCCCGCCAATCCAACCGGGCCCTAGCCGGACATAAGGAATTCTGTTGAAACTCTTGCTCGTAATATGGCATGATACGGATGATCGGTGAGGATAAAGGGTGGGCTTCGGGTAGTGGGTGTACTGGCGGGAAGAGGTGGGCAGGAGTGGACAGAAGGAGGAGTATGTAGAAATCGTAGCGTAAGGGTATGTGTTATATGTCATGAACCCAACCCGTAAAAAGAAAACCCAACAAGACAAGAAAAAACAAGGAGGAAAGTAAAATCGGTTTATCTAGTTCCCCCAGGCCTTTCCCTTAACCTCCTCCTCGCCGCTCACTCCGCTTCGTACCTCAATTCTGGATGGAACAACTCAATGAAACCAAACCTGCCCCACCATGTTAGTACCCGTATCATCACTAATCACTCCTCACATAAAATCACTCGCCTCTTAATACTCCACCTTTAATGTTGTAAATTCCACCCTTATATCACCCACCTCGGTACCCGATCATATATATTGTCAGTACAGCAGATGTCTTTAACATACAATCCTCAGAGCCGCAACTCCCCTCTCACAACCTCCCGCCCTCCTCCGCCCCCCGCCAACAAACACCCAACCCCGGCCCGCCCACTCCTCCCACAAACTCACCATCCACATCAACCAGTTTTTTATGGAAAAGAGCTAGCGAATTTATTCAAGAAACCGTGAATCCAGCCGGGCCCTGGCCAGATAATAGAATCCCCTGTTCTTTCACGAGCCCCATTCCATAAAATGGCATAATACGGATGATCGGTAGGAAAGGCTGGCTGGCTTTGGGGAGTGGGTGTGCTAGTGGGAGAGGAGGAGGATGGGAACGGAGATGAACGGAGAGGAACGGGGGGTTTATATGAATAGGTAGGTGTGTGTGTAATATTCTGTAAAGTAGACCCACTGAGAGAGCTCCTAGCGGGAAAGAGGGAAGAATAGAGGGAGAAAGAAAAAAGAATAGAGAAGGAAAGAAAAAAAGAGAGAAAAAGATCAATTGTCAGCTAGTGGTCAATTTATAGCACCTGTAGCCTTCTCTGGCCCTTGCCTTAACCACCTCGGTGCCCACTCCTCTTCGTAAGCCAACTCCGGATTAAATAGCTCAATAAACTGCACATCCACCACACATTAGCATCCACCCGCATCACCAATAATCATAGGAAATCACTCACCTCTAAATCCGCCTCTCCCTTCTCACCCGCGTACCTGCCATACTCCGCATGCGTTGCTGCAAGACTCCACCCCTGTAACACCCGCCTCATGCATCCGACTAGCACCCCAGCCCGGTGCTTCCCTTTATTCGAGTGAACAAGCACCGGATGGTTCCTGCGGTCGAGCAGGATGGCGAGCGCCTCGCTGATGTAGGCAGGGTCGTTGGAGACAAAGGGCTCACGAACCGCAGGCTGGCGGTAGTGGTACAGCTTGATGTTATGAGACGAGCACCAGGCAAGGTTCTCAGAGAGGTAGTCCTGGTCGCCGAGGTAGCTGCTGGGTTGTTAGTGGATGCGGAGGGAAGATTTGAGGGGAAGGAGGTTAATACATGATGGTCTTGAGGCAGAGGCGTTCAAGCATGGGAAAGTTGATCTCGAGAGGGTAGCCGCTGCGGTAGACACCGGTTGCGACGAGCTGGAACGAGAGCGGGGGAACTATGAATTGTTTCTGAGGTGGACGATGTGGCGGCGCATCCTGGGTGTTATTGTGGTGGTGGTGAGTGTGATTGCAGGTGCAGGGGTGTCTTGGGGCTATCGCAGTGGTGGCCATCTTTGTTTGTGGTTGGTTTCGATGTCGTTGATGAGCCGTGGTGGGAGACGTGGTTGTGGTGTTGTGTTTGCGGATACCCTAGGTACTAAGTATACTCACTCATGTGTAATCGGTGCACGCTTGCATGGTATGACGTGGGTGCCAAGGTGGCATGTAAGACAACAACATCGCGTGAAGAGTGTCTAGATCTGTGATATAGAGAGTAGAGAGTACCTGAACCGACGATAAAATGCTGTAGCAGAGTAGAGCGGACACTCGTTACAAGGAGGAGCTAAGGTGTCATGTCCCTTCCTTCCCTGCTCTCTTATATATATATCTCGGTCCCAAAACCTAGGGGTACACATCAATGATCATGATACCAGTTCCACCCTTCGAAATCTACCAATTGCCAATTCAATAGCGTGTATGCACATAACCGCCCACTCTTCCTTCATGCTCCTCTTATCGCCAACTCTACGAGCCTACCCCGCCCGTGGAAAACAAAACGATCTTCAAACTCCTCTAGTTACGGCTATTCGCTCCCCACGCGGTCCATGCGCGGCCAGTATCGTGGTGTTGCTACTGGATCGTCGGTTGTCCCGTGCATGGCCTTGTGCGTGGGACAAGGAAGGAAGGACAACAACGCCCCCCCCAGCGCATACAGTAACCACGTATGAGGAACCGCCCACCGTACGTACATACATAAGACTTCATTGAGGTCCACCACCAGTATCTGAGTCCCCGCGGTTACCCATCATTTTACCCTCGAACGAAAAGGCTGCAGCGATTAATTGTGTAATTACTATCTCGAGATATCGTCTTATCAGTTTATACGACCTGCAGCATATATATATCTGCACGAAGCTTCAAAGCTGCTTTGATTGATTGTTTTCCTGTCAATTCGGACCTTTTAATTGACCACTACTATCTGGCACAGTTATCAGTAACGTTCAGGTGTCCACCACTCAGAAATACTTATAATTCATCGATTACCTAACAGGTATCGAATTGATCGATACTCCAACGTCACGAGATAACCATCGAGCTACCTGATTGCCTACACTTCCATTGTTCCCGTACCTGTTCATCAGCCTGAACAAATAGTCTGCTCGAGCACACCTGCACTTCCAAATACTACCATCCCAATGTCCGAAATCTACAACCCCCACACCCGTACCTGGGAATACATCCCCTCCGAGGCCACCCACGGCCTCTATAGCGGCTCCCAAAATCTTCAAACCAGAACCTACTCGCCCCCGAGCCCCGCCGAGAGTGACACCGACCCCTACGCCGATGGACTCGAGATGCGGTCGACCCGCCCAACCACTACCTCCTCGACCTTCGGCCTCAGCACCCGAAAACCACGGCGCTCCCCCCCACGGGCTCCCTTTGGAGGTTCCGAGACTACTACCCATAGTTCACACTCATCAGACCAGAGCTGCTGTGGGTCCAGACACACCGAGGAGCACCTCCGGACGCCGCCTAAACCGGCACCACGATATGATGAGGAGGGCTTGGAAATGCAGCACTCGCTGTCTCCGCGACCAAATGCCGCAAAGAGAAATAGTAGTGGGAGCTCGGCGGGACGCCCGGTCATGAAAAATACGAGGACTTCATTTACAGCTAATGGGGACCGGGTCGAGGAGTATTCGGGGGAAGGAAGTTTGAGGATAGGAACACATTGGACTGATGATCAGGATGACGTTGCGGTGGAAGGGTTTGGGGCAAGGGCGGGAGGCAGGAGAGGGAGTGGGTATGGGACTAGGGGTTCGTGGTAGGGAAGCACAAAACAAAAAATGATGGGCGTAATACTTATGTAGTAATCAAGGGACTTTGGGTATTTCCTTTGGGAGGAGTTTTTTATTTTTATTTTTTATTGGGTGGACGAGTAACGAAAGACGAAAAAACGAGTATACGAATTTACTTTTATTTATCAAAACATTAATGGTTGTGATCGCGGTCAGTGATTATAGATCGTACGCACGGCTACCTACCTACTGTTTCTTATGTACATACAGCAGTGGGTAATAAGTGATGGAACGCCCTGCGACAGAGTGATACCTGTTTTGAGTAAAATGCCACCAACATACGGTGTTTGTAGGTATAACCGTATCTCAGGGCGTTCCATCACTTATTACCTGTCGCTGTTCTCTACTACTACCATGCAATGCCCTGATCCGGCCTGCACTAACCAACGATCATTGGCTGTCAGGGTCAATGATCGACTACAATATTTCAAGGACAAACTCTCGCCAAGCTACTTTTAGCCAATCAGTAATTGACTAGCTTACTACTCAAGTGCAAACCCGGAAGTCTATCTTGCCACTCTAGCCAAGATGTAGAGTGGGTACAGTACTAGCTGCGTGTTTCAACTGATATCTACCAATGATGATAATATGGCAATTAGTAGGATAGCCAAGCCGAAGCGATGCCGATTATAAGGATGAGAGGAAAGAGTGGTACTTGGTACATACTTACCTAAGGAAAGTGTTAAATCTTCAGTGTTATGTGTGTACGATGTGATGTCACAGTCAATTTTAGTGCAGCTTTTAAGCGCGGACTAGCATTTTTTTTGTTTAACTCATAGCGCGGACTAGCATAATAATACATGTATTTACATATGTACTTGGATTATTATTGGTATAAATGATATATAGAAAGAATAAACAAAGAAAAACTTTTAATGAGAGTATATGCCCTTTGAGTACCACGCCATAATTTTGTTCCATCAACCCTGACAAGTCTTTGATTCTACTCGCCAATTCATCCAGCCCGCCCTGGTAAAGGTTTTTGAGTTTATATTTCGTTATAGAAATAAAAAAGGTTTCAACATACCAATTTGGTTTAAGTTGTAAATTACCAGGGAAATTGCGCATCCTCACCCAATTCCAAGTCCCAAGATCCTCCATCATATTCATAGGGTTCACCCCCACTTTGAGTAGTTGTAGTCTCTTCCTGATTGTCGGAAGCGTCAATGTTGAAGGTTTGCGTGGCTCTATATTCATTATACTGAGGTGCATCGAATTCTCTCCCGCTTTAGCCAATGTTTCTTGGGGCTTCCTCATGACTATTGCCTGCCTCAACACCATAGGGTTGAATGGCGCTAAAGCTTGAGAAAGAATTTTGTTCCTGTACCTGTAAAGATGCACTCCTCGAACTTGATTCTGTAAATGGTCCAAAGCCAGACGGTTCATTTTCATTGATCGCCCCAATCGCCTGGTTTACTTGTAGCTGGGATTGGCGGGTTTCTTCAAGAAATCTGTCATAAAAGCTCTGGATATCAATATTCCTCCCGAGCCATTGTATAAATTCGAAGAATTGACCAACTGGCTGGCTAGAGACGGTCTCAGACGTTCCAGTAGCGGGTTTCACGACGGTAATGGGACTATCACGGTCTGTTTCTTTCAGAGGATATTTCGAGGACATATGGGGGGATAAACCTACAAGGGCTTGGTATGTTGTCCCCACAATCAGGAAATAAAATCACATATATCGCTTCCCAAAGCAATTTTCTTGCCTCGAGAGCCTTTGCTTTGGAAATATCCTCGTTTCCAACGGGGATGACTTCGTAGTTCTTTACGCAATTCATATCTCTTAAATGTGCGCTTATCTGGTCTTGGTCCCCAGCACGAAAATATCCACATCGCCCACACTGGAGTGGCTTGATGTGCGCTCTCCTGCAATACTCTCTTCAAGAAATCAAATTAGCTATATGTATATGTGTCATATATGTTTGTTGAATTATATACTTACTTCACTCTGTGTACGATCGGGGCGCTCCACCTTGCGCAGTGCGGATGCGCTTGTGCGTTATTCTTATAGTAAGGGCACGCATATTGTTGAATCGAATCACTGATGCTGTTTGAACTGGTTGTGACCGTGGGTGCTGAACCTCCATCCTTCGTCGTTTTCGGCCCAGCGCATCACCCAGACCCTTGCTCGGAACACCTAGAGATGTACTCTCCTGTTTAGAGGCACTTGCTTGCGAGTCGACAGCTTTTCGCTTCCCTTTATCAATATTGCCGTTTGTGTAATATACGATGTCCCAGCTTGAGCTGCGCTCAGATGAGCTAGAGCACGAGTCCTCTTCTTCCTCTGTTGTAAAGAACTCTCCCTCATCATTTGCATAGTATAGATTAACACCACTGCTAGTTTGAGTCGGAGCACGAGGTGTCGAGCATGATTGAGTCGAGTAACTAGAAACAAAACTAGGCGACGGGCTGCATTTCGGGCCGTTCCAACGTTGTGGTGGCCAATGATTAGCTTCAAAGTTTGTAGGCGTAACATTTTCAACGTAGGGTATCAAGGCAAGTGTCCTACACTGTGTAAGCGTTGGTTTATGATATATATTTATCTGAGAATCTGCATGGTTCCATGGCAGTGACCCAACGCTTGCCTCATTTACACCCCCACGAGTGATGGAACTAATATCCATTCTTCATCGTCAACAGTAGCAGAAGTATTCTCGATGATATTATTTGCAATATCTTGGTATCCCATCGGTACTGCCCAGAAAATGGCTTCATTCCTTTTTATATCCAAAGCCAAGTGATTGCCTTTGTATTCAGGAAGAGTTCTGACTACTGATTCATGACCTGCAAATGCAGCTCTGTGAAGAGCTGTTTTCCCCTCTTTGTCGGGGGCTAAAGGTTCTGATCCCTTATCAAGTAGTAGCTGAACTATATCGGTATGTCCTTCCGTCGCTGCGATATGTAGTGCTGTTTGTCCCAGATCATCTTTTTCGAAAATATCTTTATCGTCCTCCTTGATCAATAATTTTGCCACTGACTCGTTTTCAAGGTTTTTTTTAGCCAAATAAAGTACTTTCCACCCGTTATTCTTGATTGTAAGGTTGGCACCCTCTAATAGTAACTGAACAACCGAAAGATTTCCTATGGAGGATGCCACATGTAAACGTAAAAACTCTCCTCGTTTACCGCTCCAGAATGACCCTTTGCTACCTCGACTGTTGTGTGGTCCCTTCTGAGTATAGAAGATATTTAAATAGGCAGTTATATTCGCGGAATCGTAAGGAACTCCAGAACCGCCAAGGATAACATTGCAGAAGCTTCTGCCGAAGCAATATCGTCGTAAGATTTGAGATGGGAGGATAGATGGCAGGCTGCATATTTAAAGAAAGGGCACAACTCTTGTCGACCTTCTTGAAATAAAACTCTTGGATGAAATATGTCGAATGAGAGATATGTGGCGCATGTCAAAGCCAACTCGTATGCAGGATCTCCCGAGCTTGTAAGAATAGGATTTCTTAAGATATACTCCAGTACGGTGTAGTGGGTAAGGCGAACGGTATTACTGTATTCGCCAACGGTCACCAAGCCATCGCAAACTTCGAGTAGTTGAGCTCGGTCTGGTAAATCAGACTCATTGGGTCTATATGTGTTCGGTTTTACTGATACTGCTATTCGAAGTTCATCCAAGGTGAGTGTCCGTCGTGTTCTAGCTAGCCATGAGAAGACCTTTGCTGCTAGATCCACAGAGCTTTTTCTTTGGTCGTATATATCCACCATGGCTCTATCATAGCTTTGATCTAAAAATCTATCTGGAGTTGAAAATTTCTCGTCCCGAATTTTCTCGAGAGTAAATAGTATCTTTTCGGTGGATGTTTGTTTACAGATATGAATCAATTGAAGCCTGGCCCATAAGAACCTATGTAGTTCTAATTAGTTAATGAGTACGCTAAAGCAGAGTCCCTAAAAACTTCTTACACTCCTTTGGAACTATCGATAAGATGAGTGATAATTTGATCCCGGAAAGTGCTATGCCTTAAAAGAACTCTTGCTCTTGGATCCTCCTCAATCCTCTGCTGAATATACATCTCAATATCTTCCCTATTAGCCGATATCTCGATCTTCATTGTTAGATGGAGAGAGTTCCAGATATCTTCGTAAGGCCGGCTGGTCAGGAAAATGCGAAACAGTCTTCGCCCATGCGTTTAAATATGGGAAGAAGAAACCTCCGCTGACTTGGGTCGCACTCATCTAAAGCGTCGAAAACGAGAAACGTTCGATCGAAGTTCCTGGAAGTTTCAAGAAGAACATTGTACAGCTCGTTGATAGAAGGTTTTCGTCCCTTTGTGCTTAGTTCAAGTTGTTTATAATTTCGAATTTCCTAGACAGGTTTGGGTGTTGGCGAAACAGTTGTTCAATCAAGCTAGCAAGAACGTATATAGGATCTTGCTGTTCCTGATCCTGATAGTTGAAATAGATGTAGGCTATGCCAAAGTTGTATGGCGCAGTAAATGTGTCAAAAGTAATTTTGCCAACGGTAGTAAATTATTTTTTCACCGGTGGTGAAAATAATACAAACCTTTATGATAAAAGCACAGACCTTTTGGCCAAAAGGGGCCATAGAATGCTAATATATGACCAGAAGGGACCATATAATGCCACTATATATGAACATTGTCCACCGGTGGGGAATTTCACACCAGTGGGAACTTTTCATAAGTTTTTTGAACATTTGCTTATGTAGTATAGTGCAGTATAAAGACTGAAACTCAGTGTTGATACTGGCACAAGGGCTGAACTTCAACGCTTATACCACCGGTGGTAAAATCACTTTGACACATTTACCGCTCCATAAAGTTGTTCGCATAAGCTTGAGATTGCAGATGATCAATCACAATAGAGCTAGGTTCGATATTAGCGTAAGTAAACAAGAATACATCATGAGTGCACTTCGCAAAGTAGGAGATAGAAATATATGCCTTAAAATGTTTTGCTAGCTCCAGCTACGTACCTAGAGAATATTATCATTATTAAATGTATATAAAATCGACCGGTGGTGAAGCTTAAAATACGTACCTCGCCCACGGCCCCAAATCAACCGAAAGTCCCTCAGTTCTCTCCATTTCTGAAATATGACGTCCCTTAAAATCCAGGTGCCAGTCTTTGCAATTCGTTGTTGGCGTATGTCAAGGTGCCTCTGGTGATCATTATGGCGTAGCCAACTGAGAACTTGCTTAAGGCTCTCATCTGATGGTTTTATGTTAGTAATGTTTGAGTTGAATATGTGAGATTATTATCCTCACCCGTGTCCGGGGACGTGACCCCCTTGTTTAGAGGATCTAATATAGGAGACTCAACTCGCAGTCCGCCCAGTGTAGTCCCTGAAGGCGTGCATGGTAAGATCCCCTCTGTGGAATCGGAGTTGGGTCCAGATTTAGCCATAAAAGTTAGTGCATTTAAATCGCACCTCGTTGCTTGGGTCTATCTTACTCTTTATCGGAAGTGATTATAGAAAGGTGCAACTTCCATTGTTTTTGTACGTTGGATGCATGATAGAGAGCCTCCTTCATGTTCCGTAGCCACTTAGTCCGCCCTCCACACATGCCAGAAAATCTCGCACTTTTCGTCGGTTTTAGCCTTGAAGTAAGGTTCTGGAGGCATTCATTGGTTTCCTGGTTGAGCCTATTTAACTGATGTAGCCTTGATTGGATAGCACTAGTGACCGATGGCGATGTTAACGGATTGCGTAGTTGTAATATCATCAGTGTCTTTTCGAGCGTACGAAGTTCGTCGAGGAGTATTAGTATCTCAGGGTGCACACGTCTTGAATGGGTAGTATATGTATAAATAGAGAATACAATCTGTGCATTAAGTTGTATAAGCTGGGTAATGCTCTTATATAAACCAGAGAATCCAATATTTTCCGCCATCATGTAGATAGCTGTTGGAGAACGAAAGCTCTAAACTAACACGGTAAAAACCCGCAATTTTAGACCTATTTGCTAAACCCAAGGACCAGTATCTATGCATGTAACTTGACTTATGTTACATGTACGTAGGTGTGGATCCCATCGGTCTAGCCCGTCGCAGGTATGTCAAAGCAGCAGTTGTTGTGCGCAAATTTGCGTGCAGCTCATTATAGATGATCAACGATACCTGTATATTACATATGTATATATTTATAATAATTACATGCATGTACTGATCTGTGACAAGATACAATATATGTACGTTTCAATGATGTCGACAAGAAATCGTGTGGCCTACACAGCTGCATGTGTATACATGTATTCATCAAATAGATCCTTGGGTTTGCTAACGACAGCAGGCTGTGAGAAGTTATTCAGTCCATCGGTTTTTGGTGCTACAGATCCCTTAATTAGCCAAGCTAATCATTCACATCCATCCTAAGAAAACACCATGCCAGACTTTAATGTGTCAGCGATAAATACGATTCCCGCAACCTCGCCTTGAAGCTGCGTAGATTCACGTTTCATAAGACCCCGTACTTGCGCACAATCTTGCGAGTCATGAAAATTCCATGTGGGGTAGCTCTTATTTTCTTTAATTCAGGGAATTGAAATTCTTCACGATTATACAGTGCCTGGTATCCAGAGGCACAATGTGTGAGACGAGTCGGCGCGTGTTTATTTCTTTTCCTTTTAGTTAGGTAGTGGTGGCGGAAGAGTGCGAGCTTGCTGAATGCCCTTTATTGGGTGTGGCCAGGAGTTATCAGGGTAGTTCTGGGGTTGTGGTATTGCCATAGACTACGGTCTGCATGCAATTAATGAGTTAAACAAAAAAAAAAATATCCAGAGGCACAGGAAATCACTCGCAAGAGGCGGGCTTAATACTACCAAGCCAAAATCGTAGGTAAATACATGTATCTTAAAGGCACAAATACCAAAGTAAAATCATTCACTGGTAGTAATTAGTATGAAGCTGGCCGTGCTAAAAAATGTGGTTCATGTTTATTATTTTATCTAATTCCTAGGCCTCTATTATCATAACCCACCGGTTCTAACCGTTCGATCTAGCAGAAACAATATAGGGATCGATCTCTAGGACGATTTCGTGTTTTAAAATAGAGGCAGGAATCGGACCCGCTCGAGCTTAGAAGCTTCGCTGAGATACATCCATGTCTAAGACTCTTCCTTGTTCCCCTAGAAAAGCCGAGTCGCACGAACATAATCAGCATTCGCTCCAATTCCCCCGGCCGGATATAACACCAGCGGGTATTCTAATGAACTGGTACGACTCAAGAACTATGCGCAAGCCAAGGTGGAACGTACCACAGGGTAGAAATACTTTGCGCGAGCATTTGCGTATAGTCTCCTCTAAAGCCTTATCTAGATATAGCGCCATATCAAAAGTCGTGGAAAGTCACACCAAAACCTGGTCCAAACGCAACCACCGCACCACCCGCAACATAATTGCCATCAACAATGAATAAGGCTTTAGGGGATGAAACATTGGCTATTAAGTTTAATATATCCAAAAGGGCACTATCTCAACTTAGATGTGAAACAAAGTATAGGAGCTAGAAGTAGAGCAATCTGGAGATTCGGCTACATTCCATACTCTATAAATATGTGGTCTTGGCGTATTTTCTACATCTCAACGGAATACAGTTCATGCTAGGAATGTAATATTATAGTTTTCAGCTGATAAAGTGATTATTTATATACAAAATATATGGTCTTCCAGTTCTCAGATAATATCTATCTTAATTGGTGGTTGAGGGCCGGGTTGAAAAGTGGCATTTTTGGTGTAAAATGGATGACTTCCCACGAATTTTGGTAGGGTGCTGTACATGTATTTGTATAAAAGAGACAGAGGGCTCATATTTTAGTAGAATAGTAGTACTAGTGTGTCGCGTGACGCGTGACGCTTTGTTTTTAGAGTGGCAAGAAGTACCCCTCAGAATCCCAATGTATCCATTCCTCTGGGGATATCATATACCGTTGAGGTTTTTAAGGCAGAGACCTACTTGCATGTAGGCTTTAGTACATACACATTCATAACGATCAAGCTCACAATCTGGGGTACGATATTACCATAGACTACGGTCTGCATGTAATTAATGAATTAAACCAAAATAATAATAATAATAATAAAAAAAGCTCACAATTCGCGCCAGGCGAAACATCATCGCGTGAGGGAAAGAACCAAAAAATGGGAATGTGTATTTTGTATCGCAGATCGGCGCCACTTCATGATACAAACAACCTCTGTTTCGTCAGTACTTGCATTTCTTGTTCTTTCCCTCGCACGCGAGTATGTATGGCTCGAGAAGCGGTGGGAGGCAGGTGCGTAAACCACAGTTGTGACTTGCGCGCGATCATGTTGATGGTTAATATTTACATCGATCTGCTCCCGGCCCCTTATATCTATAATGATCTCGAGCCACGCCTTGCTACGTACCCGTACGAGATTCTCTGGTCTTATAGTAGAATCAACTTGCTAACACCCGCATGGTATCGGGCCGGTCTTACACTGGTGGGTACCTATATTAGTATTTAGTAGAAAAACGAGTGCTTTTTGGTGATTTGCCGGATTCTTGGACTTAATTTCACCGCGATTAGTCAGTGAGGCTTCTAGGACTGCTGTCACCAATCAATATCTTCTCTCTATTGAAATTTATAGGGATATCTTCAACTTGGCGAAGTTCAGCTATAGCTACATGTAGCTACAAGTGGGGCCGGAGGCCTTCCAATTAACATCTATTTCGAAATCTATAACTATGCTTAGGATACACTCTAGATTTTTGTTTTATGTTGACGTCGAGCGACAAATAACAGGAAGTTTCAATATCCCAAACTGACCTTTCTTCTGCGACTCTCATGGGCTGGGGGCAACATGTATCAATATTATTGCACTTTAAAGCCTGACTAAGAAAAATCATAAACTTTTCAGTTCAAGATATTATTTAAGTGAAACGAAAGAGAAGAAAAAAACGAACAGTCTCCTGTTCTGCGCTTTCCTCGTCATCACCATAACACAATCGCCGCCAGGATACACCAAAACCATATCACGCCTTAAAAGTATCAAAACAACAAATAGGAATCCCTTGGACAATCAAATGAAAAAAATGAAAAAGACACCCAATAAACAAACGAAGAGAAAACCACGAAATAAACAAACCGACTAACACCCAATACTCAAACGAAAATGAAGGCATCACTCATGGTCCTGTTTAGACAAAAACATTACTCATATCATGCCCCAGTCGCTTATACCGTCTTTTATCGTAATATCTGCCCCTTTTCCTCAAATCCAGCTCTTCTCTGGCGTCTTCATCCTCTTCCATTGGCTCCTCGTCCGAGAATGTAGCTGATTCCGAATCATCATCTGAAGAGGCGATGAAAGGGCTTCTTTTACGCCGCCTCCGCCTTACATACTTCTCCACATTGTAAGGCTGCTGTACTTTCTGGCAATGATAGTCTTCGTAATATACTGAACCCTTCGTCCTTGAAAATTCCATGATCCCACCAACAGACCGATCCGCGTTCGCGATGTAAAATTCTTCACCAGATGGATCAAAGTCCATTCCTCCTACCTCGCCCCAGAAATCAATCTGCTGTAATGAGTCCCACGAAACAGCATCTACTATCTGTACGATATCTGCTGGTTCCGCCATTGCCAGCACCCGTTTACCTCCATAACCAATTGGTGAAAATCGCAATGTCCTCACACCTGCCATTACGGCAGGCAAAACCTTCACAGTCTTGCTTAAATTTCTTGCGTCCCAGATGCGTACAGTCTTATCCTGATTTCCGGTAGCAATAGTGTACCCATCGTCGCTCCAAGCAGCCGCAAACCCGAAATCTCGGTGACCTTTTAAAACAAACTCTGTTGTCCCTCGTTCTGCATCGCAAACTAAGACCTCGGTATCATCACCAACCACAATTCTAAGCCGCGAATCGGGACTGGTGACAGAGCAATTTACCGGCCACAAGTATTCGTGCTCGATGACGAATCTCATACCCTCTCCGCAGTTCAAAACCCGAATAAAATGATCATTAGATGAAAACACTGCATTGGGTGTACCTGTAGTTCGGTTTCTAATCATCTGCACATGGTTCGTGATACCGCTTTCATTCTGCGTTACAATTCCCGTGATTGGTTTAGAATCGGCAGGTGCATGGAGTGGTTTCATCGCGTATTCCCCATAGAAGCACCCCGCAATTACAACACCATCCGATCCTCCACAGGTACCAAGTGTCGAGATCCTTATCGGGTTCCCACTCCAGCTGTCCGGCGTCCGTAGATCCATCATCGTTCTTGACTTACCCGTTAGTGGGTTGGTATGCACAACTATCCCATCGCCAGCGTAGAAGACATCGTTTCTTGAGATGACACCAATCAGGTTTCTCAACTGGAAATGTATTAAACGACAACGTTGCTCGTTGTCCATTCGCCTAAAGTTGAAAAAATTACGGTTTTCCGGAATCCTTATCTATTCTATGAATCAGTCACTAGCAAACCTTCAATATAAATAAAGGGAAGGTTTCTGAACAATGCAATAATAGCAATGTAAGGAGTGGGGTGCAGAAAAGGCGATTATAAATTGGCAAAGCCACGAAACATTACAAAATCACAGTAAGGGGAAGGAGAAATTTCCAACTTACAGGGTTCTCTTCATACTCAAGACCTTTGATGTTTTCATAATTGGTGTACTCCTTCCTCCTGATTCCTCTCGCTACCTCATGGCTGATCCCAAGAAGGTCCCATGGGATCGCCTGGTAATCCCACCCATTCTCTTCCATTTCGGCTCTCAACACTTGCATTGGTCGCCGCAGATTCCTGACGTCGGCTGCAGCTATTGATAGTTTTGGATATTTCGTAGGATTCATTCGGTGTTTGTAGTAAGCATTTTGACAGAATTTCGCAAAATCCTTGTTGTAGTTTTCAATGTCTTCGAGGGGCAGATTACGGTCAAACGGATGATTAGTTATGTCATCAAAGCCACCTTCATCACCTTCATCACCTTCACTGAAGTCCCCCGCCTCGTATTCATATACAGGAATGAAAGTGCCTGCTGAAACATGAAAAGGAAGGGACGGATCAAAAGGCAGTGGGGGGGGCAGTGTGGGTGAATGAAGTGAATCACGGGCAGGAGGGGGAACAAATCCTCCAACATCAGCTGCTGCTGCCATGATCTCCGCCGCGGCGACTGCAAAAGTAGCCTCGGGTATGGAAACTGCGGCTGCTGTTGGAGGAGATTGGGAAGATGATTGAGAATGCATACTCTCTTGTTGGCCCGCCGAATGGTTCAACTCTGACTCGACAAAAAATAATTCCTCGTCCTCCCCTGCGGCGATTTCAAGACCATCCGTGCCCCGGGAGACAAAAAGCTGGGCATCCGGTGACGACGAATCGGTGAGGATATCAGCGGGTGTGCTTGGAGAAGTGGGCGTCTGTAGATTGCTTTCTAGGAAAATCGATTGGACCGACGTTTCCTCGACGGTTGATTGCGAATCAAAGCCGTCATCTAGTGGGGGGTTCAGTTGCATGTGAAAGCTTGGGAGGTTCGATAGGTCCCCCTCCAGTGGATTCTGGTCTTCATGGGAAGGGGAAGAAAATATATCCATAAAGAAAGAAGAGCCGGCGCCCATCGGAGACGGTGGGCGGGTGACCAAGTTGTTCGGAGAAAAGCCGTCCTCGTCTTCATCCATGACTGTGGCGTGAAGAGCGGAGGATGAATAAATCACCTCAATAGGACCCGAAGAAGCCATGTCACAACCAAAAAGATTTATGCCTCCGTCTGAATCTTCCTCGTTCTCGTCACACTCGTTGATAGCTAGAGTGTAGGAGACTCTACTCCTAGTGAAGCTGTTATGAGGTGGTGAGTGGTGTTTGTTTCGTAGTGTATCATCAACGCCTTCGGGAGTTATTGGGGCACCGCCAAACTCAGTATCAGAGGATAGATTAGAGCTATGGGTGCTTGACAGAGAGCCGAATGAGGTGGCGGGAGAAGGACGATTGTTCCAGGTAGCCGGTAGGGTCGATGCAAAAGAGAGGGAATCTTGGTCAGCAATAGCGGCGGCGGCGGGAGAAGATGCAATGGCTTGCTGTTGCGCGGAGGGACTACAATGGGGGTGATCTTCATTGTTTTGGGTGGGGTCCCAAGGATCCCACGGTGCGTAGAAGGGGAGACCCAGGAGGGGTGGCCGCTCGGGGGGAGCCAGACCGGTTGACAGGTCAAATTGGTGGAGGGGGTAGTGCTGCTGCTGGGGAGGGTGGTTGAGGAAGTGGAGGCGGCAGTCAAGATGATAATTTGGATCGCAGCTGTGGCTTGGTTCTGCAGTAGATTTGGTATCGCAGGCATATCCCGTCAACACAGGCAAATGATTATCATTTGATGGGGGGTGAGGTGTCAGGGAAGTAGAGGAAGTTGATGTTGACGAATTCGAAAAAGGGTATGGTGATCTCCGACTGGTGGAGGGCAGTTGCGGTGCTACATTCCTACTTCCATGACCGCCGCCACGACCAGCAACCCCACTAAAGACGTCTGAATTATGCGAATCGGACATAATTGTCGCATGCGTGTATCTGCACGAGTTCTTTCTTTATTTTCTTCTTTTTTTCACTAGGGGACCTGAATGTAAGGTGGGAGTTGTTGGGTTGGAGAAAGACAGTTGACAGCCGCCGGTGTTTCTAACAGCTGTTTTTGGCTCTTGTTGGCTTGGTGGAGGGTGGGGAACTGAGCAATAGCCGCCACCTCTTCAACTGTTTCCTACTTCTACTGACTGCCGTCCTTTCTATTCTCTGGACCAATCACTGCGGTCTCGAATCGACTTTCCTGAATCTGATATTGCTGTTCTTCTGGCTTTTCAGCTTTCTGTCTGATGCGGTTACGATCTACAACGGACTCTTGGTTAGTGACACTACTATTTTCGTATTTATCGAAATTCCACGGGCTACCGAGCGTGAGAAACATGCATACTCTTTACCGTTTGTAGGACGAAAGGGCGCAATACTGTATGTACTCACTTTAAGTATGCGGGTACTATGTGTCTGTATGTAAATACATACTCTAGCTTTATCTATTACTGTAAGTATTGGTGGGTGGTGGGTGAAATGCAGTGGTGGAGTGCCTCACTGTCATTTATCCTCTCTTCAAATCAAATAGGGCGATAACCTGTTATGGGCAGAGGTTAGCCTACTCTGCGTGAAATGGCAAATTAATATCATGATCAATAGAGTGGATATGTTATTGTGTAGAGTATTATGGTACAACTACATATTATATAGGTTCTGTTTTAATTTTATATCGCAATCCTAAACATATTCTGAAGCAGGCAAATCACTAAGGCAACTTACAGGATGGGCCGGAGTGTGTAACTCTAAAGCTTGGAGGATAAAGCAGAATAAAGTGCGGGGAGGAAGGAAAAGACGTCAATTGAGGCTGGGCGAGTCTCTGAGGAGGCCTATCCCTCATCGATTGCAATTTACGGACCTTCCAGTTAAAGTTAACTTATACACATGGAAAAGTCACGGGACCTGAGGCTTTGCGTCTTCGCTGGTACATACCTTGACTATAGGAGTGCAAATGTTGAAAGTATTAGAAACTCAAATAATGGACCAATTATGAAGAGCTATATTATACTGACGACATCGAGAAGAAAAGAGGGCTCCATGACTGGCCTAGGCTAAATTTCAGCATCTTGAAAGAAGCAAAGATCAGTAATCACGATGTGACCAAGGAATCTCGGATCTAGACTTCAAACGGTAGTTATATAAACAAAAACAGGAGTAAAAAGTTTCCATTATTATCGGCAGACGACAATTAAAGGTAACTACATGTACTTATATATAGCCTGCATCAAAAGATTATTTCGGATATCCCTCGGGAACAGAGTAGAGAACCAACACTTTCCCTGTCTCACGGAAATTCAATTAAGCAATAAAGTCTCCACGCCGAACTACATAACCTTCCTTCCCCCCACACTGCACACTCCCGAAAATATGATCCACCACCTATTAAGGTTGAGTTTCTGAGGAAACACAGCTGTTCTGGTCCCCGATCATCTCTTTCTCCTGCTCCCCGCGAGGGATCTAGAGCACAAAAATCAAATCAGTGATAACGCTACCTGGTTGTGTCTGATGTGGGAGCAGGCTGTCGCATGCTTAGAAGCTCCCAAGAATCTCATGTCGCATATATGCGGTACTGTAGGTACTGTAATATCCAGCTCTGCTGCAGAAGAAAGCCCAGCTGTGCCTTCAATCCGCAACGCCGTATTTTTCTTTGCCTAGGCGGTGTGTAGTTAAGTAAGTTCATTCACGTTTGCTCCCCGGAACAACCCCTCTTCTACCCCACCACCAGACCCATATCGATTCATCCATAAACCCATTAGCTTTAAATTTCTGGGGCCAATTGCATCATTATTTCTTACCCTTCGAAACCTCCCATTATATGTCTCCCTTTCCTCCAGCCTATGAGCAGAGATGTGCTGCTTCATCACGAAAAGCAGCAGACTACCCTACAAGGAGCTTTAATTTAGTACTTCAAATATATGTAAATGCCGGGGTCGATCTCCAATCAGATAAAAACGGAGTGGACATAATACATAATATGGGAGGACCAAGCTAGGCATGGTAGGTATGTCATGTAGCCAGCCAGATATAAACGCACTCAATCGCCCATCGTCCTTCGGCCCCACTCGAGGATCTACCCTCGCCTGGGTTCAATCTAGAAAAAAGCATAGCCAGGGAGGATACAAACTTCAAGTAATTTCCATAGGGTAATTGGGAAATAGGTTTCTCATGAAAGAAGAAGAAAAATTCGTTGCTCTCCGCCGAATTAATGTTCCCGGCAAAGTTGATTCGATAGAATCGTAAAATAGAGACCAAATGTAATTGATAAACGAATTTTAGAAAGGGATCGGGGTTCCTAATGCGAATTTCAGAAGGGTTTAATAGAGTCGGGTCTACCTTGATGGGAATGAGCTCCATAATAAGCCTGCAGAACCCCCCCCCCCAAAAAAAAAAAAAATAAACAAAAAAAACAGATACATAGTTACCAACATCACTACAAAACCTCGTTTTTAAATTACAACTCCGCAGCATATGATCAAGATCCACATGTAGCGTTACAAACTGTTAACAGGTACACAGCGTGATGCATGTTTTGCCCCGTGTCTCCGGATCCCAGCGCAACATCCCCCTTTGCCGCCCTATCTCATCAAAAGAAGAAAATAAAATAAAACGAATACCAGAAGAAAGATACAGAGAACAAAACAACCCGTTGCATAAAGCTAATAAGCAGTGATATAAAGACATAGGGAACAGACAAAAAGAAACCCAGACAACTCGTGAATCCGATCACCGCCTGATTAACGGCAAAGCATTTTAGTTGCCGGCTAGATACCACCCATATCTACATCTTTTACAGAGTGGCTCCCTTCTTTCAAAAACCTGTCCCACTCCTCTTTCTTTCGGTCCACCTCTTCCTTCTCTAGCCCCTTCATCCAAGCTGCATCTCCCAAAATTTTCTCCCTCCATCTCCTCTTCCTTTTCTCTTTTACCCTTTCCAACTGCTCCGGTCCCATTGCCATGCGTTCTTTCCTTGTCCTTACTATGAAATCTTCGGTGTTCTGCATGAAGAAGAGACGATACGTGTTGACGCAAATCCGCACTTCCATATTCTCCTCATTGCATGCACCATCTGCAATGGCATTATTTGCGGCCTCTCGAGGAGACCCAGCTGACTCCGGGAGATCTTCCTCTGAGGGATGGTTCCGACGAAGGAATACCTTTTTACATTTCTCGAGCGGGATTCCCTCCGTGGGAGAAACCATCATATAGGTTTGTATATAGTAGTTCCAG
Organism: Morchella sp. 2016-41; assembly: GCA_024713855.1. Classification (NCBI taxonomy): domain Eukaryota; kingdom Fungi; phylum Ascomycota; class Pezizomycetes; order Pezizales; family Morchellaceae; genus Morchella; species Morchella sp. 2016-41. Next base: position 1,499,603 of record JAMGZD010000014.1, read on the forward strand.
CGCTCATCTTTGTCAAGATCATTGTTGACCGTAACTTCGTTCCGGGGGACGAAGCGGATCGTTGCTTCTTTTGTATCCTCATGCTTTTTAGATGTCAGTGTTCATCCAAAACCATCATATAGGGGCGGAAAGACACATACCCAATCAATCCGGTAAACATTATCATCTTGACCAAGCATCCCTTCAATATTACGTCTATAAGCAATCAACTCCTGATATTCCCCTTTCTCCTTGGTAAATTCCCTGCGCTCTCTATCTCGCTGAAATCTCAATATGATATCCGCATTTTTCTCTTTTTCTGGGTTCTTCTCCTTCGTATCATTTGGCACAATAGTTTGAATAAACTTCAAAATAGCAAGAAGCAATTTGTCGATTGTGTATAGCTGCCATCCTCTTTGGACATATACTGACCTGAGTCCTTCCTCAAAAGCATTGGAGTCGATGTCACCCTCAATGAATTTCTCACACATATCTAGGACCTGGGAGTAATAATTTGCGTTTGGACCAGTGTCTGCGAATAGGTCCTCAATACGCTGGTTTGCAATATTGAGCTCGTTTGCAACCTTGTGATGCTTGCGAATTTCGATGTCTTTTCGGATGTCTGCCTCCGATGCTTTGATGTCGGCTAAACGGCTACAAAGGATCTGAAAGGTTCTGAAGAATCCGTAAATTGTTGTGTTGCAGTATAGTGAGTAGATATTCCTTTTGATAGGCAACATCGGTTCATCAGCATGAGAGGTAGGTGTTCCGGGCTTCATATCGGGGAGATGCTTTAACGGCCTTGCAATCCAATTTCCTTCCTCTTTGATCGGGCGATCAGCGGGTCCGTCAATGCTCATCTCGATGTCCGCATCATGTTGCCCAATCTCCGGAGTAGATTCTTTACTTCCGCGCGAGGGCACACTTCCTTCCTTCTCTTTCCTTGAGGCTTTGCCATTCTTCCCCCGCTTAAGAACATCTCTAAGAAGGTCTTGGTCTTGTCTTTGAGCACGACGGCCGCTGCGGGTTGAAGTACCTTCACCAGCTGCTGGAGAATGTGCATCATCTTGGTCTTCATCTGGTGTTTTCCGGGCGATGCTATTGACGGTGTCTTCCACATCCCGCGAATTCATACCAAAGAAAAGGGGAATGAAGGATTTGATGAAACCGTCGATTTTTTCGCGATCGTTTAGGCTGAAGATGTTATTGTGCTCCAATGAAACAGCCAGCAACCTGCTAGCATCTAAGATGATGCCAAAGTCGGAGAAAGAATATTGGAACTGGTACTCGGGTATAGGTGTTGTGGCACTAACCCGCTTGTTCACCTGCTCTCTGTGCTTGGCCTGAATCTCGTTTACCAAGGACTTAATCGTGAACGCTTTCTTATCGTTACCCTTAATCGTAATTCCTTGGTGATCTAAACTTTTCCAGAATACCCTTGCAGTTTGGTCTCGCCAGACTTTCTGCCATTCGCGCTGAGCAGCCTTCCATTCTTCATCCTTCGATTTTAGGCGTTTTAACACAATTGGAACGGTGGCAACTGGATTATTGTGTAACATTTCAATTACTTCGAGGCCCTTCTCTTTATCGTAAACTTTCTTGATTATCCGTTGGTAAATTGTCTTGCTCTGACCGCCAAGGCCCGACTGTAGTTTATAAGTCGCCTTTTCCTCCGGTGTCATCCCCGCAATTCTCTGAGCAATCGGCTCAAGGAGTTGAATAGTTCGAAGGTTAGCCTCAATATTAAAATCATAATCGTGCCGTTCTTCCTCGATACGATGCAGAATATCTTCGTATTGATTTTTCTTGTGCGCAACGAACCCGGAATCCTCAGATGCCCAGGTAGGATGCGATGCCCATTGATCATTAAGGACTTCCCAACACATCTCATCTCGCCCACTGCAAGGTTTCTGAGCCTCCTAATTGCAAAAAAAAGAAAAGAAACTCATTAATTCCCGACTATCAAATATAGGCAGCTGTACTTACTAGCTTAGGCAATAAACGATAACTTGGTCCCAGTCCACGGCAAACGCTCAACCTAACTTTACTAAGAGATCGTGGGATATTGTCTATCATTTCTTCCCTACTCTCCCATCCCACAAATCGTTTAAACCAGTCCATCAATTCCTTGTTGCCACCAATAAAGTTTGCAACTTTATCAACAAGCATATCTTTACCGATAAGGTCTTGTGAGAACAAATTGAGCAACTTCAGGAACTCGTTATAAGTTTGCTTATTACCAATAAACTTTTTTACTCGGTCAAAAAACGCCAACTCCTCGGTCGACGCCATAGGCTGTGGCGATGGCCCTAACGGTTCAGGTTGAAATGGAATTAGGGTTGGCGAAACGGCCGCCAATTGCTCTGTTACCGAAGGCTTATTTACGCCAGTTTTATGCCTCTAAATATGACCAGTTTGTTAGCAATGAGCTCTTGAAAGGAGTGTACGCGGGGCATGGGATTGGATATTGGGGGTGAAATATCTTAACCCACCTTAGCTGCGCCTCTACTTGTCAAAACACTACTACCAGCTGCGGCTGCATCAGTTTTCTGTTCCTGGGCTGGGACCTGTGGGCCTCTTTTCTTCCCTTTGTTTTCTTTCCCAACACTCGGTGGCGGTGCAAAGTTTCCGACAGGTGGTAACCTAGCTTGTGCTGCCGCTGTAGGTCCCGGAGGCCCTAAACCTCCAGATGGATATACCGCGTCTTGCTCTGCAAGTGCTGCCTTCGCTGCGGCTGCTGCTCGAGCTTGAGCAGCGGACTCAGGAAGGAATTGCTTAAAATCCTCAAGGAGATCTTGGGCAGTCTTGAAGAGCTCTGTAACCTGCGAGTAAACATCTTGGATTGGCTTTGACTCCCGTTGATATGTCTGAAGAATCTCAAGAAATTGCTTATAGATTTCCGGTTGTTGTGCAAATCGGTTCTAGGAAGCTGTGAGTGAATTTTCACAAGAGAGGCGAATTTAACCATATTGAACATGTGAAGTGAAAAAGATTTACCTTAATCTTGTTCACGTAGCTAATAGCATGGTTGAACTCGACGGGACCTTTTCCTGTTTTGGCGTCGCTAGCACCAGAAGGTGTTCCGGGACCTTGAGGAACGATCAATCCAGCCGGTACCTTTACAGTGGCCCCATTAGTATGAGCAGCTGCGGATTGTAGTTGATTTACACCTTGTTGCACACTAGCTTGGTGCTGCGCCTGCCGCTGTTGCGCTTGCTGCTGTGCCTGCGCATGTTGCGCCAACTGTTGTTGGTGCAGTTGATGTGCTGAAAGTGGCTCCGACTGCTGGGGCGGCTGCTGCTGTTGCTGCTGTTGCTGCTGCTGCTGCTGCTGACCGGGACCGTAGGAAGCGTACATGACACCATCCACACCGCCACCTCCCCATCTACTGCCTTGCTGTTCGTAAAATCGTGAGTGAGCGGGTTGTCCGGGGCCATTCGCATTACCATTGAGAGAAGCACTAGACAAGGGTATCCCATTTCCGCCGCCAATTGAGACTTCTCCCCCCGACGAGGCGTGGTGAATCCCAGATGGAGTTGTAACAGTTATTTTAGTGTCCCTTGGGTCTTGGGAACACTCGATACGGTACCCAGGAGGTAAAAAGGTATTAAACCCCTGTATCAGGCTCGGGTGACCACTAAATAGGGTAGAAACACGGTCAATAACCCCAGGGGTATCGATTCTAGAAGACCAACTTTGTCAACATCACCAACTTTTCAATTACCATTGTGTTCCTTTCTTCACAAGTAGAAAGGGGAGAAAATTAAGAGACGTTTGGGGTTACATACGCCTGACTCTTGAAATCTTTCATGATATCCAGAAAGTTGTTATACACATCCGGCTCTTCCTGAAATTGATATTTGACCTGATCGAGATATGACAAAGCATCCTTCACATTCAACTGACCATGAGTACCCTGCAAAGCTAAAGAAGACGAAGACGAAGACATCCTGCGGCGGTCCACATCGTGCGCCGCAACGGTGCTATAGGGAAGGGGAGCGAAAGAACGGGGGGGAGTAAGGGCTGTTGGTAGGGGGCCTCCTACATTAAGAATAGGGCCCCCGGGCCCATTTCCGGGTCCGGTTGCGGATGGGGGCATTTGGGAGGCCGCCGCCTGAGCTTGACTCTGGGCCTGACTAACTGCCTGGTTCATTCCTCCTTGGTGCTGCTGTTGCTGTTGTTGTTGTTGCACGGAGATAGAATTCTGAATGCTTGACAATGCGTGGGTGGGAGGTCCACCGGGGCCTTGTTGTTGCTGCTGTTGACCTAGATGAGGTCCCTGGGACGAATTCAGGAGGGGCATTTGTGTAACTACGGGTGGAGGTGTCTGCATGGCGAGTGCAGTCTGTGCAGGACTATTTGAGGGCAATCCAGAACGTTGTAGTTGCTGTTGCTGTTGCTGTTGAGCTTGCTGCTGTTGCTGTTGCTGTTGCTGCGAATTTTGAGGCTGCTGCGGAGGAGGGGGCCCTTGGGAGGCTTGTTGGGGCTCTCTTTGCTGCTGGGGGCCCATATTACCTCCGGGGGGCGGTGGTCCAGACATAGATTGCATAGATGGTAAAGAATAAGACGGGTGAGAACCTGTTGATAATGTAGGAAGTGACATAGGATGTGATGCTGCTTGATTAAAAAAAGTTGCTATCATACCAACGCACATCAGAATTTAGGCCCTTCTCATTCAATGGAAGGGGAAACTTACACCCGCCCGAGCTCATGGAAGGAGGAGGGGGTAAAACAGGAGGTTGCGTCTGTCCAGATCCACTTCTAGAATCAAGCGCGTCAGTCTTCAGCACACACACGCATACCAACAGTTCATCCGGCGGAGTATCCCCGGAAGTGAAGAAGAGCAAGAACAACACTTACGTATATGGATGAGGTCTATGTTGCTGCTGCTGGGATGACGACGATGGAGGAAGGGGCCCACCCGAGGGCTGCTGCTGCTGGGGCTGCTGCTGTTGAGAGGACTGTTGCTGAGGCTGCTCTTGCGGTGGGGGAGGGGGCCAGCTATCTTTGCTAGACATGACGGCGAGTGCTGATTGTTCTCCTAATATGCTTGAGTAAAAAGCCAAATCAACACCATGCCGACCGCGACACCTCTTAAGATAAGATCTGAGGGATAATCAACCTATTCGACGACACGCAAGAATAGGTCGAAGTGCGCCGATGCGCACTCTGTCACGACGAAAATACGGCAAATACGGGATTCCCCTTTCGTGTTGACCTCGTGTACTATAGATATCGCAGGTAGCAACAGCAATAAAGGTAAGGCTGATGGGCAGGACACAGAAAACACACACAAAATAGCGCGACTGTTAGAGTGGCTGGCTATGATAGATGACGTCTGGCGACTGGTGTGCTGCAGCTGGGGAGGATGTATCGAACGAGGCGGGAAGGAAGAAAAGAGAGACTCTGTTGATGGGGCAGACCGTAAGAACCACGCCGAGCAACTCTGTTTCGCGCTATGGATGCATGTGCCCAACATGGTAACTAAACCGACACATGATGATTTGCAGCCTCATCGCACATACAATCCTATTGTTCTATTCTCAACCTCACGCTTACATGATGTACCAAGCACTACATGCATGTATGTAGGTACACTTACCTACACGCAACTTTCGATATATACATTTGTTTGTATATGTATTAATCTCCTTTATTTAATAACGCAAATGTATGAGTGTTTAGAGATGTAATACAATCATGTACATCTAAGTGTTAATCTAATATACACGTAGCGTATTTACTAAGTGTCGTTTTTGACACTTATATGTAATTCCCGATCCCCTCCATAAGAATACTATTTGAAAAGCACAAGCCGCAAGAACAGGATGACAACTACTATGGTGTTCTCTAAGTGTATTTGGTATCCTTTGGTGGTATTTCACAGCCTGGCAAACGATACAAAATTGACACTAGTGGATGCCACTTTGGAGATTGTCAAAGTGTTAATTGTCTAATCACGGACTTGGGTGCATGTAATTATCATTGCCAAGACAAGATGACGGTTTCCTGAGACTCTTCTATTCACCTAGGCTCGTCCTCAATTCCCCTGCTTCTGCTAGCTTGCTGCTAAAAGTAGGGGATGGGTACGAGACTACTATTCACCTAACGATTACCCTATACCCCAAACAACGATAAACAAAAACAGCACGACATGTAGTAACATTAGAAGTAGACAAAAGTAAAGTGGGGGTATAAAGGAAAAAGTCCGTTGCAAAAACCCAATCATCAGCTACATGTAAGCAACAACGCCAAGCACCAATGATAAAAAGTGACTAGTGAACACCAAACCCCAAAGAAACTTGTTTACGCCTCTCCCAGTACAATTAAAGGTTTTCCCTCGATAACATCGTAATCTCTAGGGAATTTCCTTGTGTTCGTCCAGCTGGTGAATATTTCGCTGAGATACTCCAACTTCTCTCTTAGTCCGAACTCCAAGAGTACTCTATTTCTGACGATGAACACCTCTCTGTGTGCTTCTTCGAGGGACATGACGATAAATTGATGATGCTTGGTGATCATTCTGAGGGTTCTCCCCCCAGATGAGACCATTAATTTTGAGTGGTCGATAAAGTTAAGCTGTGTAAAATCTTAGTATATGCCCAGGAAAAAACTGAGGTGTAAACCAACTTGAAAGCCACCATCGGAGAAACGGAACATAGCACATCGTCTTAATCTAGCGTAATGTGTAACAAAGACCATACCTCCTTCGGGATCCTGTGTGCTTTGCTCGCTGTGATCCCGTTCCCTTGTGAAAGACCATTCTGCTTCCGACCCAAGATTTGTTTTCATATAATTTCCAAACCTTTTCCACATGGTAACTTTGCTCGCCAAGCCTCTGCTCGACTTCTTTTTTTGGTTCATTATTGTCATCGTAGTTGATAATCTCCTGTAAGTCACCTCTTGCTTATTATTCCTTCGACCTGGAGGAGCGTCGACAATTGATTGGGTGATAAATTCTACCCTTTGCCCACCGACACTATCTACAACCAACGATGTGTTGTCGTTATACATAGCGACACATGTACCATCAGTAAGAATATAGGCAACCCCATACTTGTTTGTGTAGTCCACCCACTTGGTGATAAATAAGCTGGAGTTCTTTTCGCCCCTTTTAAATGATCTGACAGCCTCGATAGTGGCAGGGGGTTGGGGGGGGAGAAGATGCAGCTTCCCGGCCGTGAAGGCGCTAAAATTCTGAATATAAGATTGCAGTGATGCAATTATTGCGGACGTTGTAGTGGAAGGGATGGAATTGCCAATCTTGGAGTTAAGAACTGGCGTAAAGGGGATTACCGGACCAGAGCTTTCCGAGGCCGGCTCCTTTACGTCTTCTTTTGGAGTCTTCTCTCGAAATTCTGCAGATGATACTGGTCGTTCGGGCCGCGCTTCTAGAGTCGTTTTTTTTTGGGGGGGGGCAGCCATAGCCGGTGGTGGGGGTAGTGGTACAGGTTTATCTACCTCTAGACCTGCGCAGACAGCACGCATCTCCGCGGCATGGGATCTCACCAACCCTCTTCTTGCCGGAAATGCACTCCTGGTTGGAGCTGGAGCTGGCGCTGGTGCATTAACCGCCGAAGTAGTCGCAGCAGTTGCAGCGGCGGCTGCTGCCGCCGCTGCAGCAATAGCCGCACTTCTACGTATTGGCTGCTGTCGCAATTGCCTGGGTGGAGGACGTGCGGGCTCTTCGTCCTCACTCACCTCTTCCTCCTCCTCCTCCACCACCTCCTCCTCCTCCTCTTCCTCGACATCATCCATTGGTTTTTGCGCCGCAATAGACCCCGATCCCAAGAGTCCGCCTCTTGAGGGCCCTAGAATGCTTGGAATTTTCTTTAAAACACCCACACCTCTCATTCGGGCATGCCCGTCTCTGGGACTCAATGTTTCGGGGAGGAGATACGCCTTCTCTTTTATTGACATTTTTTCCCCTTCGAGATCTTCCTCTATAGTTTCCACTTTCTCTAGGGCTTTGTTGCTTTGACCTGAAGCGGCGGATGCCGGTCTAGAGGTAGGAAGTGTCAAAAGATCAACAACTTCTCCTGGATGGTCACCCACAGGACTATACCGCCCCTCAGATATTTTCCCAATTCCACAGATCCTAGCAACCTCCTCGTAGTTTCTGATCCAGTCCTCTCGATTTGTAGTCAGAGTCCCTACGCCTTGCCCGGTTGTTCCTCGCCATATAGGTTCCTGTTTGGTTGCACTCGACGGAATAGACCTTGGGAAGAATCCAGATTTGAAGAATCGATGGTTTGCAACATCGTCCAGGGAAGGACGAGCCTCCGGGTCATGTTCCAAAATGGAGTTTACAAGAGATTTCGCTGCGGAGCTCACAGGTACATCTTCTGGCCATGTGAAGGTGTTATGTCGGATTTTTCTAATCGAAAGTCAACACTCTGTGATAACCTTGCATTGATGTTCTCACATACCTATATATAGAATCCACGTCGTTGGCTTGAAATGGGGTTCTCCCAACGAGCATGGCATACCTAACCCAATCAGATCCAGCGTTCATCGTGAGTTGTTGAAACTTACATAATAACTCCAACACCCCAAAGGTCTACTTCAAAACTGTGCCCTTGACCTTCTTTTCCACCCCCGAACAAGACCTCTGGGGCAATATAGTTCGGCGTTCCGCAGATCGTTTTTTTGCGATCGTTTTCATCAACCAAGAGCGCTGCTAAACCAAAATCTCCAAGCTTAACGTTCATATTCTCATCGAGGAAGATATTTCCAAGTTTCAGATCACGATGGATGACTCTTTTCCCATGCATGTATTTCAAAGCTCCTAGAAGTTGTAAAACGAAGAAACGTGTCTCCGGTTCTGTAAACCTTTTCCGAGCGCGTAGCATGTCCATCAGGGATTTGTTAGGGCAAAGTTCAAGAATCATGTAGATATTATCCGGGTCCTCGAAGCACTCTATAAATTTGACGATATTGGGATGGATCATAGTTTTATGGACTTGAATCTCCCCGAAGAACTGTAAATTTTTGAATCAGTCATTTCTTGAAACAAAAAAGAAAAATAGTGGGGGGCGCGGAAGAACCTTTGCTCTTTTCTTTTGGCTCTGTAAACTCTTCTTAGCTACAGTCTTTGCAGCGAACAGCCCACCCTCTTTATTCTGTACCAAAAAACATCTTGCGAAACCCCCTTCGCCGAGTTGGCGCCCTCGACCATACTCGGTCTTCCCTCTAGTATCTTGAAGCACTGTGGGAGGGGTGGCGCAGAGGAACTTCTTGTTCCGTTCTTTGCTTGTTTGCTTTGGTGTCTTTGGCGCGCCTGTATGTTGTGACCTCTTAGATGGACCGGTGAGTGCCGACGGGGCTAATGCTTTTGTGGCAGCAGCCTTTAGAGGGGCGACAAGGTGATAGTCGGATTGCTTCTTCAGGGGAGATGGTGCTGTTAACTTGGGGGCAGCTGCACGTTGCCTCCGAGCTGGGCGTTGATTTGGGTCCATGGATGTTAGTATTTTAGCTTCACCCCGAATATTTTCCATTAGATACAAGGAAGATTTCTCTTCGTCCTTAGTGTTCTTTGTTGAAGGGGCGCAACACGTGGACAAGGGCTGGAATTGCAAATATAAAGGTTTTAGCGAGTTGATATATTCTAGGTTCCTGCGCCTGCCAGTTATACTGGTATAGTGGCACAGTCTACTGACCGGAAGTTGTTGTTGGCGTTTGGAAGGGATTGAAGGGAAAGGGGATGTGAGGATGAGGTCCAATACCAAGAGAGAGAGATACACGCCAACTTCGTGGTGACAATGTGGTCCGTGCGCGGGAGATAAACAGTGGGTTGCTACGACAACCGGTACTCTGCGGCCGCTGGAACATCACGTGATTTATCTTATCAGATTCTAATCGCTTTTTCGCTACATCCCTTCCTTCGTCAGAGCAAAATCGGAGACATATTAGGCCCGCGGCGGCGTGGTGATATTCAAACAATCTAGCTACCTACAGACTGTGGAGACACCTGAAAAAGGCATATGAGAGGTCACAGAAGGTGACTTCACAACAAAAGGTTCACGGGATGAGGTTTAGGTTTATTACCGAGTAAAAGCTGCCCATTATATAGCGCCTGGTCGTGAAAACACACGAAGGGATGTAGTATATCTCTAGTTCCTACTGCCATTTATATACCTTGTGGGCCCAATAATTCCAGGCTTACATGTTTATATAAATAATTGTGCATACATGCTATCTGCCCAATTGATTACATGTACTTTATGAGTCGAAGCCTGAGCATGAGGCTTAGCTTCAATCTAGACCACAATATTTAATTACATACATGTACTTCTTCATAGATCAGATCTCTCCTCTCATTCCCCTCTTTATCTATAGATTTTAGGACCTCGGGGTCGTCCATCAAAAATGTATGTATGTTTTTTTTATAGCTGACTACATGTAACTTATACCACCTACAGTATTATGCTTTCCCCGAAACAAATTGCGAGACAGCTACATCTTATTTACTAACGCGGGGTCGTGGGGTAATTTCAGCGCAACAAGCTATGTCAACAACGGCGATTAAACTTGGCTCTTTAGCCATAAAAACTCTGGCCAAGCCTATGGCTGTAATTATCTCTCTTCTTCTCTTCTTCTTTTCTATAAAATTTACTGACTGACTATCCAAATTAAACAGAATAGAATCAAACAACAGGCCCGCGAGCACCCCCGCTTCCGCAAAGTCTGCGTTTATGTCGCCCAATCAATCCATCAAGTCGATGTTCGTTTACGGCTTGGTCTCCTCCAGGACACTGCAGCGTTCATAAAAGCCGAACAGGCTGATCGTGAAGCTGCTCGTCAAGCTGCGAAAAAACTATCTGAAGGAGGCGCAAATTTCCCCTCCGACCTTAGCACCGTCTCTTCGGTCAAAGCTGTCCCTCCACCGGCTGCATTTGATTCCGCAAAGCCTGGCGCACCGAAACCGCTTTCACAGAAACCGCACGCTCATTTTACCCCCACACCTGTTGCACGTCCGCGTGTCCGACCACTTTCGGAAGCAAAAGCAATTGAAAGCGGTGCAAATTTCATCAGCGAGCTGTTTCTTTTTATTGTAGCAGGTTCGCTCATCCTTGCTGAACAGATAAGGTCTAGGCGGAAGGAGGCAGGTAGGCGTGATGTGATAGCGGAGCGCCTGGATCTTCTAGAAGTCAGAATGAGACAGGATGAAGAGCGCCTGGCACAACTGGAGGAACAGGGTTCTCTTGATGAGAAGAGAATCATAGCCTTGGAGGAAGTGAACTGGAGGCTAGAGGGTGGAAAGGGCGTTTATCCAGGACATGGTGGGGAAAGGAAAGAACGAAAGGTTATCGAACCAACGCCATTATGGGAATCCGTGTCGGATACAGGGACGAGTCTCTGGGGAAAACTATGGCCTTTTAGTGTTGGCGGCGAGAAAGATACCGCAAATGCTGAGGTAGACAAGAACATCGAAGCTGGGGTGTCCATGAAAACGAGATCAGCATCAAATTCGCCGCAACTAGCTGAAGCTCCTGCGCAGACGCCCCCAGCTCTCTCGAAAAAAACACCATAAAATCCTCTTTATATAGTATCGGCACTATCTATCTATCTATGAACTCTTGCTCATCCGCTCTCTAGATTCACTTTCCCGAGGGTTTTCTTGTACTTTTTCGTTAATATCCGTGTTTTTGTGTTTGAACTGTAAGCTCAGTTATTTATTTCTGTATATATTATGCCAATTGGAGAGTGTCTAGGATAATTCCACTCTGTTTTTATTTTCGGGGCCGAGTGATTTTTCATGTTCCATATCACCTGAAACATGTAAACGCGCTAGGGACATCATCCTCCCAACGCACCGCACATACATGTAGTTACACTTTGACCATCCACTCTCTATCTCATCCGTGCCTATATCAGTTACCACGGGATTACTTTTTTTCTTTCTCCCCCAAAGTATACAGCAGAGGGCCTAATGGGTGCTGCTCATGTCGTTAGACCCAAGACTCCTGGATCAATGGGTATGTTTACTGGACAAATACAGATATGCCTATTTCCCCATGATGAATTGTTTATTCTAATATTAGTTGAAAATGTTAAAGAGCAAGGGAAGGGACTCGCAAATACTTCTATCCACATACTGTCTATGGAATCTATTCGCGATTCGCCGGACTTTCGTGCTTACAAGTATTCTTGTCACACATGTAATTTCCATTTCCCAACAGAAATACGCTTTGGGAGACACATCCTTGAAAGCGATACTCATAAGTCTTTCAAACTTACCTCTGAAACTGCCGATGAACTCGGTTATCTTTCCATCTCGGAGACCGAGATTCGGTCGGATAATCACCAAAGATATTCTAGTCATCAGCCCCGAACCACGGAAATCTATCAATGTATAAAGTCCGATTGCATATGCCCACGGTTTGAACTTTTCAGCCCAACGCAACGTCTACTCGCCTCAACTACAGGTGAACTTTCTGAATATCTTCTTGATGGTTCCGCCGGCAGTTCGCTGAAGGCGGAAGCGATAGACGACGGCCAGGAGGAAGAAAATTTCAGAATCGTGTTTCCCGCTGCAAAATTGCCTCGTCCTTCTAATGGAGAAGATGATGGGCCTCCTCACCTCCCCCTCGACTCTGGTAACGGACAAGGGGATGTAGCTGCAGACCGAGAGCGGAGAGATGAGGCCGAGAGACGCCTTAAACTGCAGGATGAGATCGATCAAAAGCAACGTTTTAACAAAGGGAAGGCCCGCAAAGCTGCTCGGATAATGAGAGAGGCGGCCAACCGTGCAAAGTTCGAGGAGATTTTGGCGCAAAAGGTCCCTGAACAAATCAAAGAAGAGGCCAAAGAGGACATCAAAACAAAACTCATCAAACCCACCCCTTTAGAAATAGCACAGGTTGCGAGGCGGGAGAAAACAAGTATTGCCAATTGGCGTAAGGAAATGGGTATAAATGATTATAAGGTTGAGGAGAAAAAGCGCTTGAACGAACTAGCTAGGCAAATCCATACCCTCATTAAAAACACCTTACTTGAGATTGCTTTGCAACGAAAAAATGTACAGCGCGAAAAGGAAGACATCAGGTATAAAAATGCGCTATTCTTTGAGGATGAATACGAAAACGTCGCCATCGACCACGAGTTCAGCATTGAGGACAGAGCTCTAGAGCACCTCCGGAGAATCAGGGGAAAAGAGTCTGTAAAATTGCGAAATATCGAAAAAATGGACGATAAAGTGGATGATCTGGCATTGGACCATGCTCAGGAGATTGGGGAAAGGGGAGAAGAAAGGCACCGGCAGATGGTAGGAAAAAAACAGACAAATGTTTTGAATTGTCTGAAAATTGATGACACTGTCAATGATGTCGCTTTGGACCACAACCAAGAGATCATTGAAAGGAAACAGGAGAACCATAGGAGAACTGCGGGGAGGTCTGAGGCCAAAAAAATGGCCGAACATTGCATGGACGATACAGTCGACGACATTGCACTGGATCACGGCCAGGAGCTGAGAGAAAGGGGGGAGGAGAAGTATCGGAGGACCATTGGTAGGATACAAACCAAGAAGATCAATAATGTACAGACGGATGATACAGTTGATAACTTGGCACTGCGCCACGACCAAAAACTGGCGGAAAGGGGGGAGGAACAGTATCGAAGAAACACTGGTAGAACACAGACTAAGAAAATCAATAGCCTACAGATGGATGATACGGTTGACAGTATTTCGCTGGATCACGGTCAAGAACTGGGAGAAAGGGGGGAGGAGCAGTACCGAAGAACCTGGGGTAGAATGCAGACTAAGGATATCAATGATCTACAGATGGACGATGAGGCCGACAACATTGCCCTGGATCACAACCAAAAACTGGGGGAAAGGGGAGGGGAACAGTATCGGAGGACCACTGGTAGAATCCAGACTAAGAGAATCAATGACTTACAGATGGATGATACAGTTGATAATTTGGCATTGGATCACGGCCAGGCACTGAGAGAAAGGGAGGGAGAGCAGTATCGAAGGACCACCGGTATAGCACAGACTAAGAAAATCAATAACCTACAGATGAATGATACAGTTGATAATATTGCACTAGATCACGGCTGGGAATTAGGAAATATGGTTGAGGAGCAACGTCGAAGGATCGTTGGTAAAGACCAAACGAAAATCATATCTGACCTTCCAGCTCGAATGGATGACATAGTTGGCAGCATGGCAATGGACTATGACCAAGAATTAGGGGAAAGGGGAGAGGAAATTTCTCGGGGAACCATTGGTAAAGCCCACACCAGGAGAATCAATGACCTCAGGGGTGATGACATGGTTGACGAAATGGTAATCGATCACAATCAAGAAATGGGAGAAATGGCTGAGGAGCAAAATCGAAGGGCCATTGGCAAATTCCAAACCAAAAATGTACCTGATCTGCCTGCCCGAATGTTTGAAATTGTCGATAACTTGGCAATGAACCATGACCAAGAACTGGGAGAAAGAGGGGAAGAGAAGCGTCGGAGGTTAGTTGGCATGGCTCTATCCAAGGGGCTTGCCGGTGCTGCGACAGACGATACGGTTGATCATATGGTGATAGACCACGGCCAAGAACTATGGGAAAGGGGAGAAGAGCGGGATCGGGTTCTCAAAGGCAGGGCTCAGAACAAGGTGCTGGCTGAAGTTCTGGTAAATGATACAGTTGATCACACCGTGCTTGATCATGACCAAGAACTGGGAGAAAGGGGAGAAGAGCAGCGTCGAAAAGCCACAGGAAAGGCACAAAACAACAAGATACAAACCTTGAAGAGCGACGATGTCGTTACTGATGTTGCACTAACCCACGATCAAGAGATCGCTGAAAGGTCTCAAGAGTACGGACGAAAAGCTGATGGCCAAAGAAGCAACAAGAGGCTAAAGGGGATGGAGGGGCACCACGAGAACGCCATAGTTGACATCGCAATGGACTACTTGCAAGAGGCCGGCGAGAAGACTACCCAAAACCACCGGAAAACCCTCGGAATGCAGCAAAGCACGCAACTAAGCGCCCCCCGGAACAACGATGCGGTGGAAGACCTCGCCATGGACCACAACCACGGACTTGTCGAGCGAGACCAGCAGCACCTGAGAAGGGCCATTGGGAGGCAGCAAACCAAGACCCTGGAGGCAGCAGACTTCCTGACAAAGTACACGACCTGTAGCCAGAGCATGGCCACCGGCGCTCCCCCCGCGGCGGTAATCAGGCCTGGGAATGGCGGGGAAAACGGCGATGGTGTGAGGGCCCAGATGGAGCCGGTTGACGACCACAGCGGTGATGATGGGGGCACCACTGTTACCGCCACTACTACTCGGTTGACGATCAAGCAGAAGCGCGCCGCGGCGCAGGCAAGATACGATGCGATCGTGAACGAGATGGTGGGGTCTCTCGCGTTGTGAAGGATGGTGAACCACCATGGGAGCCCGCGAGACTGGGTAACATGGGGGGTGGGGGTGTAGATATATCTTTAGATATTGCTCCAAGGTGGGGTGAGGGAGGTAGGGGGTAGGGGTAGGGGGGTAGGGGGGGGATAAGAAAGATTCGTAATAATCAATTACTCGTCAGAGCCCATAAGGAAGTGCTGTTCCAAGAGCTAGCCATAACTTTTTTTCTTCCCCCTTTCCATCTCCCTTCGCCATATCTACGACTCACAATGGCCCCACCAGCCCCTCTCTAAGCATTGATAAACTGCACGCAATCCATGAGTCGAACAAGGGTAGTAAAATAAGACGCGGGGGGTGGGGGTGCGAATGCCAAGACGCGAGTGATAGTCCATGACCGTAATTCCCATCAATGCAGGCCGCACCCTTCCTGCCTACCTTACATGTCCATGCAGTGTCGTGCCCGTCTACATACATACATACGATTATACACATACACATACACATACACATGTCTACAGCGCACACGACACAACATCGCGCGCACGATCACGGAAATGGAACAGCAGCACGCACAGAGCTCACAGAGCTAAATAATCAATTCAACCCCCAGCCCCCCCCAGCCCAGCACCGATACGCACCACACATATGCAAGCTGCAAGTTACAAGTTGTTTCTGGGGGTCCTACTGCGACCTGTACCGACATGGCATATGTATGTATGTAGCTAGCTAGCTATCCGTACTAACAACCCCCTCCCCCGCCCCAAGCACTAACTGACGACTGGGTCCACCACTAACTAACTAAGCTAAGCCAACACACCGGCTGACCGGCCGTCCGGTGCAGGTGTTGTATACTCGGAGGCAAGAAAAGAAGAAGGAAGAAAAGAAGAAGGAAAACCTCGAGACCAAAAGTAGTAGAGAGAGAGAAAGAGAGAGATAGGGAGAGAGAGAGAGAACTAAAGGGTTAGGGGGGGGGGGTAAGGATATCATAAAGTCCCGCACACACACACACTACACACTACATCTCGCATCACGTCCGCACTGCATCACGACATAAAAAAAAACCCTACTCGCACACACTAAGAAGATCGGCAGAGGCCGAAGAAACAAGTGAAGAAGAAGAAGAAGCAGAAAAAGACCAATCAACGTGTTTTTTGAGAAAAGGAAAAAAAAAAAAAAGATATCGCAACCAAAACCAAAACCAAACCATTATCTATCCACCCCACCCCACCCCCTCCCCTTCAACCCCCAAACTACAACTCCTCCTCCCACCCCGCCTGCGGCTGCGGCGCCCACCCACTCACGGGCAGCCGCATGCGCCTCTCACGCTCAAAGTCTGCCCACCGCTTCATGACAATCTTGCTGCTATCAAACTCGCCCTCGTACTCGTAGCCCGCCTTCTTGACGGCCTCGCCGCTGACCTTGCGCGTGTCGCCCCACGAAAAGTCGTCAAACTTCCAAAAGGCATACGTGGGCAGCACCAGGTTCCACACGGGCAGCGAGAGCAGGTAGATGAGCATCCAGAGCACGTACGACCACCGGTGCGCCGTCAGCACGATCAGCACGGCCGGCAGCCCGAGGATGAGGGCCAGCAGCACGAGCGGGATCACGGGGACGGGCTTCTTGACGAAGGAGATGACGACTAGGGGGGGTTTGTTTGTTAGCTTGGGGCTTTGCGGGGGAGGAGGTGGGGTGTGGGAGGGGGCTTACTGAGATAGAACGTAAACGCGATTGCCGCCGGGAGCACAACCGTCCCAATCAGCTCGATAAACACCACAAACTGCATACTGAAGCAAAAGGTCCCGCACAGATCACGCACCAGCACCAGCTCCATGAGGTTGTGCACAGTACTATTGATCCAGCGTCTGCGCTGGGACAGCAGCACCTTAAACTCGTCGGGGACCACCGTCTTGCAGACGGCCTGCGGCACAAAGATCTGCTTGCGCTTGGGAAACGTCTTTAGCATGAGCGTGCTGAGATAGCGGTCCTCGCCGAGCAGCAGCAGGTTCTTTGTGTGCAGCGTGTCAACCACGTTCTCCGAGTAGTGCTCGACCACGTCCGGGTTGGCCAGGATGGGCACCCAGTAGTTCTGCCCGCCCTTGGGCGTCTTGATGCGGTACATGCAGAAGCAGCCGGGGAGGCAGGTCACGCCGCCAAAGACGGACTCAAAGGCCTTTGTGAGGTGGTGCGAGATGAAGTACTCAAACACCTGGATCATGGACACCCACGAGGCCGTCTTGTTTGCAATCTTGGTCTCGCCGCACAGCCCCATGATGTCCGGGTCGTGCACCATCGCCGCGATCATGTGCGTGAGCGAGTCCGGGAAGACCTTGGTGTCGGCGTCGACCATGAGCACAATCTCGTAGTAGTCGGGCGAGATGCCGGTGATCTTCCAGATGCCGTTGAACATCTCAAACTCGAGCTCCGTCATGCGCTCGTCAAACATGACCTTCTGGAGGAAGCTCATGAGGATGATCTGGGAGTCGCGCTTGCCGCGGTTGCCGGCCTTGCCGCCAGAGTGCTCGTCGGGCGTGCCGCACTTTACCACCACGAGCATGGGCACGCGTTGCTGCTTCTCGGGCGGGATCTGCGAGTTTGTGCCGTAGTCGTAGAAGCCTGCGTAGACCTTGGCCATGTTGTGGCGCTTGGAGCCCGAGGCCACGGCGACGTAGGAGAAGGCCTCGACGGCGGAGGGGTGCAGTGCGTGGTCCTTCATCATGGAGAGGATGATCTCGGGCGTGGTCTTGGTCTCGCCGTGGCCCTTGATCATGCCGTCGCAGATGATGAGCATGAGCTTGTGCGAGTTGGGGTAGTCGGTGGTTGCGATTGAGTCCAGTGTCGTGCGGACGCCCTGCTCGCCCTCGGAGTAGCAAGTGATAAGACAGAGCGCATGGGCGAGCGGGAATCCGGACGGCTGGTACTCTGGCGGCGGCTGCGGGACAACGGCCTCGTGGATAAACCCGGCCGGGCCGGGGCCGTCCTCAGAGTACATGCTGTACCTCTCCTGCTGCCCGGGCGGGCCATGCGGGTTCAACAGATTCGGGTTCGACGTTGACTCGGACATCATGCCGCTCAGGCTCCCCTTTGACCCGCTGTTGGCGCCCTGCTGGTACATCTGTCCGGGCGCCAGCAGCCTCGCGGTGGAGCTCTGCGACCCCATGGTCGTCGGCACGGGCTTGTGCCTGCTCGTGGGCCTCTCCTGCGCATACGGGCTCGTGAACCTGCTTGTGGTTGGAAGGAAGCTGCCCCTCTTTGACGGGCTGCCGTTGCTGCCGCTGGCGCTGGCGTTGGCGTCCTTGAGCTTTGGTGGCGGGCGGTAGATGTCGTCCGACCAGTCCTCGATCTCGTTCCTGCGGCGCTTGGCGTCGTCCTTGAGATCGCTGGTGCGCGTGGCGCCGAGGCGCCAGCTGAGGAACCAGCCAAAGAAGAGCGCGAGGAGGAACTTTATGAGCACGATGCTGACGATGAAGACGAGCGAGACGTAGAGGACAACCTTGGAGGCAATGCAGCCAACGGTCTCGGTGTCGATGCTGCCGACGCGGATGATCTCCGAGAGGCAGCGGGCGAGCTTCTTCTCGGCGGAGGCCTGGAACAGGTGGGTGACGTCCTTGCCGCGCAGCTGGCCGTCGAGCCGGAAGTCGTCAAACTGCGAGGGATACTTGACCTGGCTGGGGTCGAGCCACCTGAGGAGGTCGAGATCAAGCACGCTGTTGGAGTAGACGAGAAGGTTGCGGGACGAGTTCTTGACGTCGTCCCAGCTAAAGTAGACCTCGCCCTCGACGTGCAGGCTGTAGTAGGCCTCTCTGGCCGCGCCGGACGTGTGGCAGGCATACCCGGCGTAGTACTGCTCCGTAAAGTCGGGCTTTGTGGACCCGTCCTGCCTGAAGGCCCTGCACGGGAAGTAGTAGGCCATGCCGCCGCTCGAGTCCGTGGGGATGGACGAGTTGTCCGAGGGCGTGATAAGGCCTTTGCACTGCCCGTTGACGTTCTGGAACATGAACGACGCATCCTTCCCGCCATACGGCTCCGACAGATCATACAGAATATCCGCGTCCTGCTTAATGCCGATCGCGCGCGGATGCTTGCTCCCCATCAGGTTATACGCCCGCCCGTTAATGATCAGATGGTCCGTATCCACCTGATTGATCTTCAACCGCGGCGTCGGGCTGCCGCACACGGCCTCGGTGAACCCAAACGTCAAGAAGCCCACAAACGCACAAATCAGCACAATGATCGAGATCAGGCCCATCTTCTCCCGCCACGCGCGCTGCTGCGCCTTTGCCGGCTTGCCAAAGCACCGCAGCACGGCCCCCGGGCACCAGAACGTCACAATCGCGCAGTACACATTCCACAGGCTCGGCGGGCTGATGGTCTCCATCTCCTGCATCTTCTTGAGCCGCACCTTCTCGTCCGCCGACGCCTGCCGCGTGTGCGCCCGCGCCAGCTTCTTGCTCGGCCTCCGCCGCGGCTCCCCACCCCTCCCGGCGGCCCGCTCCCCCGCTCCCAGCGCCCCGGCGGCCTCGTCCTCAGAGTAGCGCGGGTTCGACCGCGACGGGCGCGTCAGCGACTTTAGGTCCGACGAGTCGGTCGAGGCGTGGCTGGCGGCCTCGCCGCGGTCCTCGATGATGGGGTCGTTGCCGGTCGTGGAGGGGAGCACGTTCATCTGCTGCTGCTGCGCATGCTGGCGGTAGTGGTAGTTTGGGTGGTCGCGGCTGATGCGTGTGCGCTCGGGGCGGATGAGGCTGCGCTTGCGGGCAAAGTCGGCGCTGTTGGGCGTGTGCGAGGGGCTGACGCCGCCGCCGCCGCTGTAGGAGTCGGGCAGCGGGGGCGGTGGCAGGGGCGGCAGGGACGGGTGTGCGCCGCGCCGGGCGTTTTCACTGTGGTAGATGGGCGCTTCGATGTCGGCGGGACGGCGGTGCGGGCGGCGGGAGGGGGAGACGGGGGCGGGTCGTTGAGGGAGGGACATTGTGTCTGTGGGGGGGGTGGGGGGAATGTTAGTGTGTGTAGTAGGTAGATTGCATAGGCAGAGGGAGAGTATACGGACTAGCTTAGCGGGGGCGCCCCAGAGGTCCCGGAGAGGTTGGTAAACAGATCTTCTATCGGTGTCTATCCACCGACAGGCTAGTGGTGGAGAGGGAGGGAGGCAGATGGAGATGTCTAGGTCTATGCAGTCAACCCTTAAGCCCACTCACTCACTCACTCACTCGAGGGCAGGAGCAGCAGTGAAAGCAAGACAAGGAGAAGAAGAGAAAAGAGAGAGAGATGTGGGTGAGTGATCGGAGTGTGAGTAGTGAGCGAGGCGAGGCGAGGCGAGGTGAGGTGAAATTAATTCCCGGGGGGGAGTGGCACAGACAGTAAGTACACTGCTGCTGCTCGGAGTTGTCGGAGTCTAGATTGAGATATGTACCCAGATGGATGGATGGATGGATAGACGGATAGACAGACAGACAGACAGACAGACAGACAGACAGACAGAAGACAGCCAGATTGACGACAGCCAGATGATGGCCAGGCAGACCAAGCACCCCTACACGATCGAGCGAGCAAACAAACAACACGAGACCAAAACAACAAGCGAGTGAGAAGCGGTGAGCGAGTCGAGCGAATGGAATGCCGCCCCTGGGAGGGGGGTTGGTTGGTTGGTTGGTTGGTGGGGATGGATGGATGATGGATGGATGGATGAGGTTGGGAGGTTGGGGGTGAGTGGGTAAGTGGATGGATGTTAGGCCAGCCGGAGGTGAGGTGCAGTTCCCCAGCCAGTCTCCAGCCAGTCTCCAGCCAGTCTCCAGCCAGTCTCCAGCCAGTCTCCAGCAGCAGCCCAGTCGAGCACAAGCAATAGGAACGCCAACAACAAACAACAAATAACACAACCAGGCGGGGGGGGCGGGGCAAAAAACACAAACATGCGGCCTTCCGAGTGCACATTTCCCTCTCTCTCTCTCTCCCTCTCTCTCTGCAACCTTCCCCATTCGACGCACATGCCCGCTCCTTCCTCCACTGGAACGTAAAAAGGGGCTCCCATTCGATTCGATTCTAGTGATGGCCGGGTGGTTGCCACGGGAACCGTCCCTTCCTTCACCTGAGAAGCTATGGTGGGTACTCTACATCACCGTACATGTAGGTACGCAGAGTAGAGTAGAGCAGAGTACGGTACATTACATGCAGCCAGCCAATCAATAGAAACCTGAGTCTTAGTCTTAGTCTGGAGATCCACCCCTAGCGCCTAGCCCAACGGCCATTTCACATTCCCCATACAAAAAAGGTACCTACCTACTCTACATACTCTACAGTGAATACAGTACCACACAGGGCAGAGACCACGACTGTAGATCCCCCTCCCCCGGGAATGGGGAATGCACTGCACACCGACACGACGGCATCCCGAGTCGCTCCTTCTCGCCTGTGCAGGGCAGTTTAAGCGGGGCCGTCGGCTGGCCCGGGCCTGCCTGGTACATATATAGAGTATCAGTCTCTATGTAGCTAGAGTAGCTATGTACCTACACGAGGTGGACCCTGCATGGGGGCGGGCGCGCGGGCAGCTAGGCTTGGGCGGATGCGGAAGGTGCGAGTCATGGGCTGTGATGCGGCGAGGGGGGGGGGAGGGGGATTTGGGAGATTTGGTAATCTTAGACAGACAGACATGCATCGGCTACGGCTGGAAGTTGGATGTGGGATGGGATGGGGTGGTGAATTGCCGCCCGCCGTTGGAGACTGGCTGGTGACGCGGGATGGTCATTGCGCTGGGTGCTGCATGGGCGGATCCAGCCTGTAGAGGAGAGGAGAGTAGGTACAGTACTGTAGCCGGGATTTGCAGCACGTCAAGTTTCGGGGTGGAGTCGGTACATGTAGGTAGGTAGGTACTCCACCCAGGGCCGGTGGAGTATGGGGTTGGCAGCTAACGGTGACTAACGGCCTTGGTGGTTTGTGTTTGGGCTTGCTTGTTTCTCTTGGACGGGCGGGCGGGGGGAAGGTCGAATGGGATGTGGTGCTGCCCGCTCGAGTACTCTACAGGCCACAAAAGTACATGTAGCTACATGTAGGCACATACATGTACTCTAGTCATTTCCCTCGCACCCCCATGAGGCTTATTATTATCATTATTATTATTATTATCCATTTATCTAGTTTTGCAAGGACACCCCGAGGACAACGGGACCCGGGAATCTCGTTTTCGCGTTTTTTTCTCTTTCTTTTCGCCTGGCCATGCATGGCCCACCGCAATGGTGTGTGCCGTCATATCTGACAGCCATTCCGACATTTCAGCAGCCAGAAGGATGTATATCACATTTTGGCTTTTTATCTATAAATACGCACCAGCACCACCACCACCGAGAGAAGAGGGTGTGGATGCAAAGGGGGGCAAAATACATGAGAATTATTCATATGGTTCTATCCGTAGCTGGGTCACCTCACCACCACCTACCTACCTACCTCCCTCGGCTGCGATCCGTGGATTAGTTGACATGTTGATATGTAGGTACATGTGTGGTATCTGGAACAACCAAACTCCGGCCTCCGGGGGCGTGAGGGTGTGAGCGGATCGAGTCTGTGGGAGAAAGAAAAGAGAGAGGGAGTGAGAGAGAGAGGGAGGGAGAGCCCCCCCCCCCCCGTGTAACAGGACAAAAGTCCTTTGTCGCACCGGACCTCACTACATTGTAGAGTACAGCCTAAGTACACTCAAGGCAAGTACATACATGTAGCAGCCGCACAAAAGACAAAAGACAAGTAGGGGGCGGCGTGGCTCTGTGTTTTGGGCCTTTACTTCTCGCAGCGGAGGGCATACAGGTGCAACAAGTAGCTGTATACGTAGGTATCGCCGTATAATCGATTACATGACGTGCAAAGTCCATATATTCTGGCATCTATATAAAGTACATGTATGTAGATATGTATATGTAGGTACATACGTGTCACCTATCACGTATAAGTACACCGGCTTTCATTTCATCCTCCTGCTGTATTATAGATCAGCCAGGATACATATAGGTAGGAGCCCCATACCTCCCCGGGGGCGGCGGCACCCGTAGCTACGGTCCGTCGCTGTCGCTGTCGCTGTCGCACCGAATCGGAACGGCTGGGCTGCTCGCGGGACCCGGGAGATCGATTTCTATCGTTTTTTTCCTTCTTTCTTTTTTACCTTATTGCGTTGCCCTACAATATTTAATTGGGGGGGGGGGGCCAGCTGGTTGCGTAAAGGTAAGGCAAGGTAAGGTAAGGTAAGGTAAGGTAGGTAAGGTGTACAGTAAGGTGCAAGTGCAAGAAGTGTTGAAGGGCACATATCTCAGCCAGTATCTATCTGTCTATCTATTCGTGGAGATTCCATGGTAGTCAGACGAGAGGAATCCAACCTGATGGATGATCATATGGAGATCTGTGTTACGCGCACCTTGCACTCTTGAAAGGTAGCTGGTAGCTGGGGACAGGAGCAGGTTGATTGAAGCTCGACACGTATATAGTCTTCTTGTATGATTAATCACTCTGGGGTCTGCTACGTAGGTACCTACATGTATACATGATACTGCCGGCCCCAATTGAAGAATTGTCTGAACGTACATGTAGTCTAGATATTATTACAAACCAGCCTTGGCACTCCCCGCCGCAACAGGGCTAGTCTGTCCCTTGTGCCTGTCTCGACTCTGTCCGAGCTAGAGACCCTTCGCATCGCATCCCTCCCGAGACTGCCTGACTGACTCGCAGCTAGGCTACATGTAGTACTGCTAGGTACACACACAGTGGCGGCGTCATGTCACAGGGTCCAATCCAACCTCACTCCCCCGAGTCCCCCCCCCAGAACCCCAGAAACGGTCGAGTTCGGCGAGCTGCCAGACCCCACTTTTTTCTTTGCCGGGCTCTTTTTTCTTTTCTTTTTGTGGGTTGTTGTGCCTAAAATAGAGCGGTGGTGCAGGACATCGAATTCAGGGGATGGATGATGAGTTGAGTGTTAGGATCTAGGTAGCAAGCGACGTACCTACAGGGGGAAAAAAAAAACCTGGAGAAAAATGGTCATGAAGAGAGAGCCATTGAAGCGCCCCCCCCGACCCCCGGGTTTGCAATTGCATATATATCAATATCAATATCAATATCAATATCAATCTGGGGTTTTGAGCGTTTGGGGTATGTATGTACTGTGTATTGTATTAACAAACAGGATTACATAACAGCCACACCCATGGTGAAAGAGAAGAAGAAGAAGAAGAAGAAGAAGGGGCGCATACATGTATGGGGAAAGCCTGGATATGAATGAATGGGGGTGGGGGGGGGGGATAGACGGATCGACACCCGGATCCCCTTTTGGTCGTTTCACCCCATGGAAGAAGATGCGACATACACAAGGGAAAGAAAAAAATGTGTAACTCGAGCACGAGTTCGTGTTTGCATGTATGTATGGACGTATCTAGAGTAGAGTACCTAGTGTAGTGTGAGGTTCTCTCGGCTGCTGCTGTGTGGAGAGCCTGGACTAGGTAGGGGGGGTGGGTGGGGTGAGTGGGAGTGATCGAGGGTGGGAGAAAAAAAAACCATCTGACCTACATACTGCTACTTACTACTCTACCAGGTAATTGCAGACATAGTTGTGTAGTTAATTAGCATCCAGTCTGTGCAGCAGCAGTGGTAATTCTCTCCGGATCATCATCATCCTGCCTGTTTCTTTCTTCCCTCTCTCTCTCTCTCTCTCTCTCACTCTCTCTCTCTCTCACCCTCTCACTCTCGCTCTCCCACAGTACGCCCTGGATCCGCTCGTTTGAGATCCATATCGTTACCACATACATACATACATACATTCGCTTGTTAGGTTTAGTTTTGGCAGCTGGGAAAAAAAAAAGGTGTTGCTGCTATCACTCACCCCACTCGCTCGCTCGCCCACCAATTGATCGGATCCAATTAACCTCCTACCTACTGCGCTCGCTCTCGCTCGGTCGTTCGTTCGTTTTTTTGCACGCCCTGCGTCGACTGACTGCCCTGCCCTGGTCGATTGCCAGTCACCTAGTGACACAACGTGCACTTGCACTTACTTATACATATAGTATACTAGCTCGACCGACCCCCTAGGTATATTTTATACATACATACTACATACATACATACAATTTGTACGATCGATCAATCGCGCACCACGCACGCACGTAACTTTCCGGGTTCTTGTTGTTGCCCTTTTTCTTTCTTTTTTCTTCTTTTTTTTTTCTTTTCTGTCTGTCTGTCTGTCTGGGGAAATTTCCGGTTGGGCGGGTCACCCTGGCTAGTATATACCTCTCTCTTGCTTGCTTGATTGCTTGCTTGCTTAATTGGGCCGCTGGTGGTACGTAGTGTACAGTCAGGCAGGCTCAGCTAGGGGGTAAGTCGAGCAAGGTGGTGGTGGGTGTGTCAGTGGGTTTTGGGTAGTTGGGAGGAGAGGAGGGTTTGCGCCGTTTGGTACGGGAAACCTTGCGTGTCTATCTATCATATATCTGTCTATCTGTCTGTCTGTCTGTCTGTCTGTCTAGCTATCCAACGTATATACGGCCGGTAGCGATCTACGCTCGTTCGGTACAGGAAGGGTGTTTGGGTTGAGCTGACACCTAATTAACCACCGCCGGTACGTTACTCTGTCCTGTCCTAGTGTTCTGGCTGTCTGGCTGTCTGTCTGGCGGGAATGTTAACGGCTGACATTGGGCTTTTCCTCCTCCTCCTCACCCGTAGCATCCAGGGTTCTGATTCTGATTCTGATTCTGATTCTGATTCTGATTCTGATTCTGAGCAGGGTTGTCAGTTGGTAGCAGCGAGTCGACGTCGGGGGCAGCCAATTGCACGCGCCTTTCTTTTGAGACACGGCGTCCGGTGGTTTTGGAGTGAGTGAAGTGACGGACTGCACTGCGCTGCGCTGCACTGCACTGCGCTGCACAACCGGCCGGGCTACATATACCGGCATACAGGACAGACTCCACACATACTCTACTCCATCCACACATTACAGACCATCGCGGTGTGGGCGTGCTTATTGGCAGAGCTGCTTTCTTTTTTACTTTTCTTTTTTTTACTTTTTTGTTATTACTTTTTCTGTCTGGGAGGAAAGAAGCAGCAGAAGAAGCAACGAGAGGCATTGCAGGAAAACACTAATTGCGAGTGAAGCAAGGTCTTGCATACATACATACATAATAACATAACATAACATACAGCGGTAATAAGGAAGGAACGAAAGGGAAAGGGAAAAGAAAGAAGAGGAAGAAGCAGAGGAAGAAGAAGAAGAACAAGAAGGAGAGCAGAAGATCTTAAGAAGGACCGACGGCAGGAATGGCGACCGCAGCTCTCTCGCACAGCGGAATGCCCGCCAATATGGGCGCGCCCCTTTCGAAACAGACGTCTCCTGGCACGGGCACTGGCGCTGTCTACAGCTCGCGGAAGCCCACAACCACCACTACCACCACCACCACCACCAACAACAACACCTCCTCCTCCTCCTCCTCCTCCTCCGCCTCCTCCTCCTCCCCCTCTCCCACTTCCACCCCTTCTCCCTCCTCTACATATCCCCACAATGACCACCCTCAGCACAATAACCACCAAGCAGCAGAGGCAGACAGGCCCGACAAGAAGCTCCACCAGAAGCAGCCCTCGCCCCCCTCACATACCACAAACCCCACGCAAGGGCCGGCGCATCACTACCAGCAGCGCCTGCCCACCTTCCACGGCCGCGTCCAGTCCGTGCAGTCGCTGGACTCCTCCACCACCCGCGACCTGCAAACGCCCTCCCCCGACCTCGCCCTCGAGCTGGACCGCCGCCGCGAGCTCGATCCGCCCATACAGCCCCCGCTCGCATCGCCCATCTCACGCTCGCAGAGCACGCACCACCAGAACGGCCCCATGCCGCAGCCCCAGACCGCCGTCATCAGCTCGGGCGAGAGCCTGTGCTCGTCGTCGGATTACGACCTGAACCACAGCAGCTACAGCAGCAGCCATGAGCACATCCCAATCAGCCCCTCGTCCGGGTCCTCTGGCGCTGGGAGACAGCGGCAGCAGCAGCAGCAGCACTACGGCGCAAGGCATAACCGCCACCAGAGCAGCAGCTACAGCAACAATAACAACTACACCCAGAACGAGCACCAGTACCGTGAGCGGAATGGCAGCGGGCCATCGCTGCCCAGGGAGCGCGGCGCCAGCGTGCCGCACAACCAGTACTACTACACGGAGCGCAACGGCAGCGGCCCGCTCCTCGGCGCGCCCGTCTACCAGGAGCGCAACGCCAGCGGGCCCCTCCTCGCCACCACCACCGGCTCTGGCCAGCCGCAGTACACCCGCCGCAACTCCGCCTCCCCCGTCCTCTATGAAGGCGGTAGCGGTGGTGGGCCCCGCTCCAGCAGCAGCGGGCGCCACCTGCAGGCGCCCTCGCCGCAGTACCTCGGCGTCTCACGGCCCTCGTCAATGTATTCGACGCTCTCGGTGAACGACGGGCGCCTGCGCACGCCCGGGTCTGGGTCGCCGCACCAGCGTGCCGTCAGCAGCAACTCGTACGACAGTAGGCTCTCATCCTACACGGACCTCACGCAGCCCGCGCACCACCAGGCGCCGGCGCCCGTGGCCTCGCTCGACAACTCGCACCTGCGCGGCCAGGTTGGCGTCAATGCCTCGCTGCTCACAAACAGGCAGACGCTCGAGATGTACCGCAACAACGCAAAAAAGTCGCAGGACCCGCGCCTGCAGTACGAGCTCGCCGTGTTCATGATCCAGGCCGCGCAGCTGCACGACACCGCCGCCGCTGCCACCGCTGCACACTCGCCGTCACCGCGGGGCTCCGGTGGGTCCGCAGGGCCAGACAGCTCCCACGGCGGCGACAGCCATGCATCAAAGAACGAGCTCCTCCGCGAGGCGCGCTCAATCCTCGAGCGCCTGTCCGGCAAGATGGCGCAGGCCCAGTATTACCTCGCCGACGCCTACGCCTCCGGTCTGTTCAGCCGCGGCAAGGAGGAGAACGACAAGGCCTTCCCGCTGTTTGTGGCGGCCTCCAAGCACGGGCACGCCGAGGCTGGCTACCGCGCCGCCCTCTGCTACGAGTTTGGCTGGGGCTGCCGCAAGGACCCCGCAAAGTCCGTCCAGTTCTACCGCCAGAGCGCCAGCAAGAACCACCCGGGCGCCATGACCCGGCTGGGCATGGCCTGCCTGCGCTCCGATCTCGGCCTCACGGGCCGCTACAAGGAGGGCGTCAAGTGGCTCAAGCGCGCCACGGATGTGGCCGACGAGCAGTACCCAAACGCGCCCTACGAGCTGGCGTGCATGCACGAGACGGGCTACGGCGACGACGTGTTCCAGGACCCCGCCTACGCCGCGCAGCTGTTTACGATGGCCGCGGAGCTCGGCCATGCGCAGGCGTACTGGCGCATGGGCGATGCGTATGAGCATGGGAAGCTGGGCTGTCCGAGAGACGCGGCGCTCAGCGTGCATTTCTATACGGGGGCGGCGCAGAGGGGGCTGCCGGTGGCGATGATGGCGCTGTGTGCGTGGTACCTGGTGGGCGCCGAGCCCGTGCTTGAGAAGAATGAGGACGAGGCGTATCAATGGGCGCTGAAGGCCTCGGAGAGTGGTATGTGTTTTTTCTATCCCCCCGCCCCTACCCTTTGCCCTTTGGGGTAGGATAAGAGGCGGAAATGGCGGCAATGGTGGTGATGATGATGATGGCTAATGTGGGTTGTGATAATATAGGGCTCCCAAAGGCGGAGTATGCGGTCGGATACTTCACGGAGATGGGGATCGGCTGCCGGCGCGACCCGCTCGAGGCGAATGTGTGGTATGTCAAGGCCGCCGAGCACGGCGACCAGCGCGCCGTGGCGCGGCTGAAGGTGATCCATGCGGCGGCGTCGGGCGGCGGCAGCGGCGCGTCGCCGGCGAAGAAGGGGAAGAAGAAGGATAAGGGCAAGGAGAAGGAGAAAGAGAAGGAGAAGGAGAAGGAAAAGGAGAAGGAGAGAGACAGGGAGAGGGACAGGGACAGGGATAGGGATAGGGAGAGGCCGAGGGTGCTGGAGAAGAAGCATCATGAGGGCGAGGAGAAGGAGTGTGTGATAATGTGAGGAGGAAGGCTGGGGAGATAATTTGGAGTGCTTTTCTGCCTTTTTTTTTTGTTCTTTTTTTTTTGGTTTGAGTTGTGCTGCGTTATGTGGTGTTTTTTGTGTTTTGAGTTTTGTGGTTCTTATTCTCTTTCTTTTTCTTCTGGTCTTCTTTTTTTTTCTTATTATGGCTCGTCTTGCGAGGAGCTCTTTTTTTATTTTACCGCGGCTGCATGCTCCGCACGTACTCTACGTCGCCGCAGCGCATATACGTACTGCTACCACTATCACCACCACCATCGCCGCTTCTCGACCCCGTGTACGTCGTCCAAAATACCTCTCTCCTTTTCTTATCATTATTATTCTCTTTTATCTGTTTATTGCTTCTACTCCCTTTTTTCCTTCTTCTTTTTTCTCTCTTTTGTGTTGTTACCAATTAGCATTAGGGCGTGTCTGTGTCTTACAAAATCAATCCGTGGCGTAGCGTGGCGTGGCGTGAATGGAATGGAATGGAATTGATTTTTTGTATTCTTTTGGCCTAGTGATTGTGTGATTGGGGTTGTGGTTCGAGTGAGAGGCTGTGATGCGGTGCAATGTCTCCACACACATAAACACACCACACCGCCGCAGGCAATTGGTGGTTTACTCCGCCGCCCCCACCCCCCCCCCCGGGCGGCCCTCTTGCCCGGGCTAGCGAGGGAAGGACATGAACAGGTGAGGAGGTGGGAGAAGGGACCGGGGTGGGTGTACTGTGTTGGTGTTGCGGGTTGCCTCATGGAGACGGATCACTGGTATCATCATCATGTAGTGTTGGATCACGGGTTGTCACTCGGCAGCGCTCTGGGGGGGGGTGTGGGGCGGTGTGGGTAATGATTTTTTCCCCCCTTACTCTCTTTTAAATGATTGAATTCTTGGTGTCTGGGCGTGGGTATCGACGGGGAGCTTTGTTGGTTGCCCCGGCCTCTCTGGTGGCAATAATTTAGTGATTGGTGTGGGAGCCCCCGTGGGGGGTGGTATTATAACTACTACATATATTAACTCTCCAACTTTTATTGCAAGCTACATACGTACATGTAGCCACAAATATTTCTAGGCCATGCGAGTGTACACAGCAAGTATCCAGGCCAAACACAAACCCAATCCCAATCCCTAGTTTTCTATATGTAGAAAACCACCTATAGCTACCTCCCCCCCCGCCTACCATATAGACCGGAAAACAACAAACCACCCACCGACCAGGACGTGAAAATCAAAGCAGCCCCCGTCTCCAAACACCCCCTCTACCCTCCAACCACAAACTCCTCCTCCAAGAACCGCACCACCCCGCCCCCCTCCCCACCCTCCAGCACCTCCAGCGCCGCCACCTCCGCCCCCGCCGCCAGCTCCCTCAGCGACGAAAACATCGAATGCAGCACCAGCGTCGCTGCCCCCAACCCCCAACCCCCATCAGCCACAGAAAACGGAAAAGAAAAAAAAGAAAAACGGAAAGAAAAACGGAAAGAAAAACGGAAAAGAAAAGTGGGAATGCACATACAATGCACCGACAACAACCCCCCGTCCACCGTCATCAGCGACAACATCCGTGCAGGCGTCCATCCACCATCCTGCGAGTCGTCCACGATTACGTTACCCCACCTCCCACCACCATCACAAAGAGCATAAGGGGGGGGGGGAATACCGGCTGCCCCACCACCCGCGGCGCCACACAATAGTCTCCCACCAGCCCCCCCAGTACCGCAGGCAGATCCGCTACCGCGAAAAGCGGCACCACATACACCGTCTCCCGAAAGGTCTGGTCAAGCCTGTAGAGTACACACACACGCATACATGCATATCAGCCCCCACGAGCCACTCCCGGGGGGGTATTTCACACACGACAACAGACAACGTCCCCACGCTCACATACAACAGCTGAAATTCCCACACGCCGCTCCCCAGGAAGACCACCACCACCGTGGCTGCCGTTTGCAGCGCCCTTTCGACCCTCGTGGCTGTGGCTGTGGGGTCGTCGTCGGTGGTTGTGAGGAGCACTGAGAGCCCGCCGGGGAATGCGATGTCGGTGGTGGTGGTGGTGGTGGTGGTGGTGTGCGCGGGGGCAGGGGATTCGATGATGTTGCTTTGGACGAGTGATGGGATAATAAGAGTCCAGGGGGTGCGGGTGCGGAGACTAGATGAGAACATGGTTTCAGTGGAGGGTCACGGGTGGTCACTCGGTCTGCGGTTGTGGTTTGGTGATGGCTGTCGGGATGGTGTGCTTATTGGGCGTATGAGGTAGGTATTGGCTTTGTGTGCGGCCGAAATCCGGGAGCGAAACCATAAAGAGTTAAAACATAACATTCTTATCAGCGCATTTACACCGCCTTTTTCTCTTCTACCCGCACATATCCGCGCAGGTGCCCGCCCCCTCATGGCACTCTAAATCAGGCATTCCCGCAATTCTATATCAACACATGAAAAGAAACGCGCAGCTGGATAAAATAAATGAAAAATAAACATCGAGCGTCATCACTTTTATCTAAAGGACAAGGGAAAGCACTAGTAGAAATAAAAAATAAATAAAACAATGCATAGAAAATTCAAGTTTACGATTACCACTCTGCATACTTCGCACTCAACCAACAAAACCAAAGAAACTAACCCTTTCCCGGTCTATCGTTTATCGTCTACCACTCATCGTCCTCGTCCTTCTTGTCCCTCCCTCGCATTGCTACCTCTCTATCCATCAACTAAAAATAAACACTAATATTAGCGGAAACCCCATTGTGAAAAGAGTAGGAGGACTTACAGCTTGGGCTAAGCCTCCCGCAAAACTTGTGGTTGAGTTCCCAGCCCCATTGCTCCCATTCGCCGTACTGCTCGTCGAACTCGATCTATCCGCCCCTTCTGTTGTAGGTGCTGGCTTCCTCCCAACGTTTGGTCGCTTTGCCGGCGGTGCGGGAGGCGCCGGCTTTTTAGCTTTGCTGGGCGGGACAGGGCTATTTCTGCCATTTATTGGTGGTGGCGGTGGAACCGCCCTACTGACAGCTGGTGGGGGAGCTCTTGGTAACTCTTCGAGGTACGCAGCTGGAGCCCAACCTTGCTCTGCGCCAGGCATTCTCTTAACAAGCCACCATCCTTCCTCTCCCTTCGAAATGATAATAACAACATCATTTTTAGCAAGGGACAGCTCCCGAGCGGACTGCCCTTGAAAGTCATATATTGCCTTGCACGTCGGTTCTTCTGAAACCGGAGGCGGCGGCGGCGGCGGCGGCGGCGGTGGCGTGCGGTTAGATTGGATAGACGGCTGTCGAGTATGGCTTTCTTTGTTGCTGTTACTGATGATCGCTGCAACTGGGTGGGGTACTGGATAAGCTGCCGGTTGCGAACTCGCACTGGGCTGTGGTGCGACAGACTTTGGGGCTCGTGTGGTTGATCTACCTGCGTGGGCGCCTGTCTTTGGCCCACCAGGTTTCAGTAGGCCACCCTTTGTAATCGGTTTAGCAGCAACAGGTCGACCCTTTGGTGTAGCTTTTGAGATGCTACTTGGCGGTTCCCCAGGCCCTACATGAATGGTACTACTCTTATACAGATCCCCTCGTTGCACGCTAGGGTCCTTGACAGTCTTAACGACTGCTAATTTACCCGGCTTTTTCGAATACTCTATCGTAGGCCCAACCCGTACATCGACACCACCGGGCATAGCGGTCCGTAAGTGCGTTACGAACTCCGTCTTGAAGATGCAGGTCAGGAGTGGATCCGCTTCTTGGGGCGAGCCGACTCCAAGTGAGAACCAGTCGTCACATAGGTTTGACATGCCAACAAATTTAATAGAGCTCAGGACAACGGTCCTTTCTGCGGTAATAGACAGTTGACCATTGATCATTGCCTGGAGGATAATGTAAATGGCTCTATTCGTCTTTTTCGTCAAAGGTCAGCGGGAATGGTTCTGTGCATTATTCATAGTAGGCTTACCATAACAATCATCCTTGGGCTTGGTTTACTACTCCTTCCTAGTTTCGAAACTAGAAGCTCGCCTCTGCAGCTGAACAAGACGAGCTCATTCGCACTGATGCCAACAGAATTTCTGATCATCTCACCTGGTCCTCCTTTGTTTCCAATACCTAGGTAATCGCCCATAAACCTTCTGCTTCCCAGCAGACTCATCCTCCTCCTCTCTTTCCTTCCTGCAAGTATCCTATGGCCTTCGTCTCTGACTTTCAAAAAAGCCTCTCCACCTCTCTTCTTCCTCCAAGCCCTTTGGATTCTCGTTGCGCACTCGGCTCTGTATCGGAGATAGTTCCTCCATGCTCGTTGAATCCTGATGGCCATATTATGCCAGTACCGGTCCCTCATGGTTTCAAGAGCAAACAAAGTTTCAGGGGTCTTGATGAATGCCTTCGTCACCCCCATTTGATACTCCTCTTTTGGAATGGAGGTGTCCTTGAGAATCTGCATCGTACCGGACTTGGCGTCGCCTGTCCATGTGTAGTCACCAGCATATGAGGTCTTGGGAGACAATAGATAAAACCGTTCAACGAATTTCTCGAATGTCTGCCTGTAAGCAAAACCCGCTCGCCGAATACGGACGTTCTCCTGTAGACCTAGATACTTGACTTGATGCAAAACAGCTGGGGTATCATATTCCGTGGGACTCTTGTTCTGGTTGGGCTTGATAGTTCGGATATAACTCGGTTGAGACTTCATCAACGTGGTCACAAGGTCATTTGCGGATAACTTAATCTTGTCGCTTGCTGTTGGGGGCCTTCTCTTTGAGTCTCGGTCGATCTGATCAGGGAAAATTGTTTTTAGGAAGCCATTGCTACTTCCTCCTACTAGGTCCAAGAGATCTTTTAGCAATTGATCCTTGTTTTTCTCGGTCATTCCGGCAACAGTGTACATGACATCTCCAGCATAGTGCTTGATGAGGAATTGTCCTTGGCGGTTTTCAAAGTGTGCGTTGGAAGACAACGCGTTGAGCCTCTGAACAAAAGTTCCATCTGCAGCCGCAGGATCGGCATGTGCCGTTGCACAGGCGTCATTTAATGCAGCAAATACTCCGGGTGGTCGTTTCTCCTCAATCAAATCACAGACAATCTTGTTGTCGAAATACTTGATGGGGGTCCAGGTAATTTGCTCTCTTGAATATTCCTCTTGCTCTGTCCGTAGGGTGAGTTGGATAAAGATTTGTTGCAATTTCTCATTGACGTAGTTGATGCAAATCTGCTCGAACGAATTATTCTCAAAGATTTCGAACCCGTAAATATCAAGAATCCCTATGGTATGAGCGACGGGTCCGCGGGTCCTCATCGAGAGATTGACACGGTCTACAATCCATTCAAATAAGTTATTGTAGATAGCCTTTCCGAGGGCATCTCGCACAGCTGTCGCTTGAGTCACATTGAGGGGCACCTCGTAAACCGATCCTCTCCTTCCACCCCTTCCCCCTGTTTCCATCATTCTGATAGTCAGGGCTTTATGTACGGCCGGTCCATCTACCTCTAATAGATAGGCAACAAAATCCGTGACGCTGGAGTCCGAAATTGCTCCATTGCCTTGCTCGTCCTCAACAAATTGGATGTTCCCCAACCATAAAATAACTGAGAGCATACGGAAAATATTGTCTTGTTCTTCCTGTGAAAGACCAATTACTCGCATAGCGTTCATGGTATCCGCGAACTCCGCAATGTCGTCAATCCCGGGTACATCAAGACACTTTGATTTGGAGGTGTACAAGTAGGTATCAGGGGTCTGAATCCCAAAGTTTTCTGTTCTCGGCGAGATAAAATCAGTCCTATATTGCTCTCTCATTTTGCCCCCTAGAATCCAGATTGAACTCACCTCTGTATGTCTGAGGGGCCGCCTTTGTGTATTGGTAAAAAATATGAAAATTTCTTTCATCTTTGATCTGTCCAACAACTCGATTCTTTTCTAATAGATAATTTGTAATGTTCGCTCCCACCGGCTCTCCTTGGTCATTGAATTGAATCTCCAAATATTTCCCATGTCTACTAGAATTATTGTTCCGTAGTGTCTTGGCGCACCCGAATGATTCCAAAAGCGGGTTGGTAGCTAAGACCATATCTTTGATCTCCTGAATAGTGGTCGATGATGTCGAAGACGCTGCAGCGATGTACTGCATAATCCGCTTTGCCGCTTCCGTCTTACCAGCACCCGATTCGCCCGAAATAATAATACACTGACTCTCCTTGTATCCATTCATGTTGTAATACGCACTCTCCGCAACAGCAAACACATGCGGCGGCACCTCCAGCCGATTCTTCCCCCGATAGCTTGAAAGTACCTCATCGGTATAGATTCCGAGGTCTCTGAAAGGATTGACAGAAATGAGCACATGGCCGATATATGTCTGATTGTATTATTAGTAAAGCTCCAATAGACCTACCCTGAAGTGCTAACTTACATAGATCTCGCGATTATCGAATCTTTTCTTCAAATTCTCATTTATAGCTTCATTCGATATCTTTGATATGAGTGTAAGATCTGTAACCCCTACTTCCTTCTTCTTTTGAGTTTCGAAGACCGCCTTCTTGACCTTCTGTTTCCCACCGGAGGAGCCGGAAGGGGCGTCGTCCTTATTCTTAGCCTTACGGCCTGCGCGTTTAGTTACGGCCTAAACAAGAGAATATTTGTCAGTATATTCGTGAGCTTTATCTCGCCCATGGGAGAAGTTGGAATGCATACCATCAATCAGGGGCGGGGGGGGACAAGCGCGGGGGAGAGATGAGGGGTTGAATTCGCGGACTTTAATCCTGATGGAGGATGATGATAGAATGCGCGGAGTGCAGACAGTAGACTTTGAAAAGTGAAAGGACCGAGAAAGGGTACTTGGAGATGAAGACTGGAGCTGGTCAAGACAGAGGAGTGATTTGTGATCTGTGATGGGCGGTGATTCCGGGGATAGATGGCCGAATGGGGAGACCGGATAAGGTTACGTACTAGAGCCACTTCTGAGCTCCCATGACTCAGCCATTGCCAAGACATATGTACAGCCTCAACGCGTAAGATAGGACGCAAAACCAGATCTACACTGAAAGGAAAGCCTTTTGGGACACTCTCAAGCTTTGCAGAGCTACATGTATTTATCGAGGTTCCAAGCCAGAATTTACATATGGAAGTCTATATCCATAGCTAGTAGTAGCCACTCGAATTAACGCAGCATATGGGTTGGCTCATATGTAATTTTGAAATCGTAGAGTGGATATATACACGGTGTGCCAAGCCAATTTAGGTACTGCACAGCACGTTTCAAACTGGCATTGACAGCTCGCCTTGGCGAGAGGGTCCTAATTATAAGGGTGTCAATGACGACGACGTTGATGATAATCTTCTAAGCTCCCCCCTTCAATTGCAAGTCATCTTACGTCCTCACCTGCATACATATACGTACCTTATATACGTATACCACCTTATAAGCATAAACACACGATGAAAAAACCTCATCCAACATGGACTAAGTTACATTTAAGAATTTGAGGATTACTACATGCAAGTACAGTATGAAAAACGGGGTGGAATCACTACAGAACATAACGAATGGCGAATCAAGCCAGCATTGTAGGAAGAATACTGTACCGATACCTACCGTATTCTTACTACATTACTAGCGTATTGATGAGAATACCGTAGTGATCCCACTCCCTTTTTGGTACTTTACTCATAGCTTATGTATACGTACAGCCACTCATCAATACATGTAGTGTTCGAATTCGTGATTCACACCAAAGTTGGCCAGTGCGTGAAGTGGCTTACCAGATTTTACGGTCACATTGAGGAACGAAAATGTATCTATGTAATTGTACCCAGTGAGTGATAAAGAACAGAAATGCCATGAATGTCTAATATTGACTTTGACTACTATTGACTGTTGCTAAAGTTTTAAAATTTCAATGAGCAATTTAATTCCTAACTTGAGCTAGACATGTCACATTGATTAAATCCGAATCACGAACACATTTGATGAGTGACTATAAGTGATAAGATATCGATGCTGTATACAGGACCATGCAGTAAGAACATCTTTATGTACAAATACTTACATACATAATATACATCTAAGAACACGTACATGTACTCGCCCTGACTCTTGAACTTTACTAAGGTACTCGGGGTGGGCAATAAATGTTTCCAATGCCTACATGTATTAGCACCAAGCACCAAAGTCATTTTCAGGTTCACACATGCCCAGAGTATACGTGAAGTGGTTGATTTCATGTATATGCATACATGTACTCATCATCCTCCCACTCCGCATGTGTATACACACACACACTCACTCTACCACCTCTCAATACGTGCATATATCTCACCCACCTTAAGATTTCTACAATAAACTGTTGATAAAACGCGATGCTTACTCCTATATATTCTTTCCATAACTGCACTTTCATTGAAAAACTTTCGGTCAAATCAACTCCACCACTCGCCATATCAACCGATTCCAATGCCGGGGGCGATCTCCACCGGGATAACGAGGATAACAACCTTTTAGACAGAGCATATGTCTATATATATGTGAGAATCACTCGCCAGAAGGGTCTCGAATCATAAAGAGACATCATTGGTCGTTGGGTATCCCTTTTTCCGTAGCGCTGCATCAACAGAATGGCATAGATAATCTCAATCCTCATACTCAGACAAATTGCTATTCAAATCTACCGAATGTAAGAGAAAAGGTGTTGACAAGTTTTTATTTCTTTCAAAGCTTTATTCAAGGGCGAAAAGACCACAGTGGTGTGGTCTGGTAAACAGTATCAACAAACTGCACGATCATGATACCAGACGCCACCACATGACCGTAAAAAATGCGTTGAGCAATTTCGAGTGTATTAGGGTCTTATCCGAGTTCCTGAACATATCAATATACCAGGCAAACTACTCTGCTCAGTGAGCTGGATGATTTAATCCCCAACTCGGGTCCTTAATGCATGTGAACCAGTAATGAATAAATTAAGGGCCCGGTTGGCAACGGGATAGACTTGTTAAATTTTGGTGAGGAATACTTATTTGACTTATTGAAATTATTTGGCAATAAATTCTGTCCAATGGATTGGTAATACAAAAGTCAACTAAATCAAGGCAAACAAATCGACTAGAATAAATTATCAATGTTATAGAAGTATACCTTATCGTCGAAACGTATACAGTTTTGAGTCTTATTCGGTAGGCTTATCCAGAACGTAGGCTCACAATAGCCTTATGAATCCAATAAGATTCAAATAAGAATTATTTAAGCGTGTTTTAAGGATGAAATAACGCTTAAAAAAGGATTTTTGTACTGATAAAGATATTGTAAGTCTACGTTCTTGGATAAGCCGACTGAATAAGGCTCAAAATTGTATGCGTTTCGACGGTAAGGTATATGGAAAGAGCACTATTGGCTTAACCAGCTATACAACCCCGTTCTCAGGCCCTTGTTTCTGCAGTGATTCTACCTCTCGCTGTAACTCACTTATCTAGAAAGAAACCTGTCCTATCCACATAAGTGATCTATTAGATGGTAATATAAGTCGGCTGTAACGCTTTAAACAACATGTACCGGCAAACAGGTCCTAATCAATCAAAACTTACGTAATTAGAGCGTATTTACCAAGTGTCAAAACCGACAATTCGCACTTCGCCACATTAAAAAGTGGTTGCCGAAACCGTCAATTTTCCAAGGTGGGGATGTAGGATACGCCTGGGGGTTTTTACTATACTGAGTGCAGTATATATCCCGCCTGCGTACTTCACAGTAAGCGTGAAGAACTACATGTATTTATCGACGCAGTTCCCCCCATCATACCTTCCTGGTGTGATTAATTAGGTTACTGAGGGGAACTGTCAATTTTGTCTTCCGAAACTGTCATTTTTAAAGTGTCAATTTTCGGATTTGACACTTGATAAATACGCTCTATTAATATATTAAACAGAGATCACCACTTACGTAACGTATACCAACCGAGTGATATCCTATGAATACACATACAGCGGTGGGTAATAAATATAAGTCATCGGACGGAACGCCACCAAAATACGTGCTTGTAGGCAAAATTGTGGCTAGGTCATCTAATGACTTATTACCACCGCTATACAGCGACAGGTAATAAGTGATGCAACGCCCTGAGATCCGGTTATACCTGCAAACGCCGTATGTTGGTGGCGTTTTACACAAAACAGGTATCACCCCGTCTCAGCCCGTTCAATCACTTATTACCTACCATTGTACATACACAACCGCTATTACATGCCATACAAAAATGTAGTCTTGGTGGTTTTTAGTGTGTATGCAATATTGGTTGTGTTCAAAAACGCTATGAAATTGCGAGTACATACATGTATGTACCGTCTAAACGAACCCGGCCCCGGCTAAAGGGCGTCTAGACTCCAGGCTTAATACTCCAAGGATCTCCCACCGCCGAAAAGGGACCTCCCCACCAAACGCAGGCGCGCCGAAAAATCAAAATCAAGTATCCTACTATTGCATGCAATAAAAGCTTAAAACCCAACTAGCCAATGGCACATCTCATCCAACGGCTTAAGCTTGATCAACCAGAGTATTACACCGGATCAGTGGGGTGCTATTGCACTGTTGGGAGAGACACCTGGATATTTTCCACTTACAGTGGCTAGTATATTTTCTCTGTCTCCTTCTACTACGTATACAAGGCTCTGAGATTTAGTGAGTGAACGGATTCTCACCTGTCAACACCCAATTTTGTTCATTCACTTAATGCCAGACCCTTGTACATGTACTATATTGATATTTCGGACACATATCTAGCCAGGCGCGGCACCAAAAGATTATTTCGAAAGAATAGGTTATTAATATTAATATGTAAATTATCCTAAGGTATCTTTTATAATATTTTGGGACTATATTCGCATCGGCATGCGTAACTGAAATTCTTATTCTCGAGCACGATTCACAAATTTCTTTTTTTTTTAAGTCATGTCAATTCTGTTTCTAGGTACAAAATGGTCGCATAAAGTTAATACTATAGTGTAAGCACGATTAACAAAAACATCTCAACAATATATATATATATATCAATGATACGGAAGGGTCCACCAAGAGGGCTAGGGATAATATGTCTTCGGATCAAGGCTTACCGGCGCCAAGTCTGAAGTTTTTTATTCTGTAGCATAACCCAGTCTCCACTTTTCTTGTTGGAGCGGACAGAACAAACGCCCCATGCTTGATGGTTGCAATTAGCCCATAACTAGATATATATCGATTAGCATCCTATAAACATTTTAAAAATCTAGATACCGATAGAGGTATTATTAAGAACGTTTAAACACTATAAAATATTTATAATAAAACGTTTCAGGTCACAATATTGTCGGCGGTAGTGTGGTCAAAGACTGTGCGCGGTTTTGACTCATATCAACATCAAAAGCAGCGACGTGGTATATTCACGAGACCAGTGATATAAATCACATGTACAGTATATTCAACTTTAATCTAAAGCTCTACCTGACCAAATGCCTCAATTGATAGCGTAGTGGGGTGACGTGTTTGTTTCGACGGGAATCGAGTGATATGCTATGATTAGTGCCGCTGTATTGCGTTTTATTACCCGTTGTCACGGATATCTAAATTGATACATATGAAGAAGGCTAGAGGATTGTCAATTATGGAGGTGATTAGTACCAGGTCATAAAGACGCTAAACCTGGTTTTTCATTATGTAAGTCGTGAGCTCTTACTCGTACACGGATAGATGTGTAAAATTTCCGGTGCACGGGCTCACGAGTTTCATCTGAACGTCGGCAAAGTTATAGCGAGTGCTAGTATCGTGGAATGAAACCGGCGGCTTTAAAACTTCACAGACACGAGCGGTTGCCGGTTGAGACTGCGATCAAGAGGCAGGCAGGTTTACAATTAAATTATTTCGTCACTAGATCTCGTGTTACAAATCCGCAAAAAATCAACTTCTTGAAAATACCCCTCTAAAGATACTTTAATTGAACCGATCCAAAACCACATAAACAACTTACCTCTTCAGTTCTGACCTTGCAAACAAGTGTCTCCAGCTAAACAAAACGACTTTGTAGTACGTCAGCTCAATTAGTAGAGACGGCCTGAGAATCCATAGGTT
Organism: Morchella sp. 2016-41; assembly: GCA_024713855.1. Classification (NCBI taxonomy): domain Eukaryota; kingdom Fungi; phylum Ascomycota; class Pezizomycetes; order Pezizales; family Morchellaceae; genus Morchella; species Morchella sp. 2016-41. The sequence continues at coordinate 1,541,034 of JAMGZD010000014.1, forward strand.
ACAAAAGTATATACGTATGCATCTGAGACTCCAATTATCATCGCCGATCGAATCTCATCGGGCGGGGGAGGGGGAATGGATTTATATTTTTTACATCCCGATATTTCGAAACAGGAAATTCATGTCATTGCCCGGTGGAGAAGGCCGCGCCTTTCACCATCTTTCCCTCGCACTCTGCCGTTTATGTGCAACGTGCTGAATGCCTCTCCTGTACGACGCGGCCTGGCAATTGATGCTCATTCGATCCGGTTTGGTACCACCGTATCGATACTCGTGCCGGGGAGGTGGCCCGTTTCGATGACCGACAGAAAAAATGTGCGTTTATTGCACAAAAAGGTTTCATCTCCTTACTTAGAAATCTACCTTAACACAATCGCATCGGCATCACTTCGGAGTCTTTGTGATATCCCCAAGCGGGACTGCAAACGATCATATCATGATATCGCAGTAGGTACATATGTATCTAGGAAATGATATTGTATATTGTGCGTTTTTGGTTTTGTCTACAAAAAAAAAGTGAATGGTACGTGTCACAAAACCCGATCTAGATGACTCCCGGTACGGATAATTACACTACGAGTGAATTAGCGAGTGATAGTCAATGTTGAAGGGGGGTTTCTCACCGAAGAGTGACTATGAGCCACCAATCACCTAAAGTAAATGGCAATGGATCGTGCGTACATCCTATTCTACGTATCGTATCTATCCCTTCTATTTGAGCCGCACTCGAATCTCAAAAACGGTAAAAATTTAAGATCGATATGGACGGCTCGGTCACTGATACATGATCTAGTTTCAAGTACAACTGCATTAAACTTGACTGCATTGTCTGCATAATCTGCTTCATCAACATCACCGTCATCTAAAGATGCTACCCTACCTAGATCTTTCCTGAAATACTCTCTCCGGCCAAAACATCCCTCCTTTCTCCGCGGGCCATCCAATCTGGCTGGAGGTTAATGCGTGTTATTGGTGTGACATACTTTATATTTATGAAGGGGAGAGGGGGGGAACCACCAGATAGGTGCCGAGGATGGAGCTGTGCTGTGGAACGGGTCAGATTTGACTGATGGCTGGGTCTGAAACAGATCTTTAAAATCAGACGAAGACGGGCAAGGCACAGGGTTTCTCCTCCTCCTCCTCTCTTTTCTTTTTAATGGACCTGACCTAGCTGCGCATGTAGCAACACAAGCTGTGATCATGAATAAATGAAGGTCCCTTTTGTGGCTAGCTCAATTCAGACAACAGCACCAGATTTTGAAGCCAACCTTGGCTAGCTAGCTAGATCCGGACCACCAGCAGTAGACATCGCGGGGCCTATAAGAACATGCTTCTATATTGATGCGGGCCGAAGCCACCTGCCGGAAATGATACTTTAGCCTGCCTTACCAAGAATAAAAGCAAAAAAGGCAACAACCTATCATTGATACCCTCGTTCACAAAAAAAAAAGTACCTGTAACAAACACATCATATACAACGAGTTTAGATGTATAACCCATGGTAACTAGGTACTATGTTATTTTAGGAAAAAAGGGGGATCGCCTCGCTACCAGTCTGTCGGTGCACTGTAGGGGTTAGTAGTGTGATGGATGAAACTTTGATCGGATCATGATCAGGGATATATATATCCGGCCGCACTTTCAAACCCGAGGAGCCCGCACATACACGCGGGCATGTGGGCTAGAAAGCGCTGTGCCTGAAGCAAACCTGAGGTATTCCGTAATTATAATCTAAATACCCGAATCATCAACGCTGACACCGACGCATATACTAACGCAACTGCTGCTGCTGGCTACTTACTGCCACTCACCGAGAACACGCTAAGAAGACGGGGAAAGGGGGGGAAAGGACTTCCGCCGCGTATGTATGTACCGGCCCGTGATTCGAGATATTCTGGGTATATATGTAGTAAGAGCAAGCTTAAGAAGTATGTGTACGGCGGGCATAGGTAGACCTGTAGGCGAAAGGAAACCTGTACACAGCCGTTTAGCCCAAAAGAAAAGGAAAGAGTAATAGGAAATGTATGTACGTCGGTAATCCGTGGCATGATCTATTGATTTTGTTTAATTGTTTGATTACCTACTCTATTTTACTGAACCCCCCTTCGGCTAAACACTCGTTTGGCCCTACAGTGACGCACCGGCGTGTAATGATGGTACCGGGTGTGTCGTGCATGGTGATTCTTGTAGCATTGGTGAGTGGAATCCTTGCCAGTTGAGGCCAACCTATGAGATCCCTAGAGGCCGGAGTCCCAGTGACGGAGGGGGGAATGATAGTTTTCCCGCCGCCACGTCCCCGAATTTGTATGGGTGGTTAAAAATTTAAAGTGCTGTTGCCTTCTTCGCGAATGGGTTTTTGTTGTGGGACGTTCCAATTAGCGTGGGGAGGTACATGCGTTTGCCCACTGGCCCATGTGTAGTTCAGGGAAAAAAAGAAACATGATCTGCATGCTGCTGCTAGCTGTCAAGATTGGCGAATAACGATCGTTCCTGCACACAATAGGTACTTCTCGTTAAAGCAAAACATCACGCGGTCTCTTTGACCCCTCTAATCCATTGTTTCGACATGCTAAACCTTTGCCTACATAAGTGCTTGCATGCTTTTAGTGTATGTTAGTACAGCATTTTTTATTTTTATTTTTTTTTCTACTTCGCTAAATGAATTTATTTTACGTTTTTTTTTATGAATATAGCGTGAAGATCTGTTACAACGTCTCTCGAGCGAGGAGAGCGAAGACAAGGGGGATCTGTACATATATGTATGTGCATCAATGACACGCACATCAAACACAAACAAGAGACCGTTCAAGATATCGTATGCAACCAATCGGCAGCCTAGGGTGACTAACACACTGTTTTTCCCAAAGGTCTGTGAGAAGTAAGTGCTCGCGTGCAAAAGAATTTAATGTATAAAACACGACCGGTGCGGGGTTGACTGCATGCAAGGAGACAGTGATATACCCTTCATGGTAGAAAGCCGGGGGCACAAGAAACTATCCGAGAACTTGGACAATGTTGTAAGGCTCCCAATGGGAATATTGTGGGGTAAAATCCCAGTTGAACACAGGCTTGGGCGGTCCACGAGATAGATCTGGTGACAATGTATTGATTCGAGATGCTAAGGAGGTAAATGAGACCGACTTTCTAGCTCTTCAGTGGCTTCACACCAAAGACAGATGCCATTAGCGAGCTTTAGTTAGTACCTCGGGCTCATGTCCAGATACATAAACGTACGTGCGGCGATAAAGCAGGGTATCATTTTTTTTTGTAGCCTCTTTTCCAACCCAACCAGGACTGACGTAGTAGAGCTCGCCCCTGACAGCAGTCAGAGTAGGGAGGGAAAGAAAGAAAAGCCCCACAGCGGCCAAACGAATGCTATTGATGGGCCATCACCTCATATGAGAACGTAACAAGAGACCGCCGCTCTACTGCACGGGTAGTTAGCTGCCATTTGGCACTGCAAAGTGTCATTGCGGGCATCGAATTCACTGGTTGGCCGGTTTGAAAACGTGAATTTTGTTGCGCGATTTTGTGGACCTTGCATCTCTTGATCGGTCAGTATTCGAATCCTACAGCATACGCACCACAAACAGGCGTACATGCCGTATGTTCGATAACCTGAAATTGTTCGTTTCTCTTAAGTCCTAAACTTCCCCGCAATCCGACACTTTCAGCGTAGGCATAGGTACATTTACATACCTAACACCCACCTATTCTAGCCCAGGAATACAGCACCAAGTTAAAAAATAAAAAAAAGCCCTACCCCGCCAAGCACATAACTCACGTGGAAAAAGAACCGAAACCGCATAGCCTACTTGTAATAAAATTTGTCAAGAGAAACGTTTACATCCACTCACTCGTGGGACAAGAAAGCAGAGCCTCTGTCAGAGCTTTCCGGCTGATACCGGTCGTGCCGGGAATTTTCCTTCCCTTCAAACACAAAGACTGAAGCCCTATCTAAATGTGACACATCTAGATTTTCTAAACGAGGCCTCCCGACAAAGTTCCAGAAGATTACCAGATTCATTGGTCATTGGGTAGGCTGTCACTACTAGTGGCAGCAAGAGAGATCCGGTTCTTCATCGAACCTCGCTAACTTCCCGCATGGCGTGGTCGTGATCAGTGACATGGTACACTATAGCTATAGGAGGTTATACGTTAGATACCTCTATATAGCTGAATTTGTTAATGTAGTAAGCCCGTTCTAAGCCAAGCCACTTAGCAGTGGTAATGGTGATTCGACGTTGACATTGATTGTTCTCGAGATCTCAGGATATGTTCTGAACTCCAAACATGTACAGTCGTCTCCGGGTCAAAACCGGTTCGATGGCGAATAGGCCCATCGAAGCTAACAAAAGCCAACAAAAGCGCACCGACCCCTTTGCTTTGACTGACTACGAGCCCAAAAAGTAGTCATTCGGCATCGAGCCGGGTTCGCCGTTAACCCAGAAGCAACTGTACCTTCTCAAACTTAATTTTCTAACCCTAACATGTAACCCTAGCTAACATTTTCAGATCTAACATTGCCAAGAATTATATATATACCACTCGCGCTAAGTCCAAAGACGATATATTATTAGCTTGTACCACAACGACAAACCATGCATATCCTTAGTAATCGTGACTTGGAAGAAGCACAGGTATGCAAAACAACAAAGTTGATTCTCCGGGTTCTCCGGCCGGCAATTAATGTGAACGTGGGGAACGGATGGATCTCGGCAATTGGTGGATGGTGCGGAGAGGTTCCGTTGAGGCTGATCATAGAAGGCCAAGGACCGCACTGCGCTGTATCACCGACACATGTGCAATGTAAAGGAAAAAGAAAAAGAAAAAGTAAAAAAAAAAGGGCCCCAGCCGACATATGCAAAGGAGTGTCAACGTTGAAAGGCACTCTAGCCAGAAATTTCTAATAGGTAACAGTTAATTAGCTACAGTCGGTAACCTAGTGACGGCGGATCCTGTCTGATGGTTGTGTTTTGCTATAGGCCTTAAAACCCTGACCGCCATCAGACAGGATCCGCCTTCACCCTGTGAGTGACTGTACTACAATACCGGTACTGTACATATCATGTAGTGTATACGTAGAGTACATGTACTCGGGGCAGGCAATAAGAACCTGGGGGTGTAAGCTGCAAGCTCAATTTGGTGTAGCTTTTCATCAGGCGCGAATCAGAGGTAGTTACCATTAAAGGTTCTTTTTACCTGTCCTGAGTACCTACATGTACCTAAGAACATACTAGTAGCTAGACGTATGCAATTATGGCATATTTGCGCCATAATCTTTATCATGCCTCTCTCTGTCATATCTCAGGGTTTTCTTCACCCGGTACCCACCCCGCGTACGTACCCACCCTGCAGAGAAAAGAAAAAAAAGAGGCATCCGCGGGGGCAGCGGACAGGGTAACCCCATCTTCTATCATTCCCGGAATAGCCCTAACCATACTAGTACTTTATATTTAATTAGCTAATTAGCTTGCAATTGAGCTAGGCATATAAGTACTCGGGGCAGGTAAAAAGTACCGGACAATGCAGGTTTTGTCTCTGGGCTTTTTTGCAGTAGTTCACGCATAGCACGCGCACCCATTGGTGAACCAAAAACCTGCATTGTCCGGTACTTTTTACCTGCCCCGAGTACCTACATGTATTGAGTGCATGTCTTGCCTGCCTGTTGGAAATCTTCTTCACTCCCGAGCTTCCTGCTTTTTTTTCCCCCCCTCCGCCTATTTCCTTTTTTCGAAGGACTTGTTTCTTTTCTTTTTTCTTTTTTCTTCTCGCTGCCGAGAATTAATTCAGATATCGTCGTCGTCAATCGATCACCCGATCTCTAAACCCTGAGATCAATATACCGCCAAAACTCCAAAAATTAGCTATCTCCGCCCAGGGATTATAATATCTCTAAGACGATTGGCTGAAAAGTATCGGTCAGCCTCAGAAGTATCCGTTTGTAGCAAGTTTTCTTGTATGCATAGCCAATTATTCGAGTTTTGGCGGTACATATACGTACAGCGACCGGAATGATCTATGGAAAAACAGGGGGGGTGGAATTGTAATATACAGCGATGGGAATGATCTATGGAAAAAACAGTTATATGGTGCACAGACATTTCGCCATACAATTTCCCCCCCCCCCCCCCCCTGTTTTTCCATAGATCATTCCGGTCGCTGTAAACCCGGATGAATTCGCTAGAATTGGCTAGTTTAATACCTACGAGGAAGGGTGGTGGGCGATGTGTTGAACTTTATCAATAGATGTTAATTTATTCAACTATATATTAATCGTTCATATTGGAACATTCGTTGACGATTACCAGAGTAATATCACAGGCAGCCTAGCTATAGAGTTATTTCTAATTTCTCGAATTGTGGATTTAGGGTAGAACCTTGAAGTTATTTATAGATATGTAATGGATTTGCGGTTGGTAAGCTTAAGACGGAGGTCAATCACGCACCCCACTTATCGATGTGTATTCTAGGGAATTTTCTAGCATTCATCAATTGATCAAAGGTTGTTCGACTACGGGTTGGGAGTAGCCACGTGAAAGTTCATCCGAACTTATGAATTGTGTCAAAAACGAATCAACCGAAATTCTTATTGGCATATCAAACCCCAATTTCATCCGGCTCCAAGGAAACAAACAAACAAACAAACCAAAAAACTGCACATCGTAACCAAAAAGAAACACCCCAAGAACAAACTTCAAAAATGGAAAAAGTAAAAACGAGAATGGAAAATGAAACCCTGCATGAAGTGTTGCGGGCCATATCTAGTGGCTATCCCGCCCGTACCTACACTTCATGATACCCCAACCAACCAGCCACCATAGGCATGTAAACCCGAACCAAATAAAAGAAACTCGTGAAGAACTCCCAAAATCTATGAACACCGAAAGGAAATAGATACCACGAAACCAGGTTTCAATAAATACCCAAAAACCCAACTAATGCCCACTTAGATAAGCATGCGTTCAAGATCAACGAGCTGCGGGTACTCGTTCTTCTTGTCGTAATGGATGTCCTCCTCGCGGCTACCATTGCACAAAAACTCTTCGAGTAGCAACAACTCTTCAAAGTCGGCCTTATACTCCGCAGCTCTCTCCGCACTTGGTCGAGGAAGTGGTGCCCGTCCGTATCCTCCATATCCGAAGTGGGCTTGCAGACAAGCCTTTGTCCCAACAACACCTCCCTTGATTGCGCCCCAATCACCTCTTCCAACTACTGCTTGCATTTTCTCCGCCTCGTCCATTCTGCCAGCAGCGTAGAGATTGAAGACGTCAACGCAAGCTCTTGGTGCGATGTTCACGAGTCCGCCAATGACACCCTTGCCGCCAGCGATCAAGGTTTGCAGAGTGAAGTCTGACGATCCGCCAAGAGTCATGAACCCGCTTGGCGCTGCATTTGCAACTCTCCCAAGCTTTCCAGTGTTGCCGCAAGTGAGCTTACATCCGACGATATTAGGATGTTTTGAGAGCTTGGTGACAACGTCCGAATCAAGATCAATGCCCGAAACGGCGCCGGGGTAGTTATAGATCAGGATGGGGACCGGGGATTCATTGGCGACAGTGGTGAAAAATTCGAACTGCGACTGGGCCGTGTAGAGGGACTTGTAGTACGAAGGCGGGAGGATCATGGCATAGTCACCACCAGAGACCAGAGCGTCGTGGCATAGCTCGATTGTTTCACGGACGGATTGCGCGCCACATCCAACGATCACGGGCATATCTCTAAAGCCAGCATCATCCAAAGCTTCGCGAGTTGCCTCAGTAACAATTCTCCGCTCCGCATGACTTAGATGTACTGCTTCTCCATTAGAACCCTGGGTAACGAGACCAACAATTCCGCCTTGTGCAAGACGAACTGCATGCTTTCGAGTTGTAGGGAGGTCGAGCTCTTCGGTGGTGGGGTCAAAGAAAGCGGGTGTCGGGGCGTAAATTCCTGCACGAAGGGGGCGGTCGGTACAAGACTGGAAGTTCCCACTTCCGCTAGTTTTGGTGTTTGAGTACAAGGCTGAATACCCACTTTTGTTGTGAACGTTTGAGACATTCCCGTGGCGCCCGCTGCTAGCAACGTGAGGGGCGCCGGCTTCACTGTGAAGCGCCAAACCGCTCAAAGCAGAAGTCATTTCGTTTGTTTCGAGAGATGAGGAAAGCTCGTTGGTGTGAGGCATTTAATAGTTGACGTTTTCAGTGATATATGGACGAGAGGATTGGTCCTATGTAATATAAAAGCTCTTAACAATGATGAGGGATTGAAGCTGGTAGTTGAGGGAAGACGAAGTAGTGGTAGTTATAGACAATGTATGATGAGGAAGTAGGTATGGATGAGAAGGGGACTGATTGACTTTAAATAATAGTAGGTAAATGAAGAAGAATAGAGGGGGGTGGAGGCTTGTGAGGGAATCCGTATGTATGATGAGCTCTTGGTGTAAGCCCTGCTTGATGAGGCGAGCTAACTCTTGATCCTCTCACCTAGGACCCTTTCAACACCGCCCTCCCCCCTCTTGCCTTCCATTCACTCATCCCCTTCCATCCAAAACCACTGAGAATGGTAGTGCACGAGCCAAGGTCATTTGAACTTCAATTGGCTCGTGCTTTACTTCTTCAAAGGGTTTGGACGGAAACCTCAGGCAAGGCATCCACTTGACGTCCGAAGCCTCCACCGAGACATGCCAGCCAAATAAAAGCCTGGCCAGTGAGGATGCAAAGAAAATTTGGTGGCTCTAACTTCCAAAGCATGCAAACGTCACGAGCGTAGAGATGAAATGGAGGGGTGGTGAAAAAGAGTTCATGATCAACGACGACAGCAGAAGATCAATAGTAGAGCAAAACTCGGCGAAACGTCTGACAGAACAGCATACATACCACCGAGCCCCTATAGTGCTACTGGAGGTACAAAATTTGACCCGTACTTTTGGAACGTAGTCTGGTCCTGTTGTCTTCGATTGTCTTGATCTTTACTTTTTCTATCTATTTACTTTGGTATCCCTGCAGTGGACCACAACCGATTCACAAAGAAACTGTCGGACCAGACAAATGAGCGGTGGGTGACTGAGTGAGTAACGGTGTGAGCGAGCAAGGGGCATAGGAGCGGCGACACGAGTGCGCGTGCCCGCGACATCGAATACATGAAGGTGAAGACAAAAAAAAAAGTGTTGGACCTGAAGACCCACAGCGCTGGGTCGTGGTTGTGATGGTGCTGGCGTGGGGGGTTCCTGTGGGGCGTTGTGCGGCGCCAATGCCAATATTTGAAACATGCTTCCGCTTTTGGGGGTAGTTGCCTTCACGTCTTTGTACTTTAAGAAAGGGCAAGGGACATTAATTCCCAATACCTGTGTCGCCCGGATGTCTACTCTATTTGATGCTCCCCTCCTCCGCATGTATGTAGTTTTCTCGTTGATTTGATACTGTGACTACATGTGCTGTATGATGTATGTGTGTATGATGTAGAGTATGTATGTATGTATGCATGCAAATTATGTAGCTATAGGTACATGTATCTATAGAGTGCCCACTACCAACATAATTGTAGGTATTGGTATGTATCGGCCTAGAACTAGACCTAGACCTAGGAACTTCTTCGCTCCTTTTCTTGCCTTACCTATGCTTCCCTCTCGTCTTCCCTCTCTGAGACTTTAGGAGGGTATCTTGTGCCGGTGGACGAGGGTAGGTAAGAACCGTAGGCGTCACGCAGCACAACGTGCATCCAACCGCATCTGCTTAATTAATCCAGGAACATATAACAGGAGTTGATTCGTCACAGTCGTCGTCAGGTACTTCCATATTCAAATAAATAAAACAAAATAAAAGGGAGTGTATCTACACATATACCTACAGAATTGAAAACCTGAGCTGGGTCTTCTGCAGCAGTCTGACAGGCACATCAACCATACTGGCCGCGTTATCGAGACTACTCTACAACCACACATCTATTTTCTCGAGTATGTATGTATGTATGTACAACATACACTCTAGAGTACTTGGATGCCGCTTACGCAAGGACACACATACATGGACAGCGATAGAAATGGTGAGTCTGCCTCAGCAAAACAGATTTTGGCCAGCAAACTGAACCCTTCGTCAAGGTACACAACAGGATGCACCCCGCAGTTCAAGGGACAGCGTAACTCGCCGCGGATCAGGCCCGTGCTTGCGGACCTCCATTGTCGCTACAAATTTCTCAATATGGGTGGTAAGTACCTACCATACATAATCTTTAAAGCTCGTGATTCATGTGTTCCTAATGACGTTTTTTTAACAAAGCAATATTGAGCAGGTCAAACGCGCAGTTACGAAGATCTAGAGCTTTTTCGTCTATGAAAGCATATTTTCTTTTTCCAACTAATCGTACTCTAGCGAACCATGGAAACCATATTCAGAAACCATATTCTGCTCTTTTAATCACATTGCATTCGCGCGCAATCTTAGAATCAAACAGTATTCTTGACCTTTAGAGGTATCAAGGATAGATCTTCAAGCTACCCTTACTGAGAGTGAGACTTTTGCACATAACCAATGCAGGATCGATTCTAATCCGCCCTCAACGAGACATACTAATCCCAACGGAATCTGAATAAGATGGCCGTTTGATATCACTATCACCTCGTGGCCCATGCTTTCCTCATATTTAAAAAAAAGTCATCAACATGCCAATTCGAACAGTTGTATGCTTATCGATTGACAACTGGCATTGAATGACACATGAATAAAAGAATACCACTCTTGTTTTTTGTTTCTAGTTGCACGGGGCTAAAGTCCGATACTTACTTCCCGGGCTGTGGTGCCGGTTCTAGAAGTTAAGTGTTATATGTGAGACTAAACTCGTAGGGACTACATATGTGTGTTACTGTAGATTGTCGATAGTAAGGCTGAAGGTGAAGTCATTCCAGCTGAGAGTGAAATAAGTTACAATCTGAACTCTCCTTCGCCGGATCTTTTCGGTGGATATGACTTTGATAAGATGCGATGTCGGAAGGCTACCTCACATGACCGATGACATGGCGGTAAGAAACCCCAAGGAAAATGTTTTTCCGATCTTCACAGCCTAGATGTTTTTTTTTCTCTGTTCTTTTTTTCGGTGGTTCAAATTCTTTGCTTTTTCCCCTTCCCATTCTTTTTCCTCATTGGAGTACAGCAAAAGAAATCCCCCCACACGCCGTTAACGCGTCAAACCGGTTCCTGAGAACGTTTGTCGAGGCCTAGGATCTAGGGCATTGACTACTGTAGGTACTAATCACAAGGTTTCCTGCTCACACTTTGGTCCAATATATATAAATCTTGGACAAGAGTCCAATAACGAGCCTAACATATCCCCCGAGTGTAATCAGTATCGAATTCGTAAACGGAACCTACCCCCCTTGTTCACCGTCGTACCACCCAAGGTTTTTTTTTCTTCCTCCAACCCCCACACAAAATTCCGTTCGGGACCAACGATATTGACAGATCTGTGAACGTCATTCTGGTTGTTCTTGAAATATTGCCAAGACAAGCCGTGATTGCTACCAAGTACATAGAGCAACAGATATCCGGACCAAAAAGAAACAAAAAACCCTCTGTCTCGAAACATTCCGGAAGAGTAAGTACTCGTATGTGCGAGATTCGCCAATCGCGGCAGCTCTCGCTCAATTCCAAGTCCCTGGGTTCTATTCCCAAGATTTTTGACACCAACCAATGCTATTGCCTTATTGCGGGCTCGAGGCAGGCCACCCTGCGATGCAATTCAAAGAAGCAAGACTGAACACACAGCCTTGTCCTCCCATACCTAACTCGCTGTCTTATCAGAAGTCCTTCCAACAGCAAAGTACTCTCTTAACGACGATGTTAATTGCTTGATAATCCATGGTCGACTCGGGCTTCCGGAAGAGCCCCTTCGGGTCCGCATGATAGAATCCGGAAAGGGGAGAGAAAAAGAAAGGATACAAAGGTCACGGAGACTCTATAAGATATGAAAAAGCAAAGATGCAATTCCTGGAAAACACTTCGTTCTGACTTCCTAAATGGGGAGGCTAGGGGGGCCACTTGACGTTCAATGTGAGACCTATCCGCACCTAACCAAGTGAGTGGGAAAGCGGCTATGATGCTACTTCGCTTAAGTCTCAATCCTTAATAGCAAAATTCAGCCACAGCTTGGATCCCGCATGTTTGGATTCGAATGATTTACCACCTTCATGATCACCATGCAAGGGTTATCAATAAACAAACCATTCTGGAGCAATGGGACTGGAGGGAGTGGCTCTCCGGATCGACTGATATCCTTGTATAGCCTTCCATGTATACGTATGTATTTCCTTTTTCCTACTTCATTCTCACCTCATGATGGAGTCTTATTGAGAACATAGATAATGCTTATCTCCCTATTTCCACGGTACTTTTGATTGGAAAGAAGGTCCTCTCTTTTTATTCTATTACTAATTTACTATTTAAGGGATCACGGCAAGTATTTGAGTAATCTACTATAACCAGAAAGCGTGGGGGTACACAGACGGATGGATACTCCATGCTCACAGATTCACTAAGTAGGTGATAAGCTAGACTCGACTAGATCATATATTGCCAAATTTATAAATACATGTAGTACTTAATAATTCAATAAGCTTTCGGACCAAGACACAGACATCCTCGGAGGATTATCTTGGATTCACAACGTGTGAGAGATCTTGTGCTTTTTAGACAAATCTTCACTTTATCACTATCTATGTACCATTCCGCTGATCCTGGTGACCTTGGGCAGTTTTATTCTCAATTGAACTATTTTGATCTCGACGATGACCGTGCTGACAGAGATTCGTAGAGAAACAAATGGGGAGGGGGACCGTGCTGTACAGTGGTAATATAATAGTAGCGTTATGGACAGTTTTTTTTTGGTCGTACTACTCTACTACATCTGTGTTATTTACTCGACGATAGACATCTTGAGCCTGATCGTGACCTTTAATTCAATGCACAGTAGTGACACAATGGCCCCCAAAGCAATTTACTGCAATTGAACATCCGAGGGGTGCTGGAATCAGGTATTATTTTCTATGGTCCAATGACAATACGCCTTAAATGTCCATCGTAAATACTAATATAATACGGGTACATACTCTAGCTACATCCTACACCCCAGGAAACATCACGGGATTTCTCGGCCCACCGTAACATCAGTCGGCCATGTGGACGAATTGAATGAATATGGTACGTTTTTACTATTCAACGAACTATTCCATATCCTTGCCAATGGTCGAATATTGGAAATCACTCGTAATTTTACAGCATTTGTGAACACGACCTCTATTGCATACACACAAGAAACCTCCAAGACAACTTTTTTGTATGGCATGCAATAGTAATCGTGTTCACAAACGCTGTGAAACTACGAGTAATCTTGAGGGTATATTAGTTGTCTTTTAATTTTACGTACTGTATAAGCATCTTTGCATAAAGTTCTTGGATCAGCCACTGAACATTTCATAGAGTATATCAAATGTAGATATCCACGGGGACATCCTCGGGGTGACCGACCGGCGATACTCATTACTCCTATCACCAAGTGGCGTTTTGTACACAACGTCCCTTCCGTTGGATATGAAACTATTCTCGTACTTGAGGCATTTTGTCTGTTTGCAAGCTGAAATTTTGCAAGGTGAGATTTATCGATACAGCTGGTAGGTATATCATGTACCTACGGAGGCTGATTTCTCACATCAAAGAAATCACGCCGATCATCTTCAAGGATTGCTCCCCACGCCTTTGTGTGGCTACCTATTCTTACGTTTCGGAAACAAGGGGACGACTAGCTCGGCGGGATATAGGAACTATTACTACATACACATCGACATCAAAGCGTTCAATTGCATAGGTTTTCGGACGAGTCCTACTTCGACGGATGCCTTAGCAAATCCGGGGAAATCATGGGTTTTCGGTATTCGGGCTAATTGGATGGGGGTACATCTTGCAGGGGCGCTAAGGTGGAGGGGCGGAAATGATTATCATCGGGGAGGATACACACCATAGGATCGTGAGTATAACATACATATCGACCTACACGCTACTACATCAATGGGGGCGTGATTTTTGCGAAAGGTTGTATTAAAAGAACATTAGGAGTTTGATCTCGCGAGCTCGGTAAAACGGGTAGAAACGAAGGGACATGCAACTCTACGCATCTCGAAGAAGGCGGAAACACATACATATAGGTGACCATCGATCAGGCCTATCCTGATACGATATTACAATTACAAAGATCCACAAACTATCTTGCTTCCGGGTCCAAGTCCCCTGCACGTCTTTAACGCCATCTAATTCGTGGAGGTGATCTTTACCTGGCGCGTCAAATCGGGGCCGTTTTGCCCGCCCTCCTTTTCTAATCGAGCGTCAAACGTGGGGGGCAGATATTGAAATAAGTCTTTCGTTTTGAAAGGGCATCCGTGAGCGCCTGGCTAGTTCCACGCAGCTGGAGATTTTGTTAATCTTACTGGGTATATACGTATACGTATCGACATAATTACAGCGTTTTACCCGGTGCCTCTTGTGGCTAAGGAAAAGCGGAAAACAGCAAACAGGTTTGATCCAACAAGCGCCCCAATAGATATTACATTCAGCTCAGGTTAATATAAAAAATTCTAATATTTACCCCCATTGAGGATGTTAATTATTATGGTAGGAAGTACCTACAAAATTTAAGAAAGGCACGTCACGGCCTCCACGGCTATAGAATAAAAAAGAATTTGAGTCACAGGTCCTTATTCAATTGAAGCCTACTCTTGCGCGTTTATTTCACCCTAGGCTAAATAATAGTCAATTGGTCGATCTTTGACTCAGGCCGTACATACGCATACCTGGAGCTCAAGTAGGTACAAAGTTGTATCCGTGGACTACTCAGCTGCGGCCAAGCAACGAACTTCCTCGCCACTTCTCCACATATTTCTCAAGACGTTGGCAACCAATCTTGCTATAATCAGAAGATGTATGACGGGTAGGTATGGTCGCGCTCAAGGTTTAAGTTTGGGGGTCACCTGTATGAATTGTCTCTGGTAGTTTTTGCCTTATCTTACCTCGCATGAGCTGGGTCTCTCTATCGCGATAACGTTGAAATAGCCGGTCACCTATCCTGATTAGGTCACGATACCACGTTAATTTTTGGCCTTGGCGCTCAGAATAACATCTGATCGCGACCACTTACACCACTAGGATTCGAACAGTACCAATCTCTAGACGCGAAGACTTCAATCTAAGGATGCCCCTGAGAGGCGACGTATGTATTAAATTGACGATCGGCACTGAAAGTTGAGAACTTTTGGCAACAAACTAGTGCATCACAAGTTTGTGCTCAGGCCATGCATACCTAAGAATTTCAAAAGCCTTATGCAGAATTCCTATACGTGTTCAGCTAAGTTCGATGGAGTTTCTAGTACTGAGATTGTTTGTTGGCTTGTTAACAAGACCGTGGGACGCCAGGCTCAAATCTGGAATACTTCTGTAAGATCCTATAACTGGTATTTTACTTCAGATTTAATCATCGACAATATGGGCATATATGTATAATGTAGTCCTTTTCAAATGCTCTATAGCAGCTAACATGCCTAAATCATAAGACATCACTCGGAGATCTTAGTGCATTGCTATGACCCGTGACAACATAACCAATGACAAAAAAGAACCGGTTCCCGACAAGGATATACATATTTCTCATCTATGTATCGGGCCTTAGTTAAGGGGCAGTGTCCTATAGCTCTCAACTTCTATCGTGATTGTTTAACATACATATCACTCACCCATGCACTGTCCCAATAAAATTTCCCCCGAAATCACCCCGAGGTCACGCTTAGTTGAATTCACGAAGATCACGGCACTGATTGTCCCGCTGTTGAAGGTAAAGCACTCTGGCTACTCTAGTACGAGTGCGTGTAACTAAGCTCAAGCATATACATAAAAGTACACATTCCCATATTGGTTTAGCTCGACATTGAGTGATCCTAACCCCCACGAGTCCTGTCCTCGACACCTGCATTCCCGGATCGACGCACCATAACTCCATGGCTTGCGACCCAAATGCGCTGCTATAAAGAGTTTTTATGAGAATACGGCTAGTGGTGGGGTTGAAACCCCGGTTATGGGTGCATAAAAGTGTAATGTAAAATAGCCTCGGTGTTCCAACAACCGTGCATTTGTCCGGGATTATAAATTTAGGACAGTAAAGGCTTATTACTGCTGCGATAGTACTATATAGGTATTTGATTACTTCAATTCATGATAAGATCGCATGCTTTTATTTGTTAAATTACTCTAGTTGATGGGTGTACGTACATACTGCATAAGTATCCCTGGAGAGTATAAATCTCAAGAATCAATTTCTATGACCTATCATTTCTAGGCAAGACTACCATTGAAGCGAAGTGGGTGCTCTAGAAGTCATTGCAGTCGATCTGTGCAGCTGGGTATGACGCTCATCTCGTACTATATCTACATGTACTTTTACACATTCCAGAAGTAAGTGTCAAATGACTTTATGGAGGATCCTATATGCAGAAGAACAATTAATCAGCACGAGGGCTTCCGATCTTATAGTAAATATTCGATCATCATTCTCCACAGGTTGTTTGAGGTTACGATTAATTTACAACAAGGTCCTGCGCCGAGTGCTTAGGCGTGACGCACACAGGCCTAGGCCCCCACTCCTCAGCGCATGGTAACCGCACAGCTTCCCATGCGCTATGCATGCATGCTACAGATATTTTGAAATAATGTGCATCTTCTCAGCTCCAATCAATCTACTGTTGATACCCCCACTTGCTCATCCCTCAATAGTCATGTCATACACTTCGAATTCACCCATGTGTTCACCCCCACATGCATCGGCCCCTCATCATCATTATCAATACAAGTAGCGTAGGGGAGCACGTGTTTTAGAGGAACTTAATTATCAACACATGGTTGTTGCGTCGTCCCATCCTTCGTACTTACTACCTAGGCGATGCTGTAGTGATGCTTACTTTCAGTTCTTCCATATGCATAGAAACAGTACTAGCTATGTAGCTATAGTTACATGTAGCTAGTCGTTCTTTCCCATGGTTGTCATTTTACGCCAGCACCAATCAATGACTTCTTAGCACTACTAAACGACATCAATGTGTATGTAGCCGATCGCGAGTAGAAAGACCACTCAAGGCTGGTTTCCACTACCGACCTTCGGGGTCCAGGGGGTTCTGGAATTTAGGCAACATATTTCAGTCGATATTTCAATGACGTACGTGGGCACATATTCCCATGGATACATCGTAATTCAAAGTAATGATATTGCGAATTGGTTTAGTCGCGATATATACGGTGAGCTATTTTCGAACACACGCCTAGCCTAGGAATCTATACTACTAGAAGCAGCTCGCAAAAGGCAAAAGCTGCGACTCACCCAGGGACACACATATTCATCTATATCTAACTTCTATAATTACTCAGCGATCCTATGTTATAACTCTGATATATCTATCAGAATGAAAATTTCATTTTATCTAGCTCAGTATGTATGTAAGTGAGACAATTTGCCATTCAGTACTAGCGGCAGGGGAAAGACACCTAATACCATATTTAATTTAAATCATTTTCGTGCGGCTCGGATTGAATGGTCGTTGTACGTAAACAGTGATTATGTACATACATGTATTTGTCCTCTTCGTACCCGCTTTCCAATTCATACCATGCTTTGTCATTAGTACAAGCTTCATATCGTTGGTAGTACTAGGAGAGATACATGTTAGTAGTTGTCTGTCAAGTTTATGGAATAGCTCTTGGAAATATGGAGATTTAGAGTCCGCTACGCGTACATGCTATATTATGTTAATTGTGAGCCTATTGACCTACATCCAGTACTCAGAAAAAGTGTTTTTAATATCAGTCAGTGCGGCGCCCGTAACGCTGCTGTTATTAGTATTGAAATTCGAAACAATGAAAGTTATATAATATAGTTCATGAATACATTTATATAAAAGAAAGCATATAGGTCATTGATCTTTTCTTCATTGATTCCGGGCGCTATTGGTCAATGGGGAAGTCTTCTTTTAATGTGTGGGGGTCATTGATGGTTCGCCACGGTTACATGGAAAAAGCTAGAAATGTATCACTCCGAAATCGGAATTATGAACACTTCTGCAGAGTAGCTGTAAGTCTATAACATGCAATATCGAACATTTTATCCACAGAACGTCCCTCCAATCGCTGCCATTATCACACACAGGAGGCAAGAAATGAAGAAAACAAGTGTGACTATTCCAATACAGTTTTGACTCCTCTCTCCTACTATCATCCTTTATTTGGCCATGTACATATAACTCCATCGAGCCTGAGTTTCCTATGTATGTATCTGTGAAGCCAACGGTCAACACAACCTGTCAAAAAGCTATTGCGGACCGTTACAGGCATCCCCATCATTAAAAACATCTGGAGCGGATTCATACGGATATACTAGGAGGAGTTGATAGTGAAGAACAGAGCGAGCTAATAAGGTTGGAAATGGGTTGGGGTAACTTAAGAGAAGAATAAACAGGGCAGAGAAAAGGTAATTGGTAAAGGGAAGGAGAAAATATTAAGGTATATGTTGTTTTTTGCTTTTCTTTATTTCATTTCTATTTTATATATTTTATTTCGTTTGTTTTATTGCGGTTTTGTCAGATATTGTCGCGATCGTAGCCTCCGAGTTAATTGCATACAATTGCAATGAATGAAGTAATGAATGGATCAATCAATATGCATGTACTTGTGAACAGTTTCTCCTTCCAGCTTTATGACTCCCTTTTTTCTTCTCGGTGTCTTCAGCTAACTGGCGCGCTAGTGTATCCCAATTCTTTCTGTAGGATTCACAATTGACTTTGATGGTTTATAGTAGAATGAGCCCAATTGGCCCAAGTGCACTATGTTTTGATGTTGCGATGGGCTGGATCATTCGCGAAGTGGAGGCATGAAAGAGGCGAGAGGGACGAGGACAAAGAAAAGAAAAGAGAGGGGGCAAAACAAGGATGGGGAGGGCTTAGGGACGAAGAAGAGGAACAGGCTGGATAAATGAGTTTGCGTTAATCTGTTTCTAGTAATGGTACTTGTACGAGGCGGTGGTTGAGAACGGGCAGTTCAGGGGCAGTGCGATATTAGCATAGACTACGTATACAGTCTGCATGTAATTAATAATTTAAACCAAAAAAAAAAAAAGATGGGTTGGATCATAGACGATGACTCGCAGTATCCAAATGTCTTGCGCCATAGCCATTTACATATTTACATGTATACAGGGGTTAGGCATGACATGGGCAATTCTACTGAGCGTGGGAAACATTCATTTGTTATAAATATTTCTTTTCAGTGCCGGTGTAAATTTAAATTATATCGAATAAGTATATAATTATGATCTGCATATGCAATGTACTTTAGAGTCTTCTGATTGGCTCATTGAGAGAGATTTTGTTTCACTTGAAACATGTTGTGTTGGATATTGATAAAGGGTATTGTGCTGAGTGGTGTTAGATTGTTAATAGAGTTTATACTTGTTCTGAGATTCGTGTAATAGTTGATATTTAGAGGCTTGGTGGCTGTTAAGGATATACTTGCAGCTTGAACTGGAGGAGATTCTGACTCATATATGAGTGATATCAGAAAAGGCACATTTAGATCAACCAGAGCAGGTATAGTGATGGACTTTGGCCTGAGAGCCTCGACTGACAGGAAGAATATAGAGAAACAAGCCGCAAGGTGGCTTGGCCGTATATTGGACTGATCAGCTGATCGATATACATGTAGTACCGGAAACCACTTGTACATATGTATAGATATAAGATTTATGTACTAAAGTCAAGCTATGATGGTAATATAAAGGGCGGGAAATCCTGTTGAGATATACACATGGGCACCTATACTCATGGTGCCAGAATTAAAATGCCGCCGATCAACCCAATTAAGTATCATTTGGTGGTAAAATATTAAGTAAGCGGTAATTTAATTTTCGTAGGGTGAGTATATATATGTACACACGTACATTTGAGAAAGGATATCTGCGGGGGACACACTGCAAGGCTGCTATATATGGCGACGTGGCCTGGGAAGAGAGGAAACCCGGGGCTTAAACACAAGCCCGGCGTAGCTGCCTGGTCGGCCATAATCGATTAAAAATATTGAAAATTGTACAAAAGATTAATTATTAGGTGAATTTTGCAGCGCGAGGTAAAAAGTGAAGGCTAAGCACCAAAAATTCTACTTTTCGGCGTGGCCCTAGACCACCAATTATCATGAATAATCTCCGAGAATTGGAGCAGTATATTTCTTCCATGTCAAGAATTGACTTATCAGCTCGAAATTAAACTATTATTCCTCTAGCATGAGCTATGTCGATTTCATTGTGTTGAGTTGCCAAAAAACACGCCAAGACCACATATTTGTATGGGATGTAGCCAAAGCTCCGAATTGCTCTACTTCTAGCTCATGTATTTTCTCTCACATCTAACCTAGGAGAGTGCTCCTTTAGATACCAAATTTGATACCCGAAGTCTTACTCTATAAAGCCTTGTTTATTCCTGATCGCAATTGGGATGTGTATTTCCACAGTCTTGAAAAACGAAAGGATTTTGCCCAGATTTGGTATACGCCTCTCCACTTGGGACTTCGAATGTAATTATTGGATACAGTTAGCCTGCACTATCTTCCGCTGAATAATCTGGTGGAACCTCATTATGTTAAAGATCCTTCGGCTTTGCTATCCATTGTAGAGCTAGAATCGATCGAACTATCCGAGGCCGATTCAAAGTTTTGCATACCTAATAAAAGTTTACCATTTTTGGTAAAGTATATCATTGACCGGTCGAAATTGACACTACATCCGACTACATCGCCGTTCGAAAAGATTTTATATTGCCCACCGTCGGCTGCGAGGGGTTCTTTGCCTATGAAAAAGGACCCTAACGCCTGTGATAGCCATATGATCCAAGCTCCCGGCCTAGTATTGTTCCGAGGAATAGGTAGTCTCTCGAAACCCTGATGCAGATATTACTGAATTAATTAAATTTCGAATGTTAGCTTAAAAATTGCCCGTTGAAGTCACTCTTGAACGTATATACCCGATTACACCCTCATTGATTATTTTAACTTCTTAATAGATTAATAGAAGCTATCCTTCTCTAGAGGAATGCATAAATTACTTCTTACACCCCCTCATTCTTGCTATGTCTTCTTGGAACATTAGAGTCGTCACGTCATTGCAGGACCAATCATGGTTCTTACCTAAAGCTCTTACATGAAGGTTGCCATCTGAAAGCTCAAGGTGCATAGATTTGTCTTCTAGACTCCAATATGTGGGGGACTGAGTGATGATTTGATGGTCACTGGAGGAGGAAGTTTGTAATTGGGGTAGCCGCTCAATTACTTATGATTTTCGACTCTCCCGGGCACAATCGATCGATGACCATCCCTATATTTCTCATGTGGGGATCTATTCCATTCTCTAACAAATTTTCAAGAATATCTAAATATCCACAGGAAGCAGCTACATTGAGTACAGTACAACCCCGTAGAGTAGCCGTCTTGACATCTATCTCATGACCTAGAAGTAACCTAAAGATTTTTGCGATTCGCTCCCAGTATGGTCTGCTGCAGAAAACCTAGAGAGACCCTGAGCGTGGACCCTATGGCGGCTTTGTTTGATTTTTCCAGATTATCAATAATGGGGCCGAAGGTCTCGTGACGCTAAAATAATACTGCAAGGCTCAGGGCTTGTGATAATTTCTTTACTTTACTTCCGATGTCCGCTTCCCTATCGATAAGTATATTGACGATTTGGGTGTAGCCATTCTCTACAGCTATATCTAGGGCAGTTGAATCATAGTGATTTATAATGTCGGTATCTACTCCCCTATCGAGAAGTAGACTGACTACTTTGGCGTGGCCCCGAAATGTAGCTGTATGTAGGGCAGTGAAATCACACA
Source organism: Morchella sp. 2016-41 (assembly GCA_024713855.1). Taxonomy (NCBI): domain Eukaryota; kingdom Fungi; phylum Ascomycota; class Pezizomycetes; order Pezizales; family Morchellaceae; genus Morchella; species Morchella sp. 2016-41. Next base: position 1,562,962 of record JAMGZD010000014.1, read on the forward strand.
TATCTCCATTTTCGATGTCTGCTCCCTTATCAAGAAGTAGACTGACAGCTTGGGCGTGGCCTCCATATAGCTGAATGTAGAGTAGTTGTACTTTGGTTTTTGATTTCAATGTCTGTTCCCCTTGCGATAAGTATACTCCTATACCCTAGGCCCGCAGCAGTTTGTAGAGCCGATAGTACGTCAACACCTTTTTCATATATATCTGCCCCTGCTCCGAGAAGCAACTCTATCCCCTCCACAGAGCCAGTAGAAACTACTCGGGCAAGTGCAGATATACCATATCGGTCTCATATGTTGATAGCCGGAAACTTCCCAGAATAACCTCCAGAGTATGTGGACTCATCTGATCACTCAGAGTAGAAACCGAATACAGAAGTGTGTTCTCACCTGAGCCAGAAATCTCGTTGATATCGGCATCACGGCAATGGAGAAGGTACTGTACGACGCAAGGTAACCGTAGGAAGAAAGCGGCGTGGAGCGGAGTGACTTGTGTATAATCTGTGGGATCACGTCCTCTCTGTATAAACGGTGTAAATTTGATGCCAAAACTCTAAATTTATTGGCTGCCTTAGAAATCGACATACGAGTTCCGTGACGAATGAGTTTGCTGATTGATCACAATCACCACTAAAGGCTTCTCTGCCGCATCTAACATGATCTGCCCATAGAAAAGTTGCATACACAAGAATGAGCACTATGCGATGCGATCTTCGAGAAGTATCTGTAGGCTTTTTACATCTTTAACCTCGACTGGGGAGGCACTTAGTGTAAAAGGCCTTGGAGAAATCTATAAAAAGAAGGTATGTAAGACATGTTATTGCCATTTCATTATGACCTTACTGCTCATCTACTCGGTATTTAGAAAGGTGGGATCCAAGCCGTTGGCTTTTGTCGAAACAATAATCCTTTGCTAACTGATGAATAAGGCAGACTGTCGCTTTAGGGTCTTCGTCAACATCGTTCTCTTGGGTATCATCGCTATTGTTATCATTTTTGGATCCCCCGTTCTCGAAACCACTTCTAGAAATGAGCCACAGATAGTACGTACGTATATCACGTGAAACGTTGAACATCAAATATTCTTGGATAGAATCGACGGAATATGAAGACTCTTGCACAGCCATTAATTGCCTCTCTGAATTCGGGGATTGTCAAGGGCCTTGGGGCCAAAATGACCCAGCTCAGCATTTTCCGCGCGAGAGCTAGGCCATGAGGGTCATTTTCTAGGGCCTCCAACATTCGATCCCATCTAAGCCTTTAGGCAAGCCTTGTATGAGGGCTTCTAGCTTTTGGACGGTCAAACCTCGTGCCCTATCCAACTGCTTGATTGCCAATAATACCCAGAGAAATATTCCTTCCGAGCGCTCCACCAACATATCCCAAAACCTGTCCTTAAAATATTTCTTCGTGCGCAATCGTCTTTGCAATTTCTCCATTCTATCATCAACGATCTTTGCGATGTCTGCCTTGATGATTTCTGGGGTAAGGTAGATAACTCGGACAGTCGCCAAATCCTCCTTTAAATTCTGAAATGGTCGGCTTGTTAAGTAGAATTTTCATTTTAGAGAGCCCTCTGATTCTTTAGATTGCTCAGTCATTCTTGTGATTAATAAGGACAACTCGGAGATTGATTCTACCTCGCACTCATCGAGGGCATCTATTATGTAGTAGATAACATCTACGTTAAAGGCTGCAACCATGGTATTAAACATATCCCAAAGTGATTTCGATGGCCATAGAATGACCTCTGAGCTGGATTTATTGCAGTTTGCCTTTTTGGTAATATTAGAGAATAAGGAAGGTGTCTGGCCAGGATAGGAGCTGGTGAAATATAGCTGCAACAACATCGGTCGCAGTAATTACGTAAGGTTAGGATTATCTCGACTTATTTTGGGGGCTTGAGCTGGGATCCTGCAAAGTTTCCAGAACATGCCTAGAAAGGACGGTCTTTCCCGATCCAGTCTTGCCTATAGAATACAAGACAGATGTGTTCTGATCTGAACACCAAGCTAGGTATTGAGGATGCGTGAGGATCCATTCGCAAGTTCCGGACTGTAGGGTTTTTAGTTTTAGTTTTTCGCCATAGTAGTCCAGATGTTTTAAAGACAGCAAAAAAGCCTTCATTGTATCAGTTCAAGTCCTGTGTGGCCTCGGATAATTATGTAAGACTCGTTCTAAATACCTTCACGTTGTCGATCATGGATCATCACTATAATACAAGTGTCAAATTCGGGCAACCTTACATCAGGAATAATTAGGTATTCATTCATACCCTCAAGTTTCCGGGCCAAACTGCATAGATTCTTCTTGAACCTTTTGTATAGTTTGGGAGATGATTTCCTGTAAATCCTTTGTAGAGATTTGCAGCTGACTAGCCGCATCTTCGCTGGTAGGTGATTTAATTATAAGTGCACTACTTGTATCTCCTTTCGAAAGCTTAGGGTTACCATCTCTGAGCCTGTGGATGGTTAATTCATCAATATCCATTTTTGAGTGCAAGAAAATCATACATAAGGGTATGCCAAACCCTTTCGACGTATCCGCGATCAATAGTAAGCAGATAGATAGCTTCCGTGACTGCAGCATAGTGACCGCCTCATTAATCTCGCCGTCTTTGAAGAACCCCTTAATCCTTTGGACCTCCCCCGACGGTGGAGTTTGCTGCTATCATCACATAGCTTTGAGGTAAGCGGTTCAAGGAGTGTTTTAAGTCGTTTTAACTCAGCTCTACAGGCGCTAACGGCGTTTATCAAAGGGCTCTGATCGGCGTTGATCTTTTGGTCATCTTTGGTTGGTTTAAATGCGCGAGTGTGAGTTCTAGGTCCTGGAGCTCCTGATGTAGCCCTCGGAAACTGTGAGGAGCATCAACAATTTTTCCTATCAAGCTCGATATGGGTTTAGCTACTTGTAGAGTTACCGCGATAATCCCAAGAGCGTCAAAAGCTATGCCCAAAACCTCCATCACGAGTGTCGAAATCACCGTTCAGACTGATGTGCATTCATGTGCGGGGCAGGTACCATAGAACTGACAGATGCACTAAGATTAGGCTCTTCTTGTGTAACGCAGGAGTTCAAGAGAGCCATCCCAAATATATACATGTGCCTCTATCATTCAAACCTCGTGTTTTTACGGTAAAACGTCATTGGGTAAGCACCCAATTCCATGAATCTAGCGACAATATTGGGTGAGAATATTCGATAAGATCTAGACGTGATGATGGTGTTTTTCATTGTGTTTGGAGCATAACGGAGTACGATGGACCGAAGAACTCTTGTCCTTTCCTTTCCTTTAATGCAGTGGGCTTGCCATAGAGTACGTCCTTACCTCATTTTCTGTTATTCCTATTTATTGTCATGCCGTTGTCCTATTAGCTTATCAAGATCGTAGCATAAGTACATCGTGTATTGCCAGTTAGCAAAATTAACCAGATACTAAGTTACTAATAGACTACAATGACCAACCTTTCAATTACTTGCGATGAAGCCCATACCAAAACCTGAGATTAGACAAGCATAGAGAATCACAGATATAACATCTCTTGGTGTTTCCAGCCGTGGTTGTGTTGTAAAGCGACGTTGAAGATGTATTTGATTGTAATGCAGCGTCCAGTTAATTTTGTCAACCCACAATACTTCCAATAAGGGATATCGTTTCTATATGATCTAGATCTAGAGTAGAGCAGACTTCAAACCCATAAAAAGGCTATATTATACTTATGCACATACTCTAGACCTACACTTAATTGCTGACATCCAAGTTAGCATCATGTCAAGTGAGATTTCTCAGAACCTCATGATTGATTATTCCATTATCATATAAAACGTTAATACAAAAAAGCTTTCTTAGGATATCAAAGTAGACATTGATAATATATACCAGGTAAAAGTATTGTATATAGATAACTAGTGCCTTATTCTAATATATGCTCTTATAGGGCGTATGTAAAGGCTCTACCCAAAAGATTTCGTGTGGGCCCAAAGTAGTTGAGTGGTGAAACCCCATATAAAATCTACCTAGCAACGGGGCTCTCCACTACAATGTTTTATTACACCTTAACCACTCCCTTTTACCAATTCAAAAATGGTCAAAAGGCTTCTCCCAAGGGGTAAGAAAATTCACCTCTGTTCATCGTTATGATTAATTGTGTTGTGGTTCTACACTTAGAACTTGGTTCCACCTAGTTTGGATGGTAATTGGCCCTTTGGGTAGGAGCTGTACATAAACCACTTAAACAATTCGGCAGCCGCGTATTCCAAAATTTGTACGAAGAGAAGGTGAGCGCCTTATTTTCCAGAATATTGACCATATATCCGTCTCATATAAGGAGATTGACTAGTACGCTAAGCACAAATCATAAATTAATATGGTAGCAGATTTGCTCTATGGCAATATGTGTACTCCAGTAGTATTCAGGTTTTTGAAAAATTTAGTGCCATATAAGTGGCGTTGTAATGCCACGTTATATAGGCACGCATTTCTAGAAGTGAATACCCCTACTAACCACAGTCAACACAGTTATCACTCGGCTGACTTTGCTTTTTCCCGTTTATCTCAGCCCCACCCCTCACATAAGATCGTGTAGTTAGCTGCCAAGTTTTGCCAAACTGTAGCCCTACTTCTCAGCTGAATTCCATAGACTCCATCCATTCCTTTACTATGTTTCATCCCAAGACGTAGGTTTTTCAACTTGTCTCTCCAGCCAATTTCAATACTTGTGGGGTGATTTTGGACTACAAAATCAGGTATTCTCCATATCTAAATCGCCTTAGTCTTTAACCAAAATCAGTCGAATATAGTCTAGTGCTTATTCTCCCAGAAAACAGAACCAATCAGCTCAAGAAACATAGATTAAACCGAGATGTTCTTTACCCACAAGTACCAACGTGCTCGAGATCATCAATCCCATCTCCCACCCATCACACTAACACGGATATCCACACAAGAGCGCAGAAAAAAGATAATAATAGTGTTCGCGGTGGTAGTCTGCTTTGCGACATTGTTCATCGTCTCTGGCGTAATCCTCCTGACCCAGGCTCAAGGCTTTAGCAGAGATCTCTGCCCTGGATCCGGGACGCCCGTGAACTACAATGCAGGACAGCAGACAGCTCGTGGTAGACATTATTCTCCACTGGGAAACGGGATCGCCATCGACCTCTCGTTCGGGAACTTGGATTTCACAGTGGCTAAGTTGATTGACATCGCCTGGGACATCATCGTTGGGCGCGGGGGGCAGTTGTTGCTTCTCTGGATTGCGCATAAAGTGTATGTTGCTACCCTCGATCATGTCACCGAAACCTCCACCGTCGGGTACGATTTCTATCTCGCATTCGCATTCGATTTAGGTCCCTGGGCTATAGCCCTAGCTATCAAGAACCAGATCCAGGCCACAAGAAACCATGTGATCAAGGTCTTATTCGTTCTGTACTCGGTGGCATATATCGCTATGTTTCCAACACTGATGTCAGCAATGACCGGCTACACAAACTACACATCTCCCTACATCGTCTTTGAGGATCAGTCCATGATCCCCCTGGAGGACTTTTCAGACTCCGCCGAGAGGTATGGCGATACGCTGATATTGAACGGAACATGGTACCCTCTTGAGTACGCCATGACCAATTGCCTCGACCACCCCTCCGGCCATTACTCGTACGGGTTCTCGAAGTTTGTCTGGAAGATTGTTTGTGGCCTACACCTGTACTGGGTGCTCGGCATGTTCGTCATATGGCTAGACGCATGTCTCCACTCCCAGCTGTACCAAGCCGGCCACCGTATCGGCAAGATCAGAGCCATCCTCGACCTTGCTGAGTCTCTCAAGGAAGACTTAGGCCCAGATACATGTGCATACACCGGGGCCGAGTTGAAGAAGGAACTTCAGAAACGGAGCCCCAGACTCACGTACTACCAGACACGCAAAGGAATTCCACTACAGATTGGACTATCTTCGCAGGAGAGGGGAGAGCCAATCGACCTCGATGCCGCCAGGGGTTGTCTGTTTGGGAAGCAACCGGAGATAATGAAGCATGCTATTTGGGAGAGAGATACGGCGTCGGAGTTTGGGGGAAGTCCAGCACTCACGAGGGATGCGCTGTTTGGGAGGATGGGCACTGGTTCGGATTTTGGAAGTCCTGCGTTGACTAGGGATGCGGAGTTTGGAAGGTTGGGTAATCTTGAAACTGTTGATACTGGAGACCAGGATCCCCGTGATGGTGACCTTTAGTATAGTAAATAATAGTTGTGGGGATGATAAAGGGTCTATTTCTTTTTTCTTTCTTTTTTCTTTCTTTTTCCTTCCATTGCTGGATGGTGGTGGTGGACTTGTGGATAAAAATAATGACAAGCCAGGCGGGCAGCAAGAAAATATTATTTCATTTGTTGGTGTACCATTGTAGGAGTTGTGTCAGGCCAGGCTCGGGCGTAGAATGTGTTCAAATTGTAATTTTATCGGGGATAGCTTCTATAGGCTTTCCTATGTACACATACATGTATATCTCTTTTGTTCCTCTCTTTTTCATCCCACGTGGTACTTCCCGGTTCTGATTATTATTTTACTCTCTGCTCGGATGAATTACAGTATAAAAAAACGAGGTGGAATCACTACCATAGGACTACGGAGCATAACGACGAATACCGAATTAAACTGGCATTGTAGGATGTACCAATATTACCATATGCTTACCACATTACTAGCGTATTGACGAGAATACCGTAGTGATCCCGCCCCAATTTTTATTACTGTATTCTGAATGCAGGCAACCAAAAATACAATAAAATTAGCTTAAATAGAACGAAAACACACATCCCAATTGCAATCAGGAATCAACAAGACTTTATAGAGTAAGACTTCGGGTATCAAATTTAATATATCTAAAAGAGCACTCTCCTAGGTTAGATGTGAAAGAAAATACATGAGCTAGAAGTAGAGCAATTCGGAGCTTCGGCTACATCCCATACAAAAATGTGGTCTTGGCGTGTTCTTTGGTAACTCAACACAATAAAATCAACACAGCTCATGCTAGAGGCATAATAGTTTAATTTTGAGCTTATAAGGCAATTCTTGACATACAAGAAATATACTTCTCCAATTCTGAGGGATTATTCATGATAATTGGTTGTCTAGGGCCACGCCGAAATTTAACATTTTTTTTCACTTTTTACCTCGCGCTGACCTACTCTATGGGTCAGGGACATGGAGGTCCGAGATCCGAGACCTATTCCTTGCAGATACAAAAAAGGATTGTTAGTTGAACCCTGTGATCAGATTTTTAGTCAGAGAATTGAACTCAACACTACATGCTCCCCTACTTAGATTTCAACCAGCGAACTGGAAAGGTTATGTAGTAAAAACAAAGGAAAAACGCTCGATCCCCATCACGCCTTCATGATCATAGACTATATTGGTAGAAAGCTGGTTATGTACTCATCTTGAAGTCCAAGTCTGTAACAAAATCAAAGCTGCAGGTGAAGCCCCCGTCATTCTAGTAGCTTTCAAAATCAGTATCAATGACTACATATACATACATGTACTCTAAGTAGAGTAAGTACAGGATGTACATGTAGGTACATACCGCAACATCTCGCTATAAGAAAAACCTTGCGTGAGAAACACCGCCTAGGGTACACGTTAACAGCTCTACACCAAAATCTTATTTGCTATAAGAAACCTTTTGCTATGAGGAACGAAATTTGCCTACACCTTGGCGTTTATTATATAGCGAGGTGTAGCTGTAGCTAGCTACATGTACATACATGGACTTATCTGGCTGGCGCTAGGACTCATGCTTCGCACATTAGACTCGTAGTGGGACCACGACCCTCGTTTTGTCAATTGCTTATTAGTCTAGCTAGCTACCTAGGCCATTACTCTAGCTCATCAGACCTAGGACCGACTAGGAAACCTTCATTACGATACTAGACGTGCCGGTATTTACGTTTAGTAATCCACCATACCTTTCCAATTGGAATAAGTGGATATCGATAGAATCTACATTTGTGTTTACATGTCTATTATAATACATGTACTCGTGAGGACATAGATACTCGAGCTAGCTGCACCCCTTGAGCCAACTTGCTGCCGCGGACCAAACTACATGTAACTACAAACCACACTGAGCCAAGGCTGGGGAGCCCAAATGGGAACCATTACTTAAAGGATCAGCTCAATTCTAAATAAACCTTTGTGTCAGCTCTGTTTTGTTTCTGTCCCTTACAGTAGCTACTCTACTACATCTAGTTATAGTGTGTAGCACCCAATTTTACCAAGTGCATGGTTGGCCATGGATGGGCGGAGTCGTAAAAAAAATTAGTTTAGCCAACGGACGAGCCATATTTTCGCAGGCGCCGGCTATCTGTTACTAATTGCTACGCATCTGTGAATTGAATGAGCCAATGACCTCTATATCCGGCGGAAGGGTTCTCCCTTACTCTGCCCAGCTATAGAGTAGTAAGTTGTACCTACAGCGGAGTCTCGATAGTAGCGTATGGTCGGAAACAGGTTTTCATGTGCCACATGCATTGAGAATATGCTTGTATCGAGAACACTTTTGCCCGTACTGACTCATTTTGGGATATGCTGTCATTGGAAATGCTACTATCGAGGCTCCACTGTAGTTACATGTAGCCAGCTATGTGTGGATCATATTTGAGTCTCATCGTGAGGTGAGGCCACGACCCGGATCCGTGGAAGTGGATTCGCTGTTTCTCCACGAGGCTATAAAGTGCGTCGTCCCCTGTTGATCCCGGCCTGGCCTGACATGAGTAGGTACATGTACTGCATCTGCTGTCTTTACTCTCTACTTCATGACGTTTCCGGACTGGACTGGGTCTGCATATGGGCGTAAATCGTGCATAACAACCATATTTTGGTGGTATGCAGACCCAGTCCAGTCCGGAAACGTCATGAAATAGAGGGTACTAGAGTCTAGAGCCCTAACACCCCCAGAGCACATACCCTACTCGCGGTGCCCTCCGTTTGTTGAGTCGAGTGCGTAGGTACATCATAGGCCAATGCCATTAAATAGCAAAATGCTTTGAGCGAATAACCCCCAATTCGCCCCCTCCCTGGATACATCCGCATCCATCCCCCATCCATCCACGCACGCACGCACGCCCGCACCCATCCATCCATCCATCACCTCGTAAATTCAGTATCGAGGAACCGCAAGGACCCCCCATCTGTATTAGCACTCCCTAAACGCCGACGAGTGCCGAAGACCTATACACATACGTATTGAGACGTAATATCAACACCGACATACATGCATACATACTTTGTAGTTTCTCCCTCGAGGTCTCTCTCCCGGTACCTACCAATCTAGGAAAGTTGTTAGAGAGCGTCCACTTCAGCAAGAAAGGAAGCAGGGGAAAGAAGAAAAAAGTAGAATCTTAGTTCATTCATTTCGTAAGAAAAACCAGACCGCGATATTATCCCCCCTGCACACTAGCTGTGGCCGTGCACAGGCCAGTCAGTATTTCTTCTTGCACCCCGGAATTTCGACGCTATCGTAGCCGGGCCATCGAATGGCAGTGATGGATCCGGGTGGGTGTGTTGAATACCAGGTACGAATGGGAGGAAGGATAGCATGTTTTCAGTCAGTCAGTTATCGTGATGCATTATAATGATTAGTATGGAGAGGACCTTGGTGGGGAGTATGTCGTTAGCTGAAGGAAAGAGATGTAGACGTGTACAATTGATTGATTGCGTGATGGATGTATTAAATTAGGAGGAGGATAACTTTGAAACATCCGCTCGAATTGCGCTTTAGAGTACATGGTAGATTGCTCACGGTGTCGAATAGGTATCACCTCCGTCTGTAGACCGCTGTAATAATGGCATAGAGCGTGCATGAGAAACTATGGGTATCTGTAACAGCATAACATTCTCTTAACTTGACTGTGGATCAATCTAACTAGCGCACATAAACGACAAATACCTGCGTACCAAAGAGCACGATCTGGATCATTGGTTTCTCATTCAAACACATACAGCAAGCTGCCCGTTGATGCAGCACAGCACAGCTCCCCGAGAGCTATGGGAAAAGCAAGGGGGGGGGGGGGGGGAAAAAAAAAAAAAAAATCCACCAGCCCATTAAGCTACTGTAAGCTCCACCCCGCAGGATACATTAACCAGAAGGAAGAAAAAAAATCTGCAACACTCACTCGCACAAATCAAGCCAAGGACGAAAAGCTATTCGGCGCTTCACGACAAATAATCTATAAACAGTCACCTGGTTATGATATAAAAGGAACCCAACTTCCTAAAAAAAAAGAGCAGGAATCGAGAAAGAAGCTTAAGACAAACACAGCCGAATTCGGATTCACATCCCTGGATGATGTGATAACTTCCCTTACCCCCAAAAACCCAAGCTTTTACCCGAAAGAAAAAAAGAAATCTGCTCATGGTAAAGATCGGAAGAAGGAAAAAGAAAACAGGAAAATTTCGCCATACACCACCAATCCAACGCTCCTGCGAGCCTCACATGAGTGTTTGCGCGTCTGAGGCCATTCCCTCGTCAAGTGTCATCATCCACCCATGCTACCAAGAAGCTCTGCCACTAAACCCAAAGTGCTCACACCATCCCAAAATAAGAGCACAATTGATCATCTCCGCGGAAGGGCTCGCGAGATATTAAGGACACCAGTCTCCACTCTTTCTTCTTTCCTCCCCTCCTGTTTCTCGTTTTACTTTTTTTTTTTTTTTTTTTTAGTTTCTACGCACCAGTACACGCCTAACCGAGGATTGCGGAATCGTTTACCCACAGAATGTTGCTCCTAAACAGCAGGGTAGTAGAGGAAGAACTTAATCATCCCCGTCTCTTCGACTATGCCACCCCGCCGTGGTGGCCAGGAAATCCAGCTCCCCACCTCCGCCTCCGACAGCTGATACAACATTATTTCTCGTCATCATATTATTATGGGGGATCATAAAGAAATCCATTGCAGAGGAAGTGGTGGATGTTGGCGTGGAAGCGTTGGTGGCCAACGGATCGTTGTGCGGGAAAGGATTATCAGTGTGGTGGAATGGAAACCCGTGGAACGCCTTCATGCTTGGAGATTGACTGTTTGTTTGATCGCGGGTACGCCTTGTTGACGTGCTAGATCCATCCGTCTCTGCGCCCTCATCGTCCATCTCATCCCCACTGTCCTCGTCGCCAGTTCCGGGGGGGGTATGCCCACGTTCGTGTGGTATAACGTTGGAACGCCATTGTTGAGACATGATGATGGATGGATGCTGTTGGATTTCACCTCCAGACATCCCAACACCCATTCCCAAACCGAATCCCTCCCCAGCTCCTACAGTGGATGTGTATCCGGGTGCCACGTTTCCTAGCCCCTTCTTCTTGAATTGCTCTTGTTGGGAGTGCCCGGCGGAGGCATCTAGCACACCAACAGCATATTCCATGAATTCTGCACCTCGTGATGAAACACGAAGCGTCCACCTATACTCACTGAGCCGTGCTTTATAGAACTCAGCCTCCTGGGCACTCGGGGAAGTCGCCCAAAGCAACGATCCGAATGTCCCGATCAACGCAAAGTTAACTTTTGAAGCAAAATACCAGAACGACTGGAGATGTTCGGGCTTGAGACGGTTGACAAAGTCCATGGCCGAGATGAGACGAGTTTTGGCTGCAGAGCGGCAAATGTGCAACAGGTATGGGTCGACATTGGTTGGTGGGGTAAGGGAGCGGAGAATTTGACGGTGGAGGGTTATTTCTGTCGCAAAGTACGCAAGATGAAGATAGCCTACAGATTCGTCAGAAACTCGTTTGAAGGAGATGTATACGTTATTTCACAGCATTGCGAGAACTCCTCCAGGAATGATGTACATAAGGAAAAGTGGCCCCGGTCTTACAAACTCTAAGTCAAGGAAATAAAACAGAGAAACTGATTCTTCGTGGAAAAGGAGGCCTTTTGCATATCGGTCTGGCGTCAAGAGAGGGGGGGCTGTGACACCAGGATACAGGCGCCCAGTCCTATTCTCCAGTTCCCAGTTGCACTCGCTTGTGCCCAGTTTCTCTGTTTAGTTCCATGACCTGGAGTTCTGCAATGTGTCGAGAGGTTCTTTTCCTCATCGCCGATTGGACTTTGTTTAGATTACTCATCTACGTGAGAAAATCACCCCACATTCAATCCAAGCTTATCCCCACAATGTTCCCGCAATGCCGCGAAATTCGGTATCAAATATGCCTAACAAAAATCCAAGCACTGGGTTCTAACCGTTAGAGGATAATTTTCTCAACCTTGTTGAATCCATCCTAAGACAATCCGGCAGTTTCGTGAACCACTCCTTCAACCGTATCTGAATCGGCTTCGCCCTCTCCAGAACTCTGTTCGTACCCCCGCGTCCACCCAGTCCACTCTGGGCTTCAATCGTGAAAAATGTCTCCAAAACATCCGCCATTATTCCACTTAGCACGATCATCTGTTCGAACAGCATCCGACCCTTCTCCACCTCCGATGATCCCCCTTCGTCGTCGGATTCATCTTCTGCCCGTTCCGGAAAGTCGTCCGAACTGACGGGTGGTACTGCCCAATTCGCTTTCGTGATATGGGAGGGTCGACCATGGGTTAGCGCACCCCATTTGTCTTGCATGAAAAGCCCCCATGCTAGGCGCTTTCGGAGTCCGCGCTCCCAACTAGGGATCTTCCACGAGGTGCAATCTAGATGCAGGCCGAGGTCTTGCCCAACTGCCACCAGCTGCGCCGTTAGTGCCCAACTTCCACTTTTGAGATCTGAGTGCTGCTGAAGAAGCAGAAGGCCGGCTTGGACAGTAGATAATTTAGGCCGGTGCATGACATCAGAGGTTGTCTTGCTAGCGAGCTTTTCGAGTGCTTGAGAATCAGGTTTCTTCAGTGCAGAGAGGTCCCTGTCGTATGACCACCAGTTGAGGGCAAGGATGTAAACTGCGGCTAATAACGGCGGTGAGAACTCTCGGTATGATCGGGAATACTTTTCAAGGAATACCCTCTTGTGCAGAATCGGAAATGAGGGGTGTACGACTCTGAAATACAATTTTATGAGCGATAACCCATGTGGTGCAACGATGCGTTCAATAGCATCCAGGTCCTCAAATGCCTCCACGTGATTCTGTGTCGAGTGGTCAGGAAACACAAGGAACGTGGTTTCCCCGGATACCCGGCGGAAAGATCCCCCCATGGAGGAGAGTGAATACTCGTCCTTACTGTCGAATGGGCACAAGTCTATCAAGCAAGACTCATATTCGCTTGTGGGGCCTATCAACTGAGTGTGCCGGTTACTCTGGAGACCCAGAGTCTCTTTGAGGAGCGATTGTCCACGTTGGTTGGAGTGATCGTCTACCGAAACATTGCCACGAGTTTCTTGCGGTGAATCTGGCTCGGTAGACCTGCTTCTAGGGAATGATTCCCAGAGATGAGCTTTGCACCAGAAAATTGGAAAAGGACTGAACCAATATGAAAAAGAAACATAGGGATCTATAACAAACAGGGGATTATGAATAACGTATTCCTTCCATTGCTCTTTCCGGCTTTTGATAAAATCTTCCAGTTTCAAATAACAAGACAACATACCGCTTCTTATTTGCAGATGGCTCTTCTGAGCCTTGTACACTGGAAGATGCTAATCGTCGCTTCCGTGGCTGTGGCGATTGCACGAAAGTACATTCCTGACTATGGAACTGGCAAAGTACACATATCTCCGCGCCCTCGTTCATGACACACCTACTCTTTCGCCTGCGGCAAGCATCGCAAGGCCGGTCTCTTCGGCCCCGACTCGTCCCATTCTCTCCATTGACACTGGATCCCGTGGACTTTCCTGCATTACCGGTTGATTTCTGGGGAGGATTCTGAGGTTGAGAGGCAGCGGATGACGAAGATGATCCGTTTGTGGATATCGTCGCGTTCGCTTGGGGAACAGCGCTAGAGGAAGAAGTGTTGGAGGTGTTATTGGTGATTGTACTGGGGGCAACATTAGTAGTAGTTGTTGCTCCAGCAGTTGTAGCGACTGCTGTCGCTCCACTACTACTAATGCTGTTACCGCTACTCCCATTTTCGCCCGACTTGTTCAGACTCATGGCCTGTTCTTTTTGCCTTTGGTGGAGGATAACCTATGGAATTGTCTAATTCCGGAATTATTGATTTTCTTGTTTGCTTTCTTTTCTTTTTTTCCTTTCTTTCAAACCTGTAGTTTCTCTTTGTCCGAGGAGGTGCTATCGGTATCTAGAAGATGAATAAAAGCACATACAACCCCCGTCCAAATCCAAGAGCCAAAACTTTGTGATGGGTCTTTTATTGCACGGATCAAACGTAAAACGCGCGGGCCGGAAGGCTGAAGATGACGATCGTGATAACGACAATGAGATATGTCAAGAGAGGACAGCACACGCGCTCAAAGACCAAAGAAATCAAGGCAAGCAGAAGAGCAGTAGTGGCAGTAGCAGTAGCAGCAGGTGGTAGATAGACAGTAGTAGCAGTAATAGGTTATGGAGGGGTGGGAGTGGGGGAGGGGAGGGGGTGTGAGAGTGCGCAAAGTTGGGGAAAGATGGAGGAAGGGGAAAAATATTGGTCGTGTGTTGGGTCTGGGTTGTTGTACTCTGTGCTGAGCTTATCGCAGTTGAACGAAACCAGGCAATTGGTAGATTAGATTACGGTAGGGGAATTATGTATGTAGAGCTCTCCGGCTTCCAAGATCCCAGGATTACGGGTCTCTCGGGAGAGGTGAACAGCGAGATCCTAAATGGAGCAAGGGGGGCCTGCAGATAAGCCTTTCCCCTGTCGATGAGGCTAGGGCTGTGGTATGTGTGTGTATGGCTGTGTATTGGTTTGATGGGTCTGGACACTGAGGTCGAGAGGATTCAGGATACAGAACACACTCAAAAAACAATTCAGTTGTGAGTATAAGGTGTTCACGACCTCCCGAGATTTTACAAACGAGAAGTTCTATAAAGAGGGGTTTTGCAACATACCTATGTGATTATGGAAATGTCCGTTCGAGATTAGTCTACACTCAGGCAATCCGTGATATAGTTGTATGGATTGGAGGTGCGCGATATTGAGGCTGATTACAGTGAGACGAAGGATATGGTCCGGTATAGATAGTATGGTATGGCCCGGTATTGTATGGTATGGAGTGGTACAATATGGCCTGTTTCTGTATTACTGAGGACGTACGAAAGAAGGGGGTTAGCTTGTAACGTCCGTATCTGGTCGCTCTTCACGAGATCAGGTGCTGTCAGTGAATGAACAACGAACTTTGAACCCGAGGATCTTGAACCCGACAATTTTGAACCCGAGGATAGAGGACCCCCCCGATTACTACCAAATGACGAAGGTGAGGGGAAGAGAAGAAAGTGAGAGCGACCCCAAAAGAATAATCACTTGATAAACAACGTAACGTGTCTTTCCAGGATGGCAAGCAAGTATGCAGATAGACAGCAGACAGAAAGATAGACCGACAAGAGCAATAGCAATAGATGAATTGGAACAGGAGAAAGCGAAACCCACCCCACACCCACGTTGCCTTCTTACTGAACACCCCCCACACAGTGACGATCTCAGTGGTCTGTGGAAAGCGAAGAAGGAAAGGAAAGAAGTAAGAAAAAGAAAAGAACGTGGGGTACGTATTGAAAGAACAAAATAAAAATAGGTAGGCGAGTGTAATTCCTCACCTCACCCCAAGGTGGCTGGCAAGTGAAGGAATCGAAGTGCACAACATTCAGCAGGTATAGAGATATTGGTTATCTCGCTGTTTGTTGATAGCGGTTATTTTTCGGGTGTGACAGAGATAAGGGACGGACCAGAATTAGGCTAGTTGGGGTCCGGGACATCGCGAGGGTTCAAGTTATCTGTCATGGGAAAAATTACATAAAGGCGTAGACAAGCCTCTGTCATCTCTGAGAGTGAGGAATATAGAGACGGGTGTGTGTGTAAAAGGTACATACTCACAGCGGAATTACTTTTTGACGATGGGCCGATCGAATCTCCCGGGCTTTGGCTGGGCAACACTCTCTAAGTACGTGCTGTGCATACCGTTACTTGCTAGCCAGGATGGGTTCTCTTTACAGAGTGGGGATAAATATTTATGCAGGAGAACCTATCATAGTGGACGTATTTATGATACCTGCATATAGCAAGGAAGGTGAGTGGAATTGGGTAAGGAATCGACTGGAGGAGGAGGAGGAGGGCATGGAGGAGGAGGAGCTCGAAGAAAGAGCAGATACCAGAAGTTGTCATTTTTTTCCCCGGTAACCGGCCGGGGTGTTCCCCGTTCTTTTTCGTCTTGGTAAATATTGCAGTGGATCAGTGGTACTGATTTCTTGGGAGTAGGAAAGATTAGGAACGAAGGTCGCTCTAACTGAATGGTGTTGTGCGACAGTAGAAATAGAGTAGAGTATTTCAGTACCCGATCTTCCCTTTCTAGTTCTGAGTATCCCAGGGCGCTCTAGGTATGCATGTACGTTACTGCGCACATACTCTAGTTAATACCGTCGTTTAATCTGCGCATGGCGCGTCTGCATCGGCATCGGTATTCCCCACAATCAATTCAATTGAGCGAGATAGTACTTACCAGTGAGCCAGTGAGGTACATACATGTACCTAGTCTCGTGCCCAGGTGTGATTCTCCAATAACAGGACAAAAGTCTGGGCACGGGACCAACAGTGAAGTACTCCCGAGTCTATAGATAAACAAGAAAATAAATATGTAGAAGAAACATTGTCTGAGTGTGCGCTTCTCCCTTCTTGGACACCTTCAACCTATTTCTCTTACCAATCTCGATACATATCACCCATGTCCAGTTCAATTCTGTATCCACAAATCTTTGGACGAACTGTACGGGCTGTATCACATGCATAATCGATGGTGTTGATTCAAATGACAAGCGTGGCGAAGACGTCTGCCTGCAGGAGTGCCCGTCACAAAACCATTTCTTACTTGCATCCCCATATATCAACAACTCAATTCGTCAGAAGATAGGTCTAACAAGCATTTGCCTATAGAGTTGTAAAGTAAAGGGTAAAGGCGTCCTTAACTATATAAATATCGGCGCCGAAGAGGATAAGGTATCGAGAGGGAGAGGCCTAGCTAGCTAGGGGAGTGATAGATATTGCCGTTCTCGATATCCCAACGCCAAAATACCTCTGATCTTGGATCAACTGCTCGTTCTGACCACGGCGATCTCTACCGCTTTCCCAAGGGGCAAGTCCTTGTTCAGCCTCGCTCTTGTCCGATGGTAACACGGAGGTGTCGACAGGCTTTCCAGCGGTGATGGGTGCATAGAAGAACTACTTTTTTCGTTCAAATAGTTGAGATTCTTGCCAAATCTCATGTCATAGGATTCAATATGATACCCGTAGCTCTTGATCATCTGATACCTACCGTATCGTAGGTGTGTAAATCAAAGGAGTCGGGCCGACCCGACTCTCTTCCCGCAGAAAATGGACGTAAGTCAGAATCGACAGCCAAAGAAATCATCAAAGCACTGTATGAGCAATGCACGTCCCATGCGTCCCCCCACATTTAAGGTTGGTTGGGAAAGCTTAGTAATGTGCAAAGGGGAAATCTGCCAAGAAATCATCAGTTATGTCGCTATTGACATATATACACGTAGGTATCGTAGCTTTTATCAACTTTCCAGAGTGTTTACCAGCCGTTACTAACAATTTAAGATGGTTATGAGAGCATTCATTTTGCGGGTTCAGCCAGAAAGTAGGGAGGGAAAGCTAGGGCCGTTACTTGTTGTGTTCCCTGGTATCTGTCATGTTTCGTTTATTTGAAACGGGGGGTATTAACATGCTGTGCGCTCCTCCAAAGTCGTTCAAAGAAACCCTAACCCTGCGCCCAGATAATGCCCAACAGAAAAAACTGGCGAAGCAACACGAGCACCTACATCAGAGTATAATGTTGTGAAAATACCGCGATATAATCAGGGGCCGAAATACTGCCATATTTCTATACTATAACTGTTAACGATTTATCCGCAACGTGTCCGATTCAAATAACTTTGGAAGGTGACCGAGTCGTCTATTAATAATGAACAAGTCCCACACTGTTAGCTAAAAAAAATAGGACTTAGTCAATGGATATCCGGGAAATTTATAACTACTGAATGGAGGGTGGGGGTGTATTCCAGTGGCCCAATAGCAGCCAATATAAACCATTTCCCCATGAAGGAGCCATCAGCCTCTCCGGTTATTGCCGCCTTGTGACATTCGACTCCGCTGTGTACCGGCCCATAGACTCACAGTGTCAGTGCGCCGAGATTATGTTGCTAGAGAACTGACAAGGTCTCTAGCGGTTGAGTTGTTTCGTGAAGGCTGAATGATGAACTCTACAGGCAGATCATCAATATCTTAATTCAACTTGGGTAGATAATTGCCTCGAAACAGCCCAGGCTAGAGTGAGTAGGGCCCCGTACTTGTTTTGAGAGCAGATCTCGTCGCTACTTTCGCCTTCCATCCATCTCTATTCTCTTGCATTCTTTCAGCATCTTATTCCTTCCATTATTTGGCGGATTACCACACCTATAAATGAATAAGTTATAAGCCCAAGGAAACATTACAAGATTTCTGGTAGTGAACAATTGCTTTCGTCCTACCCTCAATTAGTGGAGGTTGCGGAGGATCTATTGAAAAACCGTGCCCAGCGACGAAGATCTTTGATAAGTTATCAGTCAATCGATGTTCCCCGTATTATAAATTAAAGGCCAGGTCGTCGTTTCCCACGAAATATGTTTTGTAAACATCGTTTGCGCGAGGGTTTGAGGAGATAAGTTTATTCAAACAGAGATCTAATAAATCTTATGTCGAAAACGGCTTTCAGAGAGGGACGACGGCTTTTATCGTCAGCAGGTGACGGGGTGTGGATTTTGAGGAAACCTATCATTTCCCGACAAGCCCAAATCATTCCGGGAACTTACATGGGGTCACGTCATGTTCCCATGATCTACTTTAGCTTGCATTCCAATGACAATAATATCAGTAAACCCCATAGTCATCGGCGGATGAAAGATCCAGCACACAGTTAAATTCCCCAACCACGGTAATCAAAAAACCATGGGGCCATGTTATTTTGTAACCTTTCTACCCGCTAAAATCGCTTTACGGGGCCGTGAAGCGAAAGCTGAATACCGTATTCTTTCATATAGGTTTAAGGAAGTTGATCGAAGTCCTAGGTAGCATTCCAAAACACAATATTGGTCCCTAGCGACGAAATATTGTTAAAACCACGATCATAGTCAACATTCCTCAAACGAAAGATACTGAGTGATATGATGCATCTTCCCTTAGCCGCTACGGATACGAGTTCCGTAGTGGCTGTAATGTCAAGACGTGATAAGACAGCAGACTGGGTGGCTAACATTGGTATGGCCTGAAAAATCACGAGGGTTCTGTGTCTTTATACCAGCTTAGTAACGCGCGATAAAGTGCATGTACCCTACATGTAGATTATGATCTTCACTACGGCCGATAAAGTTGTTCGAGAAGCTGGTGTCTACATGTATGGGTACATGTGATGTGGTTAATGTAACTGGAGGATGATGGCATCGATCCGGATAAGGCTTGTGGGGAAGAAGAAGCTTTTTCGCTTATGCTGGTTATCGATAGATAACTCGATCCCCGGCTTCGGCCCGTCGCGTCGGCGGTCGATACCTCCTAGGCTGAGTTTCGGCCACACCAACCTCTTACCCCACCACCACCGTCGATCTCTACTAATTTCTCCCATCAAAAAAATAGACCCTTTGCGCAAAAGACTCCAGCTCCAAATTCTGGTAACCTGATTGGCGTCGATCCTCTCATCAACCAATCATACAAGTAGAATTTAGAGCCAGCTCTATCTGCGCAAAGGGTCCAATAACCCGATCGGTTTCTTGGCCTCGATAACTATGTAACATCTGGGCACTACATATATACGGGGGCAGGCTAGAGGCAGTGTCTCTCTTCACTCTCTGATCTGGCTACAGCTATGAAACCCAACTAATACTATGAATTAACTCAATACCCTTAGGTCTAGCTACATAACATCAAGGAATCGTAATGGTTTCAAAGTAAGGGGTGAAAATTTGAGTTATAGTTTCAATATTGGTTTGAGGACCTTGGGACTGTTCGGGGATTCGGGACGTTATCGGCTCAAACCCCTCATTTCCTCAATTGCCGTGTATAACGTATATCACCGGGAAAGCAACCGAACCTCACAAAAGAGGTTACAGACAACAAAACACAATATATGAAGTGAGGCACATATAAGAGTTACACTCCCTAACCAAGTCAAATACCCTCGCTAGATAGAGGCAAATCATGTCCAAAATAGTTGGGAGACACCTAAATACCACTTCTGGCTACTTGGTTCTGTAATTGTATATAAATTCAGCTTTCTTCAGCAACTTTGGATCATCCCATTGTCGCCTTGGTTGCTTTCCCGGTGATGATCGCTTTCCCAGTGAAATACGTTATATACCGGGTTCCTTCATATCCTCCAGGTTATATCACTCAGGGTTCTATCTCTGTTCGATGCGCGCGTATATCCGCTGCGGCTTATTCCAAAATCTCACTTCCTACTAGTCATGATCACCATGGCAGGCATCGCAGACCTCATGATACCAGCAAAACCAAGCGCATACTCGTTCCCAGCATCATCGACTGCACTCATAATGGTCGACTTGCATGGGACTAGGAATCCCTTGTTCCTGAACTATCTCTGTTCTCTCCAGCCAGGCATAGAGCCCAACATCTCCAAATACAGTATCCTTCTCAAAGTTTTTCGGGAGCGGAATATGCCTGTTTTCCACGTGCGAGAACCTCATAGCCGAGCTATATCGGAAAATACGCCGCCAAAGCCCCCCAAGCAGCCAGAGACCCAGAACCCGGGACAGCACGAAAACGTCGAAGAGAATGTAATCGAGAGTGGGCAAGTGTCAAGTGGAAAGAGAAATTGCTATCACCCAATCGATGAATGTGCGCCAAAACCATGGGAAATGAATTTTGATATGCCTGGTAAGGAGACACTGTGGAGTGCCACATTGCATGAACAGTTAATTATATCGGGGGTTACCCATCTCATAATTGGGGGCATTACCACACAAGGTTGTGCTGTAGCCACTTCCAGAGGGGCTCATGATCGAGGGTTTGAGTGCTGTAAGTCTAGATCTCTGATTATCTTTACATCATAAAGTTTATTCGTAAAAGATATATTCTAAAAGAACGTTTTTACCTAGGTATTTTTGTTGATTCCATAACGGATTACACCGATACACCTCCAAATTCATCCTTAGAAGCGGAGCATTGGTCCCGGGGACTGGTTGGCTTTTCTGCTAATCTTCAAGATTTCGTTTCGCAAAAAACCCATGCGCATGCCCCAGACTATAAGCATGTTTCTGCAACTGATGATTGGAATGGCTACTTGGACTTGCTCTCTCTGCGCCAAGCTTATAAATCTGGTGTTTCCCCTGTCACCGTGATAATAGATGTGTATAGAAGGATAGAAACACATCTCTCGAAAACATCCTCTACATTCATTGCAATCGTACCCCAAGCCGCCGCCATCTCTACCGCACAAGATCTTCTCCTGAAATACCCCGACCGCGCATCTCGACCACCTCTTTTTGGCGTTCCATTTTCTCTAAAAGATAACATCGATGTTGCGGGAATGGCCACAACCATTGGTTGTCCCCAGCTAGCCTATATGCCCAGAATCTCTGCAAAGATATACACAAAACTGATATCTCTTGGCGCCATCTTCATCGGGAAAACGAACATGGATCAGCTCGCCACCGGAATGACAGGATGCCGCTCGCCATACGGCATTCCCGCCTCTGTCTTCAACCCACTATACATCGCCGGTGGATCATCCTCTGGCGCCGCAGTTTCAGTCGGTGAAGAGCTCGTATCTTTTGCTGTTGGAACCGATACTGCGGGCTCTGGTCGCGTCCCTGCGGGCTTCAATGGCGTCGTTGGATGGAAGCCGACGAAAGGGACTGTTTCGCTATCTGGAGTTTCCAAAGCATGTGAGTCTTTGGACTGCATAGCGTTTATGGCCACCCGACGTGGAGGTGTCGGTGATGCCAGGGAAATATGGAGATACGTCCGGGGATATGACCCCGAGGACGCTTATTCTAAGCCCCCGAACGCTTGTTTGCCGTCGAGATATCTTAGCGCGCCCAGACCATCCGCAAACAAGTTTCGGTTTTCAATACCGCCAAAAAGCGTTATTGCCAAGTGCGCGCCAGTCTTTTGTCAATTATTCTACGAGTCTGTTGCAAAACTGCAGGCAGCGGGAGGTGAGCTCATGGAGGTTGACTGGGCGCCATTTGAGGAGGCGGGAAAATTGCTGTATGATGGTACACTAGTGAACGAAAGGCTTGCTGCAATGCCCTTCTCAGGAAAGGATTGGTACGAAGCGAATAAGGACAGCCTGCATCCAGTTACTAGAGAGGTCTTTGGGAGTGTGTTGAAGAGAGGAAACACTGCAGAAGACGTATTTAGGGACCTGAAGAAAACAAAAATGCACGCCTTTCTTCTTCTTCTAGAATTGGGTTTTATAGTGTCGGCACCGTACTAATACGAATTTTACAGTCTCACACGGACTGTCCACGACACAGTTTTCAACCCTTTCCACGCATCCGGTGTCGATGTCCTAGTGGTGCCAACCGCGCCCAACCACCCCACCACAGAAGAGGTTTTGAAGGATCCCGTCTCGCTCAATTCGGACCTGGGGACTTTTGCGCATTTTGGGAATGTGCTTGATCTTTGCGCGGTTGCTATGCCGGCGGGAACGTACGGCTTGGTCGGTGACGACGGGAAACAGATGCCATTCTCGATAACCCTGTTGGCGGGGTCGGGAGATGATGCGAGGCTGTTGGACTTGGCAGCTCTTTTTGAAAAGTTGGCTGCAGGGGCGTTGGGATGAAAGATGTGTTTTGTAAGCCTTAGAAGCTAGCTCTACGCCGATCGTTCTGGCGGAATATCCAGCAAATGGAATCCCACGGGGGGTATATCACTGCATATTAGTACCCCTTTTTCTTAGTTGCCTACAGCCATCTACATGTATCTTCTCACCCTTCACTTGATCCAGTATACTATCCACAAAACAGAAAAAGGTCCGAATGCGAGTGATTTGTGGTGATTCGACTCCGGCACTAGTACAATGCATGCACCGATCGACCATGTCCTGCATAAACACCGGCGCTTCACCAGACTTGACCATCCCTGCGCGGTTCGATCCCCCCCCGGCCGAGCTATACAAGTTTGTTACCCTCATGCCACATGGAGAGAAGCATTAACTGGATGTACTTGCTTACCAGCAAGTACATCCAGAGATAACTTGTGTAGGAGTACGCACAGGTAGAGCTTCTACGGGGAAGATTGGCGGAATGGGTGTTGACACACGTTAATTACAACGGCCATGTGGCTGTAACTGGTTCCATCACAGCCACATCATGTGTTGGTTTGAGATCCCATAAAGCTAAGCTACAGCGACTCAGTCCAAGCGCCCACCACCCCCATATTCTCCCCGTTCAAGCATCAAGAGCATCAGGCAAGTCCCCAAGACCTCACCCGGATAGTGGGCCCTCGATCACTCACCAACAGCCTGAGAGTGTGCGGCCCGCTGCATGCACTGCGAGCTAGACGCCGTCGAGTGATACTTCATGACGCGGGGTCACAAGGGGTCACCCGACGTAAACCCCCCAGATGTATGTATCGGGTCATATCTTCGTCTTCCATCTTCACGGGCTCTATGCTTCCAGTATGTAGAACTAGTGGCGGTGTGTAAACAGTGGACGCACGCACAGCTTAAGAATCGAGTATAATAATTTGCAAAGCTAGAATCCTATTCTACAATTAACCAAAACCACGACCAACCAGCCAACCAGCCAACCAACCACCCCCCACCCCCGCCACAACGCCCCCCAGCACACAACACCACAACCACAGCCACAGCCACACTACACTGCACTACACTACACACACCCCGTCCCATTCGGCGGCGCCCCTCTCTCCCCGCGCACCACCACCGCGCCCGGGTTCGGAAACTCGACAGGCACGCCCTCGCGCACCGTACACGCATTCGTGCCAATCTGCGCCACAAACACGCGCGGGTTGTCGACCATGCTCGCGAGCCCGCTGCCGCCGCCCGTGATGGTCACGGCCGCGCAGTTCATGTACATCTCGCGGTTGCCAATCTTGTTGAACCACGTCCAGGCGAAGAGCGCCGCGCCCGAGGGCGCCGCGGGGGGGATGGCGAAGTTGAAGGGCGTGTTTTCGGCGGGGCAGGAGCCTGGCGCGGGGGGGGGGGATGTTAGTATGGGAGGGTTGAGGGGGGGGCAAAGGAGGACGGGGAACGAGGGGGAGGGAGGTACCGATCCAGGATTTGATGACGCGGAAGGTATTCCCCTCGTCGAATGACAGCGACACCTGGCAGCTGCCGCCGCCGTGGACCGCCGCGCCTTCAGTTCTGCCAGCAAAAACCACACCCACCCATCAGCACCGCTCAACGCAAAATCACAAAACACGAAAAACAACACCCCCCCCCTCCCTCTCTCTCGCCCCAAAGAAGCCCATACCTAAAGCTCTGCATGCTGCCCGCCGGCCATGTGGCGACGCTGCGTCCGGCGCCGCGCGCAAAGTCTTTGTGGTACTGCTTGCACGGGAACTGCGCGCCCTTGATGGGGAAGTTGAGGTCGTAGTCGGGCGATGTGACGTACGGGTTCTTTGCGTAGCCGAGCGACGGCGGGGAGGACATGAGCACGTGGGCGGCGGCGAGGGAGAGGAAGGGGAGGAGGGCGGTGAAGAGGGGGCCTGGGTTGTACTTCATGTTGGCTGCGTGTGGTGAGGGAGGCGTGGATGGAGAGGGCGCGTATACGGGCGGGGGATGATGAACGGCGGATTAATTAATGGTAGACTGGATGGGCGGGACTGGAGAAAGGAAAGAAGAAAGATGGGAAGGAAAGCAAGTAGGAGATAAAGGAAGGAGAAAAGAGACGGGCTGGCCAACGAACTGGTGGCTGGATCAGAGATTCTGGATGAGAAACAAAGCTCCAAACAAGGTCCTGCCGCAAGACTTATATATACACCCTATCGATCTCCTCAAGCCCGTTCCAGAAGCGCCCCTTCTCGACCTCCCAGGTGTACCGCCCTTCCGACAGCAGCTGCTGCTAGCATCCCCAAGAACAAAAAATTGTTTCTACGGAAACAATTACCGGTGGTATCTTCCTTCCAGATCTACTCTGCTCTACCATATAATATATCGTGCGCATCAGTCGCAATGGATGAACACGGTCCAGCCAGCACCGCGAGGGCCACCACCCACCACATCTCCAACCCCCCCCCCCCTCCCTCCTTCTCCTTCCACCAACCACCCGGCCAGCATTCCACCAAACGCAGCCACACACACCCAGAGGCTGGGTGCGCGCAAGCATTCCAACCCGCTCCCCTCCTCCCCCTCCCCCTGTGTAGTAATTGGTAGTGACTAATCCACATCAAAGCTGGAAGAAACCCTCCCCTCCCCCCCCCCCAAAGAAAGAAAACCGGGAATATCAATCATTGGCAGCGCGGCGCCAAGACACGGTTGCGAACGGAACAACAAGCAACTGTGTACTTTACATGCACATACAGGCGATTTGGCATGTTTCAGTCTGGGTGTAGAGACTGTTCTGCGTGGTCTGGGGCGGTCTGGGGCAGTTGTGGTATTTATACGTGTAGTTTTGTTAGCGGGGGGGGGGAAGGGTGAGGGTTAGGGTTGTGCTTTAGTTTTATCTTTATTTTATCCATCAAGGGCCCCCCGTTCGGACAGGCCAATAGGCTGGGTTATTGGCGGATCATCTGCTTTTGGAGTTATCGTGCTGTTTGGCGCAATTGGATAAATCCAGCATTCAGAACCCCCGATAGTCCGCCATGAAAAAGAGAAGAAACAATCAGCTTGGGGAGGTGGTTACTTGTATGTATGTATGTATGGATGGATGTATGGATATATATATACTACATGTCGATTACCCACTGGCTGTGAGTGCTGTGATTGCCGTTTCCGCCACCACCTGCGAGGCCGGCCTGTCCAGTGGGCCGGAGACACACTCTGAGGTTGTCGCCTCATCAAGCGCAGTCCCTGCATGGGGGGACAATTGCAAGAACATGCACATGTAGATAGACGTGCAGCCAGCTGGATTCCAGTGTACGCTTATGGTGGGTCCGGAGGTGTATCTATCCATCTATCGAGCTCTTCTGTCTGTATATAATAGGTAGCACTTTCGGCCGATGCCTGGGTGCCGCCGCCAGAAGACATGGCCATCCAGATGCACCATGGCTACGGTGTGGATCACGGTGCAAGTTGGTTGCGGGCCTGTCTATATTCCCATATCCATATCCATATCCATATCCATACCCACCTCCTGCATGAAAGCCATCTATATATCTGAACGGTACTGGAAGGAAAGAAAGAAAGAAGAAGAAGAAAAAGAAAAAACGAGGGAAAGAAACACAGCACCACAGCTACTTCATCTTCCGCCCCATCAGCACCGCCAACGGCACATCCTCGTCATCCCCCGCCTCGTCCTCCTCCTCCTCAACCCCAAAATCCGCCAGCGACTCCCCCTCGTCATTCCTCCACCCGCCGCCGCCGCCGCCGCCGCCGCCACCGCGCTCCGCAATCCTCGGATACCGCAGCTCCTCCTGGCGCGCCCCCGTCTCCCCGCGCGCCCTCCGCCGGTCCATGTCCTCCCTCTGCCGCCTCCTCACGCCCTCCACCCACTCATCCCCGACCTCCCCGTCCGCCACCGTCGCCACCGGCGGCTTCCCAAACCCCGCCGCCGCAAGCCTATCCGGGTCCACGGGCGGCCACAGCAGCCCCACATCCTCATACCCATTCACCTCCCACTCCAGGCCGCCCGCCAGCACCACGTCGGCGGTGCTGCCGCGCAGCGCCTCGCCGACCGCGCGCGTGCGCGCCAGCGGCCAGCACCACGCGAGGATGTTGCCCGTGGCGCCAAACGCGCTGCACAGGTTGTCCCAGAAGCCAATGTCGTAGGGGAACTCCTGGCGGGGCACTTTTCGGCGCGCGACGAGCGCGTCGTGGCGGTCCTGCTCCCACGTCTCGATGGTGGTGTAGCCGTTGGCGGCGGACCAGAGGGAGCGCAGGGAGAGGATGGAGAGCGCGAGGGTGGTGAAGAGGGTGGTGGGGGTGAGGGCGGCGAGGAGGAGGAGCTGCGGGAGCGTGTGCGGGCTGGTGTGCTGGTGGGTGTTAGTGGAGGGAGGGAGGAGAGCGGAGCGGAGGAGAGGAGAGCAGAGACGTACAGCGGGCGTGTTGCGCGCGTCCCAGACGGCGGCGCACAGCGAGAACAGGTGCGTCAGCAGATAGAGCGACGTGAAGGCGCTGTACGCCAGGAAGCGCAGAAAGTGCGGCAGGTTGCGGTACCCGACGCAGTTGTTTGTCCACGGGCAGTGGTGGTCCATCCTGAGCACGCATCTGCACCCGCACATCAGCACACCCGCCCACACAACACACGCCCGCCCCCCGCATCCACAGCAGAGCCAGAACCTACACTTTACACGTGCGGCAGTGATGCGCGCGCACCGGCCTGTAGCCCACACACTTGCGGCACCACTTTCCCGCGCCCACCGCCAGGCGGCGCTCGCCGGGGCGGCCGCGGCCCTCCTCGGCGTCGGCGGCGGGCGGCGGCGGCGCCCAGTCGCGCGGCGGCGAGCCCGGGTGCGTGGCGATGGAGCGGTAGTAGCTGGTCCAGATGCAGGCGACGAGCGTGTTGAAGAAGATGCTCTGGCGGCGCGAGAGCTGCAGCAGCAGCAGCTGCGACGCGTAGGCGAGGAGCGCGATGAGCAGGACGGAGCCGGCGACGGCGAGGCGCGAGAAGCGCGGGTCGAGCATTGCGGGCGGCGGGTCTGGGTGCGTGCGGGTGGCGGGCGCGGGCGCGGGTGCGGGTGGCGGGCGTGTGGTTTGTGCTGTCGGTGGGGGTGTGGGTTTGTGTGTGTGTTTGTGTGTGTGCGTGTTTATGGTGTGTCTGTGTGCCTGTGGAGGAGAGACCCGGTGCTGCTGGCTTGGCTCATGGGGCGTCACTCGGGGAATGATTGGGATGCGTGTTTCTGGGGCAAAGTCTGCAGCTGGAGACTGCACACACACATATACTCACTGCAAGTATACACAGCACGGCCATCCACATACCTGATGCCAGGCCTCCACGCGCGATGCTGTCGCTGTGGACATGTATGGAACGGCAATTCGTTTATAACACACCCACTACAGAGGTCTGCGCATTGCACTCGACGAACTAGGCAAAAAGGTTGAAGAAGAGAAGAAAGAAAAACTAACAACACTCTAGATCTAACCCCCCCCCCCCACAAGTATCAATAGACCGTGCCCTACTAGCTATAGTGCAAGGCGCCAGGCGCCAGGTTCAAACACCAACCCACAGAGGCACCAGCGGCAAGACAAAGCGCGCAAAGGGGACCAGAGGGGGAGGGCAGCAGTAAACGGTTAGGCGGGACGTGGGCTCGAAAAGCCAACATGGCGGTCTCTAATTTCGGGCGGAGGCCTGAGTAGACTTCTCTGGCCCCGATGCAACAGAACAGCACAGAACAGAGCAGAGCGGGGCCATGCGTGGCAGAGCTACTTGTAGCTATGACATTATAGTAGAGTATAGAGTATAGCTACACGCACACACCTGCAATTACACTGTGGTTGGATGGATACATGCATACTCTACAAGAAAAGCACCGGTATTACATGTACATACTCTGTATCCGTATCTGTAGCTGTAGGCATCTGCATCTGTCTGCAGACTGAGCCGTGGCATATTGTGGCCCAATGCATATACTGAATACATGCCCTCGTATCGCGTCACATATTCCATTTCAAAGAGGGCATGTCCGAAGCATCCGCGAATGACTCTGTAGAGAAGAGTCATTCCCCACGACTAATCATCCGGCACTGCCAAGCCACATGTACCGGCAATGTTCTTGTTACTCCTTGTCACTCCTTGTTACTCCTTGTTACTCCTTGTTATCACCCACGCTTCCCGTCGCGTCTCCTCCTCGTCCCTCCTCCCACTTTACGCGTCCGCTGCGATTCCCGAAAACACAACCGCCAGCCAACCAACCACAAACTATCAAAAGACAACCAACACAGCAAGCAGACAAAGCGGGACAAAATGGTCACTGAATTCCAGGAAGCACGTTCCCCACCTCCTCTCCCCCCTCCCAAACCTCCACTCCAGCTAACAACCCCATTACCGCCCACCAGAGAGTCTACGCCCTCCTCAAACAGGTATACCCGCACCCCCGGAGACCACATCGATCCCCCCAGCTAACGCAACCACAACCACAGATCCCGCCCGGGAAAGTAAGCACCTACAAAGCGCTCTCCACCGCGCTCTCCTCCTCGCCGCGAGCTGTCGGCGGCGCCTGCCGTACGCCCCCCACTTTCTAGTCCCCCCATCTGCGCGGCTCTAACAGACGCAGGCAACAATCCATATGCGCCCCAAGTGCCATGCCACCGCATCATAGCCTCCACCGGGGTAACAAACACCCCCCCCCCCTCCTACATACACTACCACCGGGTTGCTAACTGGGGCGGGCGGGGAGCAGTACATTGGCGGGTTCATGGGCGACTGGGGCCGCGCCTCGCCCGCCGAGGGGCAGTGCGCGCGCAAGCTGGAGCTGCTGAAGGGCGAGGGGGTGGAGTTTGACGGAAAGGGGATGCTGGTGGACCGGGGGAGGATGTGGGATGGGTTTACGGTTTAGGGCGTGTGTGTGTGTTTTTCTGATAGTGGGTTAATTGTGTGCATGTGGTGACGAGCGGAGATGGAGATGGGTGTCTTGTGGTGTTTGTTGGGACATGTGGTGGTGGCCGCCTGCCTGCCTGCCTGCATGTGTTGGAAGTGTAGAGTAGGTAGGGAGACGGGGCATATGTGGTGTTACTTGGAATGAGAGAGAGGGGGGTGCTTGTTGTGTGGCTGCTGTCCATGTATGGGGGGGGGGGGGGGGGGGGGTTCGTATCGGTGCACCTATACATGTATGTATATGCTCGAGATGGTAGAGCTGTAACTACTTAGTCCGCGCCCCCGTAGCCCGGCCGGCAGCTGGACCCAACAAACCACCACATCCACGAGTGCTCTGACTTCCTGACTCGTGCTTCCGACGGCGGGTGTGAGTTCTTGGTGGGTGGGCCGAGGTCAATGATTGATCTGGCCAGTATATGTATATGGGCAGCTAGCTAGCTAGCCTACTAGCTTATACAGTATACATATATGTACTTACATATCAAGCTGGGCAGGCGTGGGGGTTTTGGCAGTCTGTACTTGGGTACGTACTGGCCTCATGCGCTTGGCTGTGTTTTTCGCCCTCCTGTATCGCTGCTTCGTACACCGGCACCGGTGTGTATGTATATACTATATGGAGCTGGCCAGGAGTCCGGGACCTATGTTACTTGGTATCCGATCTTCTCTCTCTATATATATACATGTATACAAGCCGTTAATCCCGGCCTTCAGTCGGTTAGGACAATCATTACTGATTGATAGAATACCAACAAAAGCAACATCACTCTCTACCCAAGCTACGCCCCGAATCATAACTGATACCAATAATAGTCACCAACACCAATACTAGCAAAATGCAAGCCCCCGGATCACCACCAATATCAATATCAAGATGAGGTCATATCACTCTCAGCACCAACAAAAAAAAGCTAGCCCCGGATCGCCACAACTACTAACAAAAAAAAAGGTATGTTACTCCGAATTAATAGCCACCGAGATCAATACTAACAAAAAAAGGAAACCTCGAATCGTCAATTACTAATACTAACAAAAAAAAAGCAAACCCGAGTCACCACTAACTCCGAGTTGCCACCAACCAACACAAACCCAATCACTGGGTCTAGGGGGGAAGAAAGCAATTGTCAAATCCCCATACCTAGCGAAGCAAAAACTTTAAATCGCACATTGCATATCGGGCATATCTATATACTTATTAGATATATATACACATGTACATATATACACACACACAGGCTAATTACCAATGCGTTGACCCGGGCCTGACAAACCACGTCTCTGGGGTCGGGGGGGCAGCACGTATAGCATATCTCTGCTGAATATTGGGGTCACGGGGGGGGGGGGGGGGGGGGGCGGCCTATATACAGGTATCTACTCGTATTATAGTACTACAAGCTCAAGTACCTACCAAGCACGTACGTACTTGAAGGTGATACAACTTGGAATGTGTACATATAACTTACGCCTAGAAATGTAGGATCCTTGGGATGTACTATACTGAGGTGCACAGCTGGCTACCATGTCGAACGGATCGCACAGGAGTGATACTCCCATCCAATCCATGACCCCCCCCCCCCGTGCACACCCATCATGCCTCTGGTCCGGAGGTACGTGGACATGCGGCCCTGGCTAGCTGGCGGGTATCGTATCCTCCCGGCGCCGCGCCCGGACGTACCCCGTATGCTGCCGGTAGTGGTGGTGCGGGCTTTGAACCCAGGGTTTATGATATTGGAAGAGGGCCTAGGGGCCGGATTTCGAAGCACATTACCGACCACGAACTAGCACTAAGCGGGGGGGGGGGGGGGGGGTTTTAACGGGATTAATTAGAGAAAAAAAAGCTCCTACCGTCTACCACTTCCTGTGGCCTATGCAATTAATGAGTTGACAAAAAAAGACTTCCTGTGGCCCAATTGATAGCCTAAGTATCGCCCAGAGGGGCCGGCGCCGAGGTTGATAGCTCGCTCGAACCTCCCAGTCTTGGTGGGTAAATATAAAACATACACCTTGCGACTGGGGGTGTTAGGAGCAGAGCGGGATCCGATCCCTCTCCTTCCCCCTTTTTTTTTTTTGCTGCTCTGGACTTGGAACGGTGTTTCCTTTTAACCTTTTTTTTTTTTTTGAGCTTGGTATTTATTGTGTATGACTATGACTATGGATACGAATTTTTCTTCTTTAACCTTCTTTTTCTCTCCTTCTCTGTTTTGTGTGTGTGTGTACATACACCCCGTGTCTAGAAAATCCCCGGATCCCGCACTATATATAGCGACTAGAGAAAGCCCCATATGGTAGGCGAGTTATGGAGAGCTGCTGTTGACGAGTGGGGGAATATCCCCCCAAAGACGTTAGTTGATGCATCTATCAGTTGTTGGCATTGGCATTGGCATTGGCATTGGGGGTGATGTGCATGGTCGAGAAGGGTATGAAGGGAAGGATTACATGTATCGTGGCTTACCAGACTTTACGGTCAAATCGAGGAACCAAAATGTACATATCTATATAATTATATCCAGTGAGTGAGTACCAGAAAATAAAAAAATACCATGAATGTCTAATATTGACTTTGACCACCGGCATTGACTGTTGCCGTGTTGAGGTTTTGAGCACTTCAATGGGCACTTTGGTGCCTAACCTTGAGCCGGACTCACATTAAATCCGAATCACAAACACTTTTGATGAGTGGCTGTATGTAGTGTGATCGTGATAACTGGGTTCAGCCCCGTCTGCCCCCCCCCTAGCTCTCACGCACAACTACATGTACACATAACTCCCCAACTAATCAAGTGCGCGAGTCAATATATCCCGCAACTGCCATACAGCTACTATACTACATGTACCTTCGCCCAAAGTCTAGGAAACAATAGCGTGGGGTGTGGATTATATGTATACACCACCCCCCACCAGCCTTTTCTCATTATACCCATTGGCCTGAGAAGACGTCGGCGCCCACCACCCCCAACCGCACACGAATCACACCACCACCGAGTGACACCCCATGAAGGCAATTCCAGGCATCTATACAATCATTTTAGAAATTCTACTGTACATAAAAGATGTCTTTCTCCCAGCCCGCTCTCTCGCACTATTACCTACTTAACCAAGCACCCCCCCTTCTCCCCCGCTCCCTTCTTCCCGCGGCCCAGTAATTGTTTAAACACAGTATAAAATTGCGGGGAAAGAAGAGGAAAAAAGAAGGAAAAAAAGAGAGAAAAAAAAGTGTCATGAAAAAGGGATTTACCAATAAAATACATAAAAAAAGGGATATTGAGTACCAAAAGCCAAGGGAAACGACCGCACTCAACACAAGCCCCGTTTTTAAGGCATATAACCATATTAAAAGCATGCCCCCCCCCCCCCCAAGCAAAACCCACCCAAGTTCTAATGACCATAAAATAACATTCCGCCCCGAACCATTGTCTAAAAATATACGTCTTCTCTAATGGGAATCTCAGTGGCTGTGACCATGTCCCGGATCGGCATTCTGCTGTTCAACTGGTCCACAGCATTTGACAGTCGCACACCCATCTCCACAATCCAACAGACATGCCGAATCACTTCCTGTTACACTTTCCGCGCGGCTACCGCTAGCCGTGGCACCATATCCCGTGACTTGCTCGCTACCATGGCTCATGTCTGCGGCGATGACATCGCCGCCGGCCGGCTTAGTGTACTCTGGCTGGATTGTGGAAGAGTGGATACCATAGGCGTGAAGGCAGGTTCTGATTGAGCGTGCGAGTTGCATGTAACGGCCGCCCTGGTCGGGGTCGAAGGCAATCTGAATGTGGAGTGAGGCGATCATTTTTACGTCCGAGAGCTGCCAGATGTGGAGTTCATGGACAGACTCGACACCGTGGATGTCTGCAATGTCTTCCTTGACCTCCTCGAGCGAGATCCCGGTTGGGACGGCTTGAAGAAGGATTTTGGAGGCCGATTTAACAAGCGGCAGGGCGGACGAGAAGATGATTACCGTGATGATGAGGGAGATGGAGGGGTCTAGGTAGTTCTTCCATGTGTACTTGTCCGGGATGTACATCAGGCAGAGTGCGACAGCCATAACGCCGACATTACCGAGGGCGTCGCCAAGAACATGCAGGAAAACGCCGCGCATGTTGAGGTTTGCATGGGAATGGCCAGAGGTGCCTTCGGGCTTGGGCTTGGTGTGGTTATGGCCGGTGTGGGTGACGGAGTATGCGCGCCTGCGGGGGGGGGAAGAGGAATCGCCATTTTTGGATACAAGCGGGGTGCTTTCATCACCACCCTCGTCGTCGGAAGTGCCGGAGGTTGCCTCAGTGTCACTGACGGCGGCGGCAATAACCTCTTGTCGGTTACGGGCAGGGTGGACGTGAATATGTGTTACCGGCGATGCGAAATGTGCCTGCCTACTGCTATTCCTCTTGTGCTTCTGGCTAGGCCTGGAGATGGGGTTTGCATCGGATGCGACACGGGCTACAACAGTAGCGGGGAGAATTTCTTCGATGTCGCCACTATCATCTTCAGCAGGGTTATGGATGTGTCCGGGTAGACCGTGAGTGTGCTTATGGCGCTCGTGTCCATCAATTCCAGCTTCCATATCATGAGTGTGGGAATGGCCGTGGCTATCACCACCTCCATGGGAGTGACCATGGTCATGGAACAAGAATAGCCCAAGAATATTTGACGCCAGCCCGGCACTCCCGACGGCGAGCACGAGAACAGGCTGGCCAACCTGTTGCGGCTCGAAGAATCTCTGGATAGCTTCAAGGAAGATTGATAAGCACAGGGCGAGGAGGAAAACGCCATTGATCAAAGCGCCGAGAACTTCCGCACGTTGCCACTATGGGAGCAAAAAGGATCAGCCTGAACACCGAGCGCTAACAGAAAAACACTACACGCCCCCCGCCCCCCGCCCCCTCCAAGCAAACAGGAAACAAACCCCATATGTATAGCTAGAAGTAGATTTCTGCTTTGCGAGCTTGATAGCCCAGAGTGCGACAAGTAACGAAAAAACATCGTTTAGCTACATAGCCATCACAGTCAGCCCACTCACACGACAGCAACAACCAACAACCAACAACACATGGATCAACCCCTACCATATGGAACGAATCCGCCACCAGGGCCAGTGAATGCACGGAATAGCCGACGATGATCTCGAGTAGAAAGAACAGCGAATCGATCACTAACAAAGTGATGATCCGTGCAGAACGTGAGAAACCCATAGTGCTGGGTCGAGCGACAGAGAGGGGGGGGGGGGCTTCCTCCTGGCTAACGATACGGAAACTTAGGGTCGCAGCCTTGAGGAGGCGTTTTTATGTGTGCAGGCGGCGACAAAGCAGACAAACACAGCCAAGAAGTAACAAATATCGGCTAGATGCGCATACAATGGAGTTGAATAGTCGGGGGGAGAAGCAGAGGCGAAGAGTTTGCAGGCTCGAGGTGATGGTGTTGAATATGACGAAATGGTAAGAGCAAGTTAGACGTATGCAGGGTTAGGTGTGTGTGAGCGAATACGTTAAGGGGTGTGTGGGTTAGGGTTCTATGGGGTTCCAGACCACGAAAGAGAGATCTCGAGAGAGGGAGAAGGTCTAGCTAGGTGGAGGAGAGCTGAAAGGTCTAGCTAGGTGGAGGAAAGCTGAAAGAAGATAGCAAGATAGAGAGAGAGAGGGGGGGGCCGGGAAAGGAGAGGGAGAGAGCTAGCTGGGAGAGAGAAGAAATAGGGCACTGAAGTATAGGGCACTGAAGTTATTCAAGGGATAATTGTTGAACTCTACCGAGTAGATTCCATGCTGAAAGCTGCAGCTGAGATTATATGGTGACACATACTTGTAACCTTGTAACTTGCAACTGCGGTTTTCGTCTCGCCACAAAACACTCGGGCGTTTCGTTTACTCGCCCCTCAGAGCGCTTCCACTTGCTCGCTCTGTCCGCTCTCTAGATCTGTGCACGCGTGATAGGTACATACATGTGTGTACATGTAGGTATATAGGGAAATCTGAAATTCGGATATTTAAAAAATAAATACACCTACACAGAAGCCCTATTCTCGTTTCTTATACGTACTAACTACATAGTAGAGCAGGTACCTACATGAGGCGCTTATGCATTTGGTGGTGTTGTGCAGCCTGTCAGTATCCTAGTATATATCCGAATATCGCGTTCCTCACTGGTTGAGGAGGTGGTACACATGTAGGTACATACGTATAGAACCATAGGCCTACTCGTAAGGAACCGCTATTAGAGAGTTTTAGCCACGCTCAAATTCAAAAATCGAGGCAACTTTCTAGGGAAAATGACCGGGGTGTTTGCATGATAATACCTAACCCTCGCTGCTTGCAGTGTGATACATCAAATTTCTCAGATTTACACAGTGCAAATATTAGGTCCTGATTGGTCATTGGTCCTCATTTGACACTACCTGGACACCCTGGTCATTTTCCCTCGAAAGTTGCCTCGATTACTAAATTTAAGCGTGGCTAAAACTCTCTATTGCATACCATACTTAATTGTGGACTTGGCGCGTATTTTATATGGTATGCAATAGTGGTTCCTTTTACAAACGCCAGGAAGATACGAGTAGGTACATACATACATGTAAGCTTCATCCCAAGACATATTACCCCAAGCGTGTTGTCAATAATCAAAAGTGAAATCATCTGGTAGAACTCTACTCTAGTGGTGAAAGTAAAATGAACCTGCCCTTCAATTCTACATACATGTAGTTGCTATATTTTCGTTTAGTTACGGACCCTGCTTATGCACCGATTGAAACATTAATCGACAGCATCGATATTTTAGCTTAGCTTAGCATCCATACATACATACAGCGCGAAGTAAAAAGTAAAGGCAGGCAACCAAAAATACACGAAAACACACATCCCAATTGCAATCAGGAACCAACAAGACTTTATAGAGTAAGACTTCGGGTATCAAAGTTAATATATCTAAAAGAGCACTCTCCTAGGTTAGATGTGAAAGAAAATACATGAGCTAGAAGTAGAGCAATTCGGAGCTTCGGCTACATCCCATACAAATATGTGGTCTTGGCGTGTTCTTTGGTAACTCAACACAATAAAATCAACACAGCTCATGCTAGAGGCATAATAGTTTAATTTTGAGCTTATAAGGCAATTCTTGACATACAAGAAATATACTTCTCCAATTCTGAGGGATTATTCATGATAATTGGTTGTCTAGGGCCACGCCGAAAAGTACCATTTTTGGTGTATTTTTGGGTTGCATGCCTTCACTTTTTACCTCGCGCTGTACATAGCTATTTTCCAGATACCTACATCATAATAGCTGAGTACTAACGAAATGTTCTTTTTGAATGTGCTATGCTAATATAAGGTGTCCACCTGACAATACTTTTGATATAATTGTGTTTCAATTCATTCAAGTCTACAGTTCACCGAGAATTGTCAATCGTATCAACTGCTATGTACTACGATACATCCCCCTCAGCTGAGTATACATGTAAATCTTGCAAGCCGATGATCCCGGGCATGCTGTGATACCGGCTCAGTAACTGCCTCAAATCAACCCGTTATTACAAGATCTAGACAAGTAACGCAAGCCTGGTTATTTAGCTTTTGGTACGGTGTTCGGATTTGGCAATTTGCTTAATATAGCACTCTTCCTCAAGGGGCGTTGGGTCTAGAAATGTTATATAAGGTGTGTATCCTATGGATTCACATAGCCAAAGGTCACTGATAGTGACCACCTAATCCGCTTGCTGTGCCCCTACATTTTATGACGAATGATTATTTTTTTCCTGTTTGTGAATGGATTGATTAATGAGTTGTCAATCAATCACCAAGCATCACTCGGACTTCCTCATCTTAGTAAACCCCGGTCACCCAAGACTCATACCTATCACGTGGTATAGATGCTAGAAGTTCCGAACATCCGACCTGCCCCGCTTCGGAATATGTCTCTACACTACAGGTTTATCAATCACCGATAGTCCTGGCAATAGAAAGTGTTGGCACTGGAAAAACAGAAACCATTAGTGCAACAAGGCCCGCACCAAGCCACCAAGAGATGCCGTTCTCTCTACCGGATCAACATCGGGCCGCTGGAGCGCTGTTCTTAGCGCATGTTGGACATCAACGTACCACTAGAGTACATACATGTACCTAGCGAACTCCGACCTCGCTTTTTCCGAGATCAAAAAGCATAATCTACCAAGAAATTATGGCACCACGAAAGACGTCATATAATATTACATGAGATATTTTCACCTTGTTTGATTAGATTAGATAATAATGACCTAGCCGGGTAGAGGATCAAGGAAGTCCTGAAGAGGTGAGAGATCTACAGTGCAGACAATGCGTCAGCGATGTGAATTAGTAGTACAGTCACCTTTGGAGCAATGACGAACCTGGGACAACGACGAAAACACAGGTTTCAGCCAAACAAGTGGTTGCTCGCCCGCCTGAGCGCCGCTGTCTTGACTGAAAAAGATCCCTATTCGTCGTTCAACCAGTTTCGTCGTTGCCCCCAAGACGACTGTACCGGTATTAGATGTGCGGACTTTATGTTGAGATATGCACGAGTGGGGATGTACACATGGAGATAATAGACCCTTTGCGCAAAAGACTCTAGCTCCAAATTCTGGTAACCTGATTGGCGTCGATCCTCTTATCAACCAATCATACAAGTAGAATTTAGAGCCAGCTCTATCTGCGCAAAGGGTCTAATAGAGAGTTTTAGCTACAGAAATTCGGACAGGTTGGACAGGAATTCTAGCTGCTTTAGGCAAAGACTTACAAGGATTTAGCCAATGAGAGGGGCAGGACTTTCTGTCCAAGTGCTCGACTTTCTGCACAACTCGTGTAGCTAAAACTCTCTAATACGAGGGGATATAGGAAGTTAACTATGGGCCCGCATGTAGGTATAGAGCACACCTTGCGGACATCTTTGCCGGGCACCGAAACACCGAATTAGGAACCTTGTATACTCGAAATATGGACTGAACCCACACAAGGCCGCCCTATGAAGAAGCCCTGATACTTACCAAGTTTGTAGAGTGGAACTGTGGATCCATCTGCTTTGGTGCGGCAGAGGTGGGGTTTCGACTCTCATATTCAAGTCTGTGCCTGAGCGGTTCGGTGATTTCCGGGACAAGATCTCATGAATCACGATGGACCGGTTGGATCGTGAACATCCTGAAAATGGAAGAGCCTGCTGGGTTTGAATGGGGTAGAAAGCGGTTTGAATTGGAAGCCCACCTGATGACATGCGTAAACTAATCAGGGGACACATACATACTTTTACGGCAATAGTGTAGTGTAGCCAAGAGGAGGGTGTGCAGGCATAATCCCGGGAGGGAGTGGATGGGGTGAAGGAGAGCTTGGGTTGGTGCTTTGGCAGGTAGAAGACACGTCGTACATAGACACCTTCCTTGGCTGCTCGGACACTCCCTCTACTCGGACAGTTAACGTAGAAAAGAAAAGATCAACGTTTTAAGTGGCTTCAGTACCGTTTTTCAACCAATCATGATTGACTGTCCGAGTAGAGGGTGTCCGCGTAGCCAGGGAAGTCGTCTAGCAAAACACATAGAACAAGTGCATTTAGTGTGCTATGATACTATTCTGTCAACGTAATTGGATTGTGGAAGTTGAGATAAGGCGGGCATGCCATGCCGCCCAGAGTAAGCCGCGGCCAGGCAATCCTGGTCTCAAAGGCACATTTTGAGACAGTTTGAAGAGAAAAAGAAAAGAAAAAGAGGGAGACTCGTGGGGCGGTTTGGGGAGTCGTGCGTGAAGCCCGGAGAAAAGTCCGGTGAATAATGAAGGATCTAGCAAAAGCCCAACTGGTGCGACTATCAGATGCATAAACCTAAATTGACAGGTTGCAAATCTCAGCTGGATTGAGTGCTACTAGGGGGGTATTAGAGGCTGGTGCTCATCGATATTCAAGATATAGATTTCCTACAATGCGTATTCTTAAACTTTACGGCAATTACCCACATCCTTTCATTCTTATGCAGGTGTCCTGTCATCGATTGATCCAGTGTTCGCACCAGGATAGCAAAGATATATAGGTGAGTGATCTTTTGTGAACATGCCAACAGGAAGAGGGAATTCATTGGGGGGTTTAACGGTAATAAAGGTGGCTTCACACACAATAATTATATTGTTATCCCAAGCCTTGTACTATCATCTGGTTTATCAGTAATGACTCTCTAGATCCCAGTTTTGTAGATAAGAGATGAAGCAACATGGAGTAACTACATGTATCGTGAGCATTAAGCGGTTACTAAAGCTCAGATGAATTGAAAGACGGGAGGGGCCAGCCCAGGATGCATTGCCCTTCAAGAGTTGGTACTAGACGCAATTACCGTAAACCAGTTGAATCGAATGTTTCAAGGCTATCCTTTGAGAAAACCCGGATATTACACGGTTTAGGGCTGAATGCGGCTCCATCCATCACAACTTGACATTTTGAAATTCTAACTACATGTAGTCGGCAGCCTGACTTTTTTATCCGGAAGAGCAGGATTCGCTTGGTGTCCGTTTGTGGGGGTCGGTGACGGCGGGGAGAGCTATGGAGAGTCTGGGAGAGTGACGATGATGAGGAGAAGGTGCTTTCTTAGACACCGGCCACTGTCAGATCTGAGAAATGACGAGTTGGTTGCATTAAAAATAAGCTTTCCCCTCTATGTAGGCGGAAAGGGAAATTTTCCGATTCCCGAAACCTTATCGCGGCTAGAGTGGGAGGCTACCTCACATGGTATGACGTCATTGTCGCGCTAAATATCATGCGGCTCTGTTTTATACGCGCAGCCACCACTCTACACCTGGAGGAAAACGAAAACATAATGCGCTGCGCATCTATTGTTACGTGGCAGACATGTGCGGCCATGGAAACTGATATCTGGTTTCATTTGTACGTGAATCACAAGTCATGGAAATGTGGGTACAGACAGATCACCAGATCAGGGGAAGTATCGGGTCTTAAAAGTCGCACGGGGTGATTTTGATTGTCCAAGGCACTGACTGGCTGAGCGTTCAAAGCGTCCAGTATT
Source organism: Morchella sp. 2016-41 (assembly GCA_024713855.1). Taxonomy (NCBI): domain Eukaryota; kingdom Fungi; phylum Ascomycota; class Pezizomycetes; order Pezizales; family Morchellaceae; genus Morchella; species Morchella sp. 2016-41. The sequence continues at coordinate 1,603,718 of JAMGZD010000014.1, forward strand.
CTCTCCCCCCTTCCCCGCATAGAGGGAGTCTGGGTACCCTGCATAATAGTTGTATGTAGAGTACTCTATCTAGGTACTTCCACCTGAGCGTGTGTAGAGTGTGTATGTTTATCTTGTAATAGAGTGTATTGGCCATCAACTTCCGAACCCAAATATTTAGTTCTCGGCGACTGTTTTTGGTGTGAAAATCCTGCCAAGAACTCAGAGTTTGAGCTCAAAATTTGAAAAACAGGGATTGGCCAACGCACTCTATTAAATAGCCAGCCGAGGTTGCTGTTTCCGTTCTAGCACGCAATGAAACCATACTCTACTTTGGCGACAAGTGATGTTTTCAGGTTATTGTCCGTCCCTCTTCACCCTAGCATGCTAGGGTTAATTCAAACCTGCATAGCATGATCCGGTTCCTGATGCCTTCATGTACGTACAGTACCTAAATACCGACTGCACACATGTAGTCTAGGTACTTTACTTGTTTATCATTGTTTGATTCCGACATCCTAAAACGCTCCATGGAAAACGATTGGTATTACGGCCCCAAAGAAACCGGTACCATGCATGTAGGTACTCATACATTGTGGACGGTTCCCAAGAACTGACCCTGGTTTTTGCCCCCTTCAGCAATGGTTACACGAAGCTCTGTGGTTCGCTTTCAAATCCAATCCAGAGTACAGCCACTCATGGCGGTCAGAGATTTGAGACCAATAGCAGAGTTGTTTGGGACGCCAAGGATAAATTACTACAAACACAACCATCAGACAGGATCCGCCGTCACTAGGTAAGCGACTGTACTTAGGAGAAAGTGAAAAAGAAAAGAGGGAAATGAAAGAAAGACTTTTTCAGGATCCTGATCATGGGACTTTGCGATGTTGCCTCCGCATGGGAAAGCTGCAGGCCCGCAAACTCGACTTGGTCTATCTGCCCATGACGATCATAGCAGTAAATGTCTTGAAAATCCAGGGCCCTGAACAGTTGGCAGGAGGATCACAGGAATGGGGTCTTCGCCCTCTCCAGGTAGTTAATTTAGGCTTAGAGTAGATGTGTGAGCGGGGTGCCAAGACTACGGTTAACACTTGTGTGGCCCGGTGCCGTGGATGATGGGTCGAGACTTCAAGCTGCAGTCCGCGGATTCGGCGCGGGGAGGCGAGCCGCAGGAGGGTTGCGGTGGTGGTGCTGGTGGTGGTGCTGGTGGTGGTGCTGGTGGGTCGTGGTGGTGAGGGGGTTTAGAAAGCGAGCATACTACCTACCTACCCTACACCCACTTAATTCGGTCGTCTCTTCCAGTTGCACAGTCACCTATCGTTGAGCGCAGTACCAGGACGTACAAAAGAGCTTCAGCGACAGCAGTGACATCTTGAATTGCTTTACGAACACTCGGCCACGGCTTCAAATAGGTGAATGAATGGTGGGCAAGTACCTGCTTTTTCCAAATCGTCGACTGTTGTCTTGCTAGTAACCAGTGAGTTGTCACTCTTGCAGGAGTCTCCCAGTCCTCCCCAGCTAGCTAGGCAGTTACCTAGGCCAGCGCCCCTCGACCTGATCTGAGTCTCTCTATCCTCTACCTAGAAAGCCCGTTTTATCCGTTTTTGTGGCATTCCCTGCATACTGTCCATCCGATCAAAAGGGTGAGTGATCAAGAGTACTCGAGTTGCCACGTGCTTAAGAAGAGAAAGGTCTGATCTACTAGTTCTTGATCTGATCTCCCTCCCATCTACAGAACTCAGAGAATCCTCATCGGTGTGAGGAAGTGAAGAAAAAAGCCTCCGGACCCTTCCAAGGTTGACCTCCTCAACATTCATTCAAACGGCCGCGCAGATCACCATCGAGCATATCCTGGAGAAGCGAGGATCGGCATCTTATGTAACTGGCAGCATCAACAAGGGCAGTCCCCACATCTCACGGCACCCAAAAAGGAAAAGGGAAAAACAGGTTCATTCAAGCCACTGGTGTCCTGCTGCCAAACGGCACAATCTTGGAGGGACGACTAGTAGTTTAGAATAATTAACCAAATTTCCCATCCCTACATGACCTGCTAGCAACCTTTACTTTGCACTCTACATATCCACTGTCTAAATAGAATATCGGTCACATCTGCGTTGGTTTCCACCACCATCGGTGGTTGAATTCACGCGAAAGAAATACGAGAGGGAGGGAAGTACGGAGGCATTCTGGGGAGGCCAAGATGGTCCGGCTTTCTGATAATCGGCTTAAGAAAACACACGAGAAGGCGGAAGTGGCAACGACGATGACGACGGGGGCAGCATCTTCACTGACCCTCAAGAATTCTAACGATGGTGCTGTAAAGACCGTATCTGCCAGCGGTGCGTTCGGAGACAACGAGTCCGACATTTCTCATCGTGGAACTCGAGAATCCATCCCCCTTCCTGTATTTCCCTACCGTCATTCCTCTAATAGAGAAATCCCAACAGTGAGGACGCATCCCATAAGTCATCCGTCACCAGCGATACCTCCACCGACATCTGGCGCTTCATTGGCGTTCACAGCACTCCAATTCCTGCCTACTCCGTTGTTAGTGCTCGGGAGCAATAAGAGAGTGGTCTTGGCAAATGAAGCTATGGGGAGGCTATTGGGCATGGAACCACCGAACCAGAATGCTAATCGTCTAGCGGGAGCGACCATCAAAGAACCGTCAAGCCCATCTATCACGGAGCTGTTGCAAGGTAGAGATTTGTCCGAACTTGGAGTCAATATTCTGCAACGTGACAGTCCACTATGGATTAGCTGGGAGCTGTTTCTTGAAGCTTTGGCAAAGGACATGACTGGGGATGAGGACGGTTTTGCGAACGCCAATTCTCTAATAAACAAGGCGGGGGCTACTTCCCCGGCCGCGGATGCGCCGTCACTTTTGCGGGGACACCCAGTTCGAGATGTGGCTTTGGATGTATCTTTGAGCAATCATGGACACAAAGAACGTGATAATCATCCGCACCCCATCCAAATACAAGCAAAGATGATCGTCTCCATCTGGGTTCTTGATTCTGAGAGATACTTCACCCTTACATTTACATCCATGGCTTCACCACTATCGCCAACTGCTGTAGATGGGTCTTTTTTCCCGAAAGTAAGTGTGTCGTGCGTTGATCCAGAGCCAGCCAGACTTGGATCTGCTTTGTTACCAATGGGTGCTCCAGCTTCTTCAGACATATCGACATCACCGCCAGTCCTTGATAGAATGATGCGAATGAAGGACGCAGTCCTTGATGCAATGGAGATCCCTGTATTCGGGGTCTGGCATGATGGCTCGATGGGTTTTACAAACCGTGCAGCCCAAGAGATGTCACTTGCCGAAAGAAATACTTATACCTTCCACCGCGACGAGCTCCAGAAATGGTACAAACTATATTCTGAGGATTTTGAGCGTGAATTGGAAATGGATGAACACCCCTTAGTCAAATTAGTCAGAACAAAGAAAGCCATTATCCCCGAGAGATTCGGCATGTACTCAAGAGAGGGTAAAAAAATGGTATTTGACGCTCATGGCGATGGGATCTACGATAACGATACCGGAGAGTTTCTTGGTGGTTTGATCTGGTTGAGAGACGTTACAGAATACCAGGAGAAGTTGGTGGTTCAGGAAGAAACGAATGAGCTGCGATTCATGACCATGTGTGACTGTATGCCCCAGTTGGTAGGCTTCCATTTTGAATTCGAACTCCATGATATAACTCTGACGGGTAATAATTGATCGTGTGGACTACTGCATTACAGATATGGACGACCAGACCGGATGGATATCATGACTACTACTCAAAAAGATGGTACGATTTTACCGGCCTCACAAAGGAGGAGTCTCTAGGAATGGTAACGGTCTGCCTGCCACCTCTTCTATTGAATAATAGCGGGCTGACTCTTTCACTTATCAAGGGCTGGAAAGCACCCTTTCATCCCGTAATGACCCCTGACAGTGCCTTCTTATCCGATTGCTTTCTCCCTTCCTTACCATTGTCGGTTTGACATGCATTTAGAGTTATTAACCAGATCATTTTTTTCTCCCGACAGGAAGACATGCCGCTAGTGATCAAGGAATGGATGCGTTGCCTGGAAACAGGGCAAGACTATACCGTGGAATACCGCTGTCGACGTCACGATGGAGTGTGGCGATGGATGCTCGGCCGAGCACTGCCACTTCGAGACCCCCGGACAGGTGAAATAATCAAATGGTATGGGACATGTACGGATATTCACGACCTCGTCGAAGCGCGGTCTGAGGCTCGCCGCACCCGCAAGCAGCTGCAAGAAGTTCTTCAACATTCTCAGATAACGCTGTGGGCCATTGACTGTAGCAACCATATTACGTTGCTCGAAGGGTCGATAATCTGGGATCTTCACAACACCGCGGAGTCTTACATTGGGGCGGATATCTACGAATTATTTCGGGATTGTCCGGAATTCCTGCACCCTATGGAGAATATTCTTAATGGCAAAGACGACTTACTATATTCAGAAACCAAACTGAACGACGGACGGTGGTTTAGAACTAAGTATGTGCCCATACTAGGCAAGAAGGGTAGCGCCGGACAATATGACAAGAATTACGTAGCAGGCATCATCGGGGTATCTCTAGATACTACAGAGGTGCATAATGCGAGCGCGGAGCTGGAAGCAAGGGAGCGAGAAAATCGAGTGTTAGCTGCAGCTGAGAGCGCCGCAAAGGAGGCGAGTAAGCTCAAGAGCGAATTTCTTGCATCTATGTCGCATGAAATCAGGACGTTGGTCTTCCTTTCCTGGAACGTGTGGTGTGAGACTTACATAGTATGACTTAGGCCGATTGCTGGAGTTGTCGGGATGGCGGAAATCATGCTGGACACAAACCTGGATATAGAGCAGCGCGAATTTGCGGAGAACATCCAACGATCAGCCAATGCGCTGTTGACCGTTATCAACGATATTCTTGACATATCCAAAGTCGAGTCTGGGCGGCTCGATATCGAAGAGGTCCAGTTCAGCTTACCACTTGTGGTCCAGGATGTGACTAAGATGTTGAGCTTCGATGTTGAGAGGCGGAAATTGGCTTTTGAATGCGACGCTGATTGGGGTGAGGCTGGGGAGAATATGACAGTTATTGGGGATCCAGGAAGGATTAGACAGATATTGACGAATTTACTAACAAATAGCATAAAGTTTACCCACGAGGGATTTATTAAGTTGTATGTTGAAGTTGAGAAAGAGGATGATGAATCCGTTGTTGTCCGATTTGAAGTCAAGGACTCTGGTATCGGGATTGATGACGATGTACAACAAAAGCTATTCCAGCCATTTACACAAGCAGATTCGTCGACCGCAAGGAGATTTGGCGGAACCGGGCTGGGGTTAACCATCAGTAAAAATGTTTGTTCCTCTTTGATTTATATTACAAACGGAGTGGCACTAAACATCGAGATTGGATCCTAGCTTGTTGATCTTATGGGTGGTACTATTGGCCTTTCCTCTAGCCTTGGAGCTGGTACAACTGCATACTTCACGATACCGTTCCATCGCCCACAGTACCAAAATGGGTGCTTGCAGCCCACAGATATTAGTAGTCTCCCAGATAGGTTACAATCGGACGTGTCTGTGTCCTGTCGGTCATCAGATTGTGGTATTTCAACGCCGCCCGAGTCTCCTATAGATATTGCCTTGAAAAGAATGAGATCTTCAAGCCACTCAACCAATTTGTTGAAGAGAATTACGCCAGGGCCAGCGGCAGCAGCAGAGATTGAAAGAAACATGGAGGAGAGGAAGAGAACCCATGTGTTGGTCGTTGAAGATAGTACGTTCTGATGTCTAGAGTTGAGGGATGATTTTACTGATGACCCAATTTAGATGATATCAACCAACAAATTGCAATAAGGCTGATCAAGAAGCTTAATTTCTCTGTCTCGGCTGTAAACAATGGACTGGAAGCCCTTGAATTCCTAAAGGAAGCTGTACCACCAGGGCCTACAGAGCTCGGGTCACCATTGAATAGTGACGCTTCATCTTCATCGTCTTCAACGGGAACACGTCCTCAACGGCCAGATATCATACTTATGGATGTCCAAATGCCCGAGCTCGATGGATACAGTGCCACTCGCATAATCCGTTCTGGAAAACTATATGAGTACCCAACCGAAGGTAGCAAAGAAATCTCACTTTGGAGAAACCCACGAAACCCCAAACCAGCGCCAAAACTACCGGATGGGTCTAGTCCCTCCTCGGAATGGCTGTCGGCAGTTCCAATAGTCGCTATGACAGCCTCTGCAATTAGAGGAGACCGTGAAAAGTGTAGAGATGCTGGCATGGACGATTACCTCGCCAAGCCCGTGAAGTGCACAACACTTGAAAAAATGCTTCTAAAGTGGTGCCCTGGAAAGCATGCATTACGCAGTAATAGTTACCCTATCGGTGCTCCGCCGTCGACGCCGTTCGCCGGCAGTGGTGACCTTTCATCCATGGGTTCTAAGAAATCGCCATTTACGATGGCGGCGATTGCGCATGCTGCTGGGATGGACAGCAATGCAATGTCAGGACCGGGGTCAATGGCGGTGACGGAGGAGGGCATTGTGCAAAACCCCGATATCAGGAGAGGGGCCGCTGAACCAGCGTCGCTATCAACGGTTGTGTCGGTGAATAGCACACCGAAGGCATCTGATCGCCATGGAAGACCAGTGGAGGATCCGTTCGACTCCATGTATGCCTCTGACGAGAACATGCATGGAATCAACATATCAGTACTCAAACGGCAACTTCAAGAAGAGGTTATGAACAGCGCCGCTGGGGGGAATGGGCGAGAGAGGGAAAATCTGAAAGAGATGGGCCACGGGAAAACAACACGAGGAAGAACGACAGAGTCAATGCCGCGGATAATGCATGCTGCCTCAGCCCCCATGTGATTTTGTGAGTTTGTTATAAACTAGTTTTATTTTATTTTTTTGGAATATTTGGAAGGCTTTTACTCGAGCGATTCTTTCTTTTCTTCCTCAGTTTGAAATGAACACGCTGTATCATATAAATATCATTAAGTTAGTTATTGGTTGGTCGGTTGGTTTTTATTTGTTTTGTTAGTCAGGCGGTTGGTTATACGACGCATTGCATTGCGGATCTGGGGTTTTGGTTTTTTTTACGTATTGTAATGGATTGGGATCTTTATGGGGCGGGATAGTGATCATTTTTTCAACCTTTCTTGTTCCTTTTCGTTTCAGAGCGAATATTACTTTATACATCAGCCGAATTTCAGTTCATCATGATTTCTTACGATCATGGATGCTTTATATATGTAGCTTGAGTCGCCGAGTGATACTTCAATTTATATGTTGTAGGTACGAATATACCAAGGTTTCGATCTTTCTAAACCTGCCATTTAGAACATGATAAGTGATCTCACAGATAATTATATAACAGGAGCTACCTTTTTTGGTGAGCGGGAGCGGCTGCACTCTTTAGATAGATACACTCGCTGTGTAACCTCCACCCACGATCCTTACATGTTACTCCGCTCGGGTCATGATATATCACTCGGTATATTTCTTTCACAGCGAAATGAAACATATCTATCTACTTTCCGGTCCAAAAGTAACGTCAAGCCCAATATTAACCGGCAGATGCTGCATTCTCTAAGTACGTTGGCCATTTAGTAGGGTTGTGGAATACTAAGAATATTGTGGTTACAGTACTGGGTTTTCGATTTTGAGCCCGCCAGAACTTCTGCAAGAGGTTGCTTGTACATGTACTAGTTTATCCTTATTATATAACCGGTTCACCTAATATCCCCTGAACTAAGTAGTACGTGATGCAAGTATTCTTAAGGATATCCTGGCGTTGAAATTGGAGTGGAAACAGTGGTTGATAGAATCTTTACACAGGTATACACAGTACGCATAGGTCATCACTATCGAAAGTAAAAAAAAAAGTAACTAAACAAGCAATGGATAGCGGGACCCTTTGGTTTATGGGAAAGAAACATGTATTGTGCTTATGTTAAAACTACCTTCGCTTATTACCATAGACCACGGTCTGCATGTAATTAATGAGTTAAAAAAAAAAAAAAAAAAAAAAAAAAAACTACCTTCGCTTGGTAGGTGTAGAATCCCCATCAACAGGACGTCTTGGCTGTTCGCAGCCTATTAGCTCACACGTCAAGATTCAATTTTGGAATGAGCTTACCACAATTATCTTGACAGTCTAGTTTATTAGAAGAAAGAGCACAAGCTTGCATGCAGAGGATGTATGTAAGCTTCATACCACACTTTGGGGTTGGCGTGGCTGTAGCCGTCGGCGTGCTTGTTTCACTCGTAGTTGTGGTGGTAGATGTACTAGTGGTAGGCGTACTGGTAGGCGTTGTAGTGATAGGTGGAGTAGGAATACTGGCTGGAGTAGGAGTGGTGTCTGGAGTAGCAGTGGCAATGTCGGCAGTCAGGGATTGATCTCCTTGAGCAATAGGAGAGCCGAGGCACATTAATGCGACAAGTAGTAGAGCGAGAAGCTTGAGGAAAATTTGCATTTTTGCACCGTGGTGGCGGAGATTTGGTTTTGACTCGTGATTTTCTTGAATCCATTGGGGCGAAGATCAGCTGTAATATCAGAATCTTATATAACGAATAGTATTAGCCGCATGCGGTGGTTGAATATTGTGGATGGACCGGAGGGTTGCACTGTTTTCGGAGTGTTGCCTGTTTGGGTGGTGGGTTCCGGTTTAGGTTGTTGGTCCCTTACTTAAGTAGGTACGGCGTGATACTTACTCACTTACGAGACCATATGTGTTATATCCACTTTATAATATCTTTATCGATTCGTATTGTACAACAAACTCTTTTTTGCCCGTTCTATCTCAAAAGTGGGCTCTGACGGTGTAGATCGTCCATGCTAGTACTTAACAGATCAGCCATTCCGACTCTGCAACGTAAAAACAGTATTTTATTCATCTGACAGCTAATATGAGTCATACTGGTTAGTTTTACTGGGAACCGAGCTGAATTAAAAAAAAAAATACTGGGAACCGAGCGGAGTCTATCGAGTGATGACTGATGAGGATAGCGACACAAAACTATTTACATCATATATAATCACTCGATACCAAGATTAGGTAGCTTCGGGGATGATTGATTGATTGATTGGTTACTTCATTACGCGTATGCTCTCTGAGAATGTTTGAACGATTGGTGGATGCATTAAGTGAGCGCCCTGGGAAATCAGAGTGCCCTGGTTGAGTCTACATATTAGTCTCTCTGGCCTTCACTATATCACTCGATATGAAGAATCTATTCTTCAGATCATCAATATCAGCACTTACTGACCGTAGTTCAATACAAATCTGACCCTCGAAAATACTACGATTGCAGGGGCGGGAAGACTAAATAAAGTTGTTGTTCCTCTCAGTGGAATTAGTATGTTCCAGGTAGTCTAGCTAGCTGCGGAGGCTATTCAATAGACTGTCTAAGATTCTCAAGAGGTCAAAAAAAATAGGGTGCGGCATGTCTACCAGGAATTAATAATTTCAATGCATGGAGATCGATCGGGAACTGATACCTCCACCCGCGTCCCTGCGGCAGGGGCAACTGACAAGGACAAGCCAGAACCATCAGTATAGCATGGTTGGGTTACAAACGGGTGCAACCAGCCGTCATTGAGGCTCCCAATTTACATGACATACCAAAAGGTGGATTTGGCGCTTTTTGTATGGTATACAATATTGGTCGTATTTGGAAACGCTACCAAGCTACGAGTATGTGTATCAAGGGGAAGCACCCCTCGCTCCATTCCGTGGCTATCAATACATGAAGTAGTACTTGCATATATATCGCATGCATATGTACCGCAACGGGAAATCTTAAAATAAAATTGGGGGGTTTATGAACTAGGGAGCTAGAGAGGGCCATTTGGCCGGGGACTAATATTAGAAGGTGAAGAGCAAATAGCGAAAGCGGATTTGGGCCACTGGAGGGACTTGAAATCAGCGCGCGGCACCGTAGCTATAGGCCGGTCATAGCCAATTGCAATGGGGGGGTTTTTATTTTATTTAACTCATTAATTACATGCAGACCGTGCAATTGCAATGGGTGATCCCGTTGGACTTACCAGTCTTGCGTGCAGGTACCTGGTATGTGCCGTAAGCACTGAAAGGGGGCTAGAGGAATTTCGAATTCAAAACTTCTTTTGATTCACAGACTGAATTGATCGAGTATTCGGAATCAGCGAAAGCTATCTAAGTCAAACTCTGTGCCGCTGACGGACATGATAGTGGGACTTGCCTCCTCAATCCCTCTATACAAGTCCTCCGGATCCGAGCCGAAGTATGTATGTAGTAGATAGAATGTAGATTGATAAGACGGTGAGATAGCTGGTTACGGCACAGTTAACGGTTCTTCATAAATATCTTAGAATAAGCAATGCTTCTACTATCATGTCGACGGTGAGATTGAGAGTGGGGTTTCCTTATGTGTATAAGCTAATAAATATGCACGGCAATTACAAGAAAACCCACTCAGTCCCCTTAGGTCCCAGGAGTGTATTGGTCTCTCTTCGCATCTTACTTGGCTTTTGAAACAGAATACAAGTTGTAATTTGTATATTGAGCATGACTGAACCTTTCACCAACGTAGCTCGCGCTCGGGACATACTTAGTGACGTAAAGAGAATGAGCCTAGCTAGGGCCAAGAATTAAGCAATATTCTTAAGCACATGTAATTAAAGGATTAGAATGAGTGGTACTGTTTGGTCTCTCGATCGAAAAAGCCAGCAAGCAGTGATAGAAAATCACTCGTCTTTGAGGGTCTGGAGAAGAGGGGAAGAATGCACGTGAGAGCAAGTGAAATAATAAGCGTACCGATAAACGGCAAAAAGCTTTCTGACAGTCCCAAAGTGATATATTGATCTTGAACCGCTAACATGTAGCTCAATGGATGAAACAACAACAACAAAAAACTAATCAAGCGCATAAATGCCTGTCTTCATCGGCCCTAACTACAATTCATCTGATGTATGAATCGATATATCTCTTACCCGCATTTTATCAAGGATAGGCACAAAAACTTGGATCAGTGAACCTGTAATCGATGGAGCTAGATATCTAGAAAAATGATTGGGCCATTGATGTTTCCTAATACGCGTAACACAACTCCTACACTATACTATATCACAATGGGGTGACTTTTAATACTATAGATTACTTCTTTAATCTGCTTAGGTATTAACAAACGAAAAATTAAAGAATATGAACCTGCCAATCTTAGATAGCTGTATTATCTCTGATAGCTCGGCAACCACTTGAGTCTGCTGCCTGGAGAACATTGTGGTCTTATGTTTGCGTTAGTTGGCAGCACATAGAGGCTCTTATATGCGGCTTTACATATAAAGTATGCCTACAATATCTTAGTACATACTCGGTAGTCAACCTGACAGAAGAGAAATTGTGGTGTCATCTTGAAGCAAAAGCTCGGCTTGGTTTCGACGTCACAAGCCGGAAGGATACTGAAGATAGATTAGCTAGGCCGATATCGGGCGTAGCCACATATATGCCGGTCCGGGGCACATACCGTCCGCGTATCAAGCTTGTCCCTTACCGAAAAGACGCAAATTGATTGATCTGAGTAAGAAGTGACATGATGTGCATGCAGTCTTTCTTTTGGTTCTGTGAATCTCCTGGGGGTCTGATGCTTGGGCTGCCAAAGGGAGAACTAGATAGAACTGTATATACAGTAGAATGAAAAAAAGGGTTCTCACTCCTCATACGGCGTTCGGAACGGTGGTGGCGTCAGCCAGGGCTGGTAGCAAATCAGATCCGAGACCACGCCGTCGCGGGCCTAATTATGTCTCTGCTAAAGCAAAATAGTAGCTTGGTGTTCTGGTTCATTAATTAAAATACGATGACATAATATTTTCACCAATCACGAGCCGCTTTGACAGGTTTTTCTTCTGTAAGCCGTATTTTAATGCTGGTGATATATCTTTTGATTCGCTCATTGGAGATGTTTTTGTTTCACTTGAGGCATGTTGTGTTGAATTTGAACATGGGGGTTTGTGCTGAGTAGAGTTAGATTGTGAATAGGCTTTTAACTGGCTCTGAAATCGATTAGTAGTAAGATTTTAGCGGCTTGGTGGCTGTTAAAGGGATACTTGTAGCTTGAAGCAGAGAATCTTTATGACTTATTCACTATGGGGGATATCAGAAAAGACACATAAGATCGACCAGAGCAGATATAGTAATGGGTTTTGCCTGCCAGGAGGAGCCGGGGTCGAGAGCCCCGACTGACAGGCAAACAGAGAAATAAGCGGCAAGACGGCTTGCCTGTATATTGGACTGATTGATATATGTACATGTAGTACTATATGTACTAGCCGAAGGCCGGAAATCTCTTGTATGAGTACATACATGTATGTATATACATGTTCTTAGAACTCAGGCCTCGAGAAATCGATTTGCCTCAGGACCGGAAGAATACCAGCACTACTGGCCCACTGTCTACGACTTACTTCATGTCGAGGCTCGAGTCACCACTACTGTTTAGCTCAATCTAAGAATCATGGCCTACATACATGCAGGTACATACATGTATGTACGTAAACTCACATGGACAATCTTTGCAATCACCACTGCAGCAACCGTAGCTATGCTGATGGCTTCGATATTCCAATGTACGCCCATTCACTATGGATGGGAAAGGATGAATCCGATGTCAACTTTGAAGGGGTCATGTGTGAGGTATATGCCGCTGCAGTATTCCATACAGGGAATTAATATTGTGACGGACTTGGTGTTGTGGTTGCTACCTTTGAAGTTGATTATGCAAGCACAATTGCCAAAGCAGCAGAAATGGGGCTTGTATACCGTTTTTCTGTTAGGTTGCTTGTGAGTATCAAACAGGAACTACGAATACAATTGGGCTAGAGCTGACAAGCTTTATATTTAGGGCACCGATAGCATCAATTGCGAGACTTGCCGCTCTTTTTCAGATGAAGGCGTCATCTGTTATAATTGCTGCATCATGTTCGTAAACATATCTCCCCACTGGTTCATGTTCTTGAAAACACCACTAACCAAAATTCAATGTAGGGAAGAGTGGCATTAGCATAAGCGTTTAGTCTATGTAAGTCCTAATATTAGACCCAAGGTGATAATATTAGCTTATCTAACTTTCACAGTGTTGAAGTCAATATCGCCATAATATGTAGCTCCATTCCCACTATCCGTCCCCTTCTGAAAAAGCTCATCCCAACCCTACTTGGTACCATCGAGAGCGTTCGTAATAGTAAAAAGGAACGCGCTAGCGGATATCAAAATTGCACTACTCGGCCAAAGGGGAGTTCAATTCCTTTAGGGTCGGCTGAGAGAGTTGATAAGACGACGCCAGAGGGGCAGGAAATGTCGGCGTGGTGATGATGACAAGAACAGAGGTGGGGGCCAGTTTTTACGATAACCACAGTGTAGATTTCCCAGTGCCAGGGTCGAGCCATGATGACGGGGGCAAAAAAGAGGTTTCGTGACGTGGATTAATGGGTGGTTTCTTGTGTTCTATCTTCTTTTCAGTAATATGTCGTTAGCGCTTATAGGGGAGTTGGGTTTGTGTACAGATTTGGTGAACTGTAGAATATTATTACTGGTATAATGCCTTTATTCGCGTGCGTAGTGATATACTTATTAAAATAAAAATTCGACACCTCATGTTTACAAATGATCGTGATCAATTCTACAGGCATGGTCTGACAGAACAGGGTGCAGTCTGTAGTGTTCACGTACAAACTTGCTTGATTTTATTACTAGATACCAATATACAACCTTTGTTAGGCGGGCAGTGAAGACAGGCGGGCAGGAAAATTGGATAGGGACTGTGGGTACGTGCGGGTGACGGTTTGTGACCGCACCCGCTACTACATGTACATGTAGTTGGCCCGACCACAGGTCTACTAGCTGCTCATATCGAGGACCAATCATATCTCAGGGCCCGTTCTGTTGCACCCAGATAGCGTGGTTTTTAGCCTAATGGGGGGGATCTTAACATATCTGGTAACCAATTAATATTCCTTTTTATAATTTAGGTCAAACATCACAGTATTTGAATGCAGCCGAACGGGCCCTACACCTGATATAATTTTCTAGCAATCTCTACCGCCGTTTAGGCTAGATGCATGGAACACTATGTCAATCTAAAAAAATTGTAATGGCTCATTTCAACTATAGCGAAGTTCATTTTTTTTTGTTTAACTCATTACCTTACCGTCGAAACGCATATAATTTTGAGCCTTATTCAGTCGACTTATCCAGAACGTAGGCTCACAATAGCCTTATGAATCCAATAAGGTTCAAATAAGTATTATTTAAGCGTGTTTTAAGGATGAAATAAGGCTTAAAAAAGGGTTTTTGTATTGATAAAGCTATTGTAAGCCTACGTTCTGGATAATCCGACTGAATAAGGCTCAAAATTGTATGCGTTTCGATGGTAAGGTAATCATGCTTGGTGATTGATCATCGCGCCGGGTCAAATTGCAAACCCGTTGGGATCAAAAGTGGGTTTTACAGAAGTAAATGTATCAAGCCAGGCACACGCGATAGGTCTAGTCCTGTCTCAATGTGAAAGATTTCAATTCCAATGACTACTACATGTCGAAACAATGCCCATTGCCTAAACCGACCTTCAATTGAAGCGAAAAGGAAAGCGCGCCGCTAGACCTGAGACTACTAGTAGAACCCAACCTCTAGAGTTCCACCTCGGGATTGTACTCAAAGGCTATCCAAACATCGAGACCATTCGCCGTATCAGCAGCTTGCCATTTATGCCACGGGTACTTGATAGCCCCGTTATCCAACCAGATATGCTTCCCATCACGATCCCTCTCCCAAAACCCACCCTGCTGTTCTAGCTCTCCCAATGAAAGCTTGATGAACTTATCAGCTGGAACAGCATTTGGATCGTTTGGATCAACTGGATAATCAGGTGGAACGCGCCACATGCCCGTGGCTTCTCCAGTGCCGGGGACGAGACAAAGGTGTACTTCGAGGAAGGTCTCGTCGGCATGGTTATGCACACCAGCGGATGTTCCTCGGCCTATATGATCTTTAGTAATAGAAATCGATAGCAGAATATAGAATTTTGGTATACCTATAGTCCAATATTGTACGTGGCAAAGATGCGTCCCATCCAGGAATCGGAAGTCGATGCCAGTCATGTTGCTAAAATCTTCACCCTCAAATGCTGAACCCCACTCAAGATCCTCCACTCGAGTCCACTTAAGAGGTTTGGGTAGCGCCAGCTCCGGATAGCTAAATTCAAATAGATTCTCGACTTTCACTCTAGTATCTTCTGCATGTGGGGACGTTGGTGGCGCAAGAGCCGGCTTATTCGGATCATAAGGATTCTCTGGTCTAATCCGCATCAAGATACACCCTTCCTTCGAAATATCAAGCTTCTCTTGTATAAGCAAGGTGGAAGACTTCTCGTTCGCGGGAACACTGAGTGCTCTGCGCTTAAAATCTCCGTCTGAACATTCACCATAGAGAACTTTGATGGCATCTCCTTTTGTCGTTGGAACACTTGTGTTAGGAGGATGGATCTCTAGTGACATTATATATCCCGCCACGTTCATGAGCGGAGTGGTCTGTGGAGACGCGAGCTCTGTAGGCTTAGGGACGTAGTACAATGCTTCCCCTCCCCAGACCGTACCAATAATTCTAGGCGGGCTGTTTGCGTTTTTGACAGTTTTATTGGTATATAGTCGGATTGTAGGGTTGGGTTCCTCGTAATACTTTTCCACGTTGTAAGAGATCGTGGCAACGTCCAATCTCCCGTGGTTATTGAAATCACTGTTTTGGAAATCATGTTAGAAAACAATCTAGCAATATATTATGATGACCACTTACCCAATCGCAAGACGGGCAGCAGATTCCCCCGAGATCTTCCACTTTGCGAATACTTTATTTTCAAGATCGATGCATTTGTAATAGAATATCCCCTATCAGTGAATCACGTTAATCATGCATATATGAGCAATGGCACAAGAGTAAATTATAAATTATTTAGAGCTGGTGTTTAATTACCTTGTAGGGAGAGGGTCCCATCATCGCAATGAGACATTCATCGTCGCCATCACCATCAAAGTCTCCACATACAACATAGTGACCGGGTCCTTTTTCTAATTAGCTCAATACGCCAATCGACGTAATTTCAGAAATACGTACCGGTGCCTTTCATCTGCCGC
Source organism: Morchella sp. 2016-41 (assembly GCA_024713855.1). Lineage (NCBI taxonomy): Eukaryota > Fungi > Ascomycota > Pezizomycetes > Pezizales > Morchellaceae > Morchella > Morchella sp. 2016-41. The sequence goes on from JAMGZD010000014.1 coordinate 1,619,882, forward strand.
TGCTCAGGAGTACCGTATTCATCAAGAACTTTACGGGTCCATGTATGAGAGTGGGGTCCAGTCTTTTGCTTTGTGACCACCGAGACAACGCCGCCTAATTATTGTAATTTATAAGTCAAGGTTTAGTACTTCATATTTAGGCGTGACTAACCGTGGAAGGGATCAATGGTCATGATATATGCGGAAGGATCACTGCCTAGCTTGCCAACATCAACACAAGCGGACCCATAATAGTCCATCCCAGGTTTCTGCTCTACACCGTCTGTGATGTGTTCCCTTTTCCACTTGCTGTCCTCCCAGTCTGTTACTGGAGATTAGTTTCCAAGAGCCCGCCATTGTTATTTTGAAGGAACTTACACATCCAGTCAATTCCCGAACGGGACGCAATAAATAGGGAATCACGACCCCCTTGCGATTCGAATCTATACGATGTCAGGCTATCCAACTTTCACAAGTGCAGTTGTGAGATGGGACAGGAAATACTTCTTGGGCGTGGCTTCATGGATGACCGTGAAGCACTCATCGTCAATTATTGACCGATTCCATTCAAGACTATTCGCGCATGTCAGACCTTCATGTTTGGAATAAGCTGTGTTCTAGATATCTTACGCTTCTAGGGACTTCTCTGGCTTTTGAAATAAGATTACAGGGACTGCCGTATTCTGAATCAAATTGTTAAAAAGTAGAATCCAATGGGGCGGCTAAGACTCGACTTACGATATCACCCTGAGTGAGTCCGTTCACAACTGCATGCGTAATCAGCACTGGACACTTGTACTGATATAGGCGGGTCAATTCACTCACTTGGTAAAGCGACAAGCTCCAAGATAGATCTTTTTTAATACTCATATCAGCTTTTGCAGTCCTCGGGCCATGGTGAAAGCACATACCGCTGGGTGAAATATCCAGCTTTCAATCTATGCATGGCTGGCCATCTGCCGATAGTTCTTTCTTTCCATTCTGTTTGGAGAGTTTTTTTCTCCTTGCACCTTCCCGGATTTTCCAACCAGATGACATCGCCACCCTGGGGATTGGCAGTCAAAAATGTTTGCCCATATTCATAGCATATGACAATGTCGTTGCGGCCACCCCCAGCACAGTCCCCAGTAGCGACGGCGACAGGAGAATTGAGTTTCTTAACACAGTAGGATTTCCAGCCTAGAAGAAATAAATTGTCAGTAAGGCTGTTTTCATTCAACTATCAATGCATGTCTCTTGACTTACCGCCATCATCTTCTTTAGGACCACCGTTGAGCGGGTTATCGAAGATACATATATCACCGACTCCTAGGCCGTACCTAGTTGTTCAATCTCTGTTAACATCGAGGTTCACGAGACAGATATATCCTGAGATTGCCCTACGCGATGAGACCTGGAACCTTATCTTCGGGATCGGCCCAGTATGTTTCGATCCAGTAACCATCTTTTCTATGGTGTTGGACGATGGATTCTTCGAATGTTGGAACTGGAAGAGTTTTAGTGCACGACATGATGAGGGTAAATGATAGTTTGGTAGGTATGAATTCCTTTCAAAATTTCCGGCAAAGTTACTCCTATTTATGTCTAACAATTCCTCGGGAGTTTGGAAATACTTCCTTGATATTCTGGGGCTGAATCACTTCAAGGCAGATCAATTCAATAGTACCGGAACTTTGAGGAAAGATAGTTCTCTGGAAACCCCAAAGGTCCTCATGCCGACGTTCCACCACGTACTCAATTTGGTAATATAATGTTATCAGCACAGGCAACCGAAGAAGGAGGTGTAAAGAGACCGTTCTAGATTAACCATTTTTACAAGCAAGGCCGTAACTATATCCAATGAACGATTCTCGTAGGTAGATCAGTCTATAATAGAAAGGTCTGGCTATCATAGTACGCAGGGTATAGATACTCTGATGACCGTCTATCTTTCGGTCTTCACTTACCCGTTGTAGACGATTTCATTACATTTGGTGGAATAGTGCATTACAACTTAGAATGTGGAAGTTTCAGTTCAGCTGTAAAAATTCGTGAGGTGCAGCTGTGTGGTAGTCTAATTTTCAAATCAGTTACACGGCGGACAAAAAACTCGGAGCTTTGCGATTCATGATCATGCTACATACACGTACTCTACTAAGATATTAGAAAGCAAGCACTTATTAGGGTTCATGCCGATACCTGTCTTACTTTCATGTAGTAGTACTTATTCGTCCTGCTACGACGACTCAGACCTTGATATGCTAAGTCCAAATTCCATGCTGATATATGTAGATCTGATACAATTCTTTGCACTTTAATTACACTTGATCAGCAGCTAGGGTACGTTTTCCAACAAAAGAAAAAGCTATATGTATATAATGTAAAACATATATCCCGCCAGCTAGTGCCAGATCAAAGATACCGTCGTTCACGGGGTATTGGTGGGCGCTGGGTGTTGACGGACAGGCCGAAAAGAGAGACAGCCAAGCAAAGTTTTGCCTGCAATCCGTCAAGACTTAGTATCCGCCAAAACTTTGAAAATTGGCTATCTCCGCCCAGGGATTATCTCTAAAACGATGAGCTGAAAGGTATCGATCAGCCCCAGAAGTACCCGTTTGTAGCAAGCTTGATCTTGTATGCATAGCCAATTTTTTCGAGTTTTGGCGGTACTCATACAAGAAACCCCAGTTGTATATCGATACAACTGGGCCAATCATCGGGAGATGATCGTCACCAAGATAGCCAATATATTATCCGAGGTTTTGCGGTATTACTAATAGAAAAAATGTTTATTCTGGATATATATACATGTACATACGCTGTGTTTGGAAGCTGCTGGCTGCACGGCCCCTCTAACGTTCTAACGTGGTCGGCATCTCAGCTGTCTGTTGCACGGCCCTCCTGTTGGGGAACGTGGTACAGTATGGTTCACACCACCCAAGCTCAACACCAGAATGAAACAAGTTTGGTGCCAAGACTCGCTCAAAAAGTGCCAAAAACCCAAATTACTATCAAAAAACTTGTCCTAATTTTGAAATCTTTTTATAGAGCTGCTTACCGCTTTTTTTTTTTTTTTGATGTCACTACGAAGAGCTTTCTGTTCTGTTGTGCGAGAGTACAAGTGGATGTGAATAAAGATTTGAAACACTGGTGTTGAGCCATACTGATAAGAAGTATATGTACCTCTCCCATAAGGTTATCTCCCGCATATTGAAACAAACTGTAATTAATATTATAGAATTGTACCAAGCGCGATTTTGGGTAGTGAAGCATGCGTTGCACTCTCCCTGGGCGGGACCTTTTTTTTTTTGACTCATAGTTTCAATTGATTCTAGGTACATGAATGTCGCATGGAGGTTAAAACCTAAGGCGTGAACTCTACCTATCCCCAACACAAATAACCGCCCGAGCTTCCCGTTATAGTAACTGTGGTGTGCTACCAACCGCACGTCCTCTTACAAGGTAGACGACAAGAAACCCCCCCTTAACAACTGCAAAAGCGACAAAAGAGAATATGGAGAGAAGTGCGAGTAACAAAATGGCTAAAGACTGCCGCACCGCCCGTGGTAGACCAGGGTCCCGGCCGAAGACAGTGTAATATCGGTCGGGAGCCACCTCCCGAGGGGGGTGGCCGGTATCAAGAAAAGTGGGGTGAGTGTGGTTGCCCATAGGGGGCGAAGGGGGAGAAGAGAGGTGTGGGGGAGGGGGAAAACCTGGCAGAGACAAAGGAAAAGACAAAGGAAAGGAGTAGCGGGGTGGCGGGGGTGTGGGGTTGTGGTGCTCTAGAGTTCTATCTCCATAGCAGTTTGGGGGTTCGGTGGTGGTGTGGGTTTGGCGGGTTTCCTGTTGGGGCAGGAGGGGGAGAAAGATGGGCCCTGGCCACAGCAGACACTGGCGGGGTGAGCGCAGCAGTTCTCAGGGGTTCGGTGGCACCTTGCACGAGGCGACAGGGCAGCGGTGGTCTTGGAGTTTGTGTGGGAGGGAGAAAGGCGGCTGGGGACCTGCAGCGGCGCGATGTCCAGTTTGCAGCAGTTTCTGCATTGGGTGGAGGAGGAGGACCGCCACGACGTTGCAGCCTGGGGCGGGAGAATAGCCGGATGGTGGTGCCAATGGTCTCCGCCTCTTCTGCTGTCACGGAGACGACGACAGAGGTGGTGGCCTTGGAGGAGCGATTTATTGGCCCCGTGTTGAGGAACCGGACGGAGGCTGTGATTCCAACAGCCAGGGATCAGGGCAGCGGGAGGATCTCTCTGACACTCGATTAGGAGCCAGAGGAGGAACCCGTGGATGGCGAGATCGACGCGTTGGTGGGGCGGGCGGAAGGAGGAGAAGGGGTTTTTCTGGTGAGGCAACCTCCACGCGAGGATCGGTGAGTGCGCCAAGAATGGGGTGACCGATGAGGGACGGTGGGAGGCGTAACGGAGACAGCTCTGTTGATGGTGACGGAGAGGAGCGACGGCAGTGAGGTTGCGTTGGCCAGAATAAGCGAGGGTGGCCTTCGGCCTGGGGACGGAGCAGGGGTTTTCACAGTGGAAAGAAGCGGCATGGCGGCGAGGACTTTCTTCGGGAGGATCCTGAGTCTTGGCCGCTGTGTTGCAGACTTCTTTTCGGGTTGTCGGCTCGACCATGTGCGTGGGGGTAGCTCTGTGTTGTACAGGCTTGGCGGGTGGGGTAGGCGCTGGGGCGGTGTGGGTGTGGTTTCGATCAAAGGCCCAACTTTGGGTGATGGAGGTCCGGAGGAGGGCGAAATTTGAGGCTACGAGCTCATCCTTCAGGCCGGCGAGTTCGGATCTCAGGCAGGAGACTGAGTCGGCGAGACTAGAAATTTGCGTGAGGACGGCAAGGAGGAGGAGGGGGGAGGCCCGGAATCTGGTGTGTTGAAGTTCTAGTTCAACGACTCCAGCCAGCGTCAGGTGGGGTTCGGCCTCGGAGCAGCCTAGGGCTGGTCCGAGATTGTAGAGGTCACAAGCTTCAATGAGCTCGGCATCTATTAGGGGGGTAGTTTGTCCAAATTGGTTCACCCCATGCAAAGTTGGGATTGAAGCCATTGTGGAGGGAGTTTTTTGGTGTGTGGGGACGGTTGCCACGTAAAAGGGAGGAGGTTGATTTCAAAAATCAAGGATGAAGAGGGGAAGAAGGATGTCCCTGGGCGGGACCTTGATGTCAAACAAGAAAACCTCGGGAAAATAGTGCGAATACACCCATTTGGCGAATTTGTATGTAGCAACCAGCCAGCAACCAGTCAAACTGCGAGTTTGACTTGGATATCCTGATTCTTATTGGCCGTAATCCCTGTTCGTCAAATGAGTGTATTCGCCAAATGCCTGTGAATCGCTGTATGTGGACTCTCATCATCATCTTGGGGCTGAAGACAGCTAAGTGCAAGCATTAGAGACTTTGCGCAAATGGAGCTAGCTCTGTATTTTGATTATATGATTGGCTAATGGTGTGATCGGCACCAATCAGGTTGTCAGAAAATGGAGCTGGCTCCATTTGCGCAAAGTCTCTATTTTACCTGCTTGAGGATAGAGCGGATGTTTCGAAGAACGATCATGATCAACAGTACATACACACAGCTTGAAGATCATTTCATGGTCGATCGACAGCAATGTGCCATATATGAGGTGCACATATACCTACTCGTGTGGCCGGGTTGAGGTGATCTCTAAATCGCGGCGAGTGCTCTAGGAGCTACATGTAATAAGAGCTCAATGTTCTACTCTACTACCCCGGATCGTTTTCTTTTTCTGCCCGGGTAGCTTCGACACGGCAGTGTGAAGAAGCGAATGGGACTTAAATTGTTTACCATCTGATAAACGCTCAAATGCCTTGCGTGATGATATGCAGTAGTATTGATCTGCTCGATAAGCGAGCATGCGTCGTCCACTAAAATTCGCCAACGGCGCCCACGTCCCACAAGGAATTAAAATCTTACCGCCAAAACTTGAGAAATTGGCTATGCATGCAAGATCAAAATTACTACTAATGGACACTTCTGAGGCTGATCTATATAGCCTTCAACCAATCGTTAAAGAGATAATCCCTGGCCGGGGATAGCCAATTTATCGAGTTTTGGCGGTATATATTGAAGACTCGCAATGGTGGAGGACGCTGTATCACCACACCGCCGATTACATTTGTAACATCGGTTCCATAAGTAGATATATCTACATGTAGTCGGAATTCACGGGCACCAATTAATGCGGTATAGCGTGGAGCGTCCGCAATTGACGGGTTAGATTCACTTCGTCAATGCGCTAGAATTGCAGGAAAAATAAGGCCGGGTGCTTGCACGGCACCCTTATTAAAATGCCAGTTTAATTCCATATTCTTCACTTATGGTACTGTTTTTACCCTAGTATCGTATTACACCCCGGAGTTAATCATAAACCATCACTCGCTGACAAAGCATTAGGAAAGGTTCAAGCTGTGGAGATGTTATATTAAGTACATGTAGGTATACTGAATATTCGTGTCAGAGTCTAAATCATTTTCTATGATAGATACAAACATATATTCTTGCACGGGAGGTTTGCTTTTGCCTGTACTCTAGCATGGTGCATGGATTTCATACATATGTAATCGTCTCCGTTGGGAAGCGATGGCATCACTGTAACGCGTAACTTCCTTATGTACTACCTACCAGTGGCCCACCTCGCGGCCTCCGAGGTCCTCCCACCTGAGAATCTCTTCCACCTCCGTGTAGTGGTTGACCCCCTCTAGTTGTTAATTAATTTTTCTCGTGGCTATCTTCTGGTTAGCTCTCACCCCGTTGACCATAGCTAGCTCCCATCGCAGTTAGCAGTGGTGTATTGAGGTATTTCAACTCATGCCACCTCCACTTAGCCGCCTCCAATGCCAACCTGTGGATGAGTCTCTCCCATTGCCAATTCCAATTCCAATTCCAATTCCAATTCCAATTCCAGTTAATTCCACCACCAGTACTGCCACACTGTTCGGCATGGAGACGTGAGCCGGTTGCTGTGCAGTTTGTGCTTACTAATCTTCGCTGTCGCTGTTGAAATCCAGTAAGTGCTGTTGAAATCAGTAAATGCTATTGAAATCCAGTAAGTACGTAATGGCTGTAACTTGCTGTATTCGGTAGCATAAAGTGAGATTGTGTGACCTGTAACCGGGGGCAATTTTCGAACTCTCAAATGACCTGTCTCGGTAATCAAGAAACACCCTTCTTTCTCGGTAGATCTAGAAACACTTAGCGGGGTATGGTAGAATTCTGCATCGACTCTGTACTCTAAACTTAAGTGGCAATGAACTCTCTGGACGAGCCTCAAGTAAATAGACCTTTGCGCAGATAGAGCTGGCTCTAAATTGTTCTTGTTGATCGGTTGATGAGAGGATCGACGCCAATCAGGTTACCAGAAATTGGAGCTGGAGTCATTTGCGCAAAGGGTCTAATACCGACTTGCGCCGGTTAGGTTCAAGTTTACACACGTACCTATTATCGAGAATTGAGTCGTAGGCCTCTTTGAAATAAAATTTCCGAGCTTCCCATTTAGCATTATATCTGGGTTTCTTTGAAATTTCGGGTCTCGCCGATAAGTGCACTGGTCAAGTGTGTACGCGATAGCTGATCTGCAGAATGATCCTCATGTACAAATAAGCCCTACATGTACCTACATACATTGAACTTTATGCGCTCGCTTAGGATTTCTCCTGCGTGATTAGCATTTGATCGGGCGATGCATTGGGAAGATGGAGATTCTTCCTGTTAGTTACACGAACCACAAAGATGAACAAAACATCCTGCTAAAACAGGGCCTTAGAAATCGGAAAACATCTTACAAGAGCAGATATGCATGCATGTATGTAGTATGTACACTAGCCATGCCCGCAAAGATTCGGCACCCTGTAAAAACGTCGGCGATTGCAATATATTTTGGTCCTCTTCCTCGAAAGATGGTCGTACACCGTGTTGTGATATACGGCAGTAAATAAATATATCTAAATATATCTATAAATATTTCTTTATAGTCGTTCTTATCCGATTGTTGATATCATTATTTTAAACTCATGAGCTTCGAGACTTGGGGTGCCAAAACTTTGCGAACTCGGCTGTACAACACCACATATACATACTTGAAACATTGGAGATCTAAGAAAACTATTCTTGTATCACGTGAAGATAATATCGGGAGTCTCTGGGGTGCCTAATTCTGACTTTTGAAGCATTTTATTGCATAGGCTTCTGCTATATGAAATATCAACTCAGGATTGTTTCCCCCCGCGTCACTGGAGGAGAGCATTATAATTATAATTTTCCGAGAGCTTTGGCTGCCATCTCTACTTCCTGATCCAAAGAATCAAATAGCCCCTTTTGCTTTGCTCCCCAGCCCAACTGCCTAGCTCTCTCAGCCTTTCCACGGGAGTTGCTACCCCATTCCAAATGACCAGTGGGGGCGAAGGTCTTGACCTCTTCTGGAGTCAACGATTCGACAGTATTATCCTGGATCAACCCCTTCTCTTTGCAGATATTTGCAATCGCCTGGGAGACCTCTCCCCAAATCTAGGTTCACCAGAAAGTTAGTGGTCATTACAAAGGAAAATAAAAAGAAATAAGAGAAGTTCACTTACATGTTCACCATTCTCAGCAAAGTAATAGTTCTCGGGTCCCCAGGTAACTTTTCCTCCATTCGGTTTCAAGGCCTCCTCAACGAGCGAGACGTAAAGATCCGCAAGATCAAGGACATGGACATTGTTCCAATAGGTTTTCCCCTCATTGACCTTGAGTCCTTTTCCGCGCACGATAGTCCATCTAGCAAGTTGGGGTATCTGCCAGCTGACCTTCTTTCCCGGCCCAGTCCCGAGACCATAAATGCAGCACGGGCAAACAATTGCAATCTTTTTGCTGGATTCGAGAACAACCTTGTCGACATCTCTGTGCCAAGCGTCATCGGGAAGGGAAGTAACTTCAGAGACACCCGTGACATCGCTGTAAACTTTGGTTCCAAGATGGGTACCAAAGCCGTGCGCTTTCCAGTCAAGAATGATAGAGGTGCCTGAAGTGTGAATCAGATAGGCGGATTCAGGAAGTGCGGCAGTGATTGCACGAGCAGAAGCAACATGATCATTATTGGCGGCGTCTATAAAGTAGAAGAATGTAAGTGCTAATACACAGAGAAAATAAAGCAAAAGTAGGCTTACTGATCACGATATCCGCTTTTGCGGTTTCACCAGTAAGGATTTCGGGACTAGAGAAGAATTAGATTCAAAATCGAAAATTTCAGAAAAAGAGGGGAGATTTACTCATCTAAGCTACCAATGACGGTTCTTGTAGTGGGGTATTGAGCAGTGATCTTCTTGGCTGCCTCAGGTGAACGCACAAGCACAGCGTATTCGAATTCTGGATGTTTTTCAATAAGTGAATTAAACACTGTCCCACCAATGTAACCGGTAACTCCGGTACTAAATTATACGGCTACTGTCAGCGTTGGATTCTTGAAGACATCGAGGAGGACAGACACTTACAGGAAGACTTTGGTCGGCATTCTGATTTTGGTTGGGCTTGGATCAAGGGTGTGTATCACACAAGAAAAAATGAAGCTCGAAAGCTTTGTAGGATAGCCAACTAGAATTGATGGTTGATGATGATGAAAAGGTTGACGGGGGCTTGCAAATGTGGATGGAAGGAGATGGAGGAAGATGGAGAGTGGAGGAAGAGTGGTGTGTGAGGTGGTGGGTACATGTATAGATAGAACCGCTGGGCACAGCAAAATTCTTATTTCGCCGACCTACACAACGAATGAATAATCCAAAACCAGAATGAACTCCTAATTTTAAATGTAGACTTAAAACCGGTATGTACCAGGCGGTTTTCCTATAGGTAGGATGACTAATATCATGCCTCGAGTGATTTTATATGGACTCTAGCCCTGTGTCCGAATCGAGTTACATACATGTATGTACTTAATGTATGCACATGCGTGTTCATACATGTATACTCTATGGATGTCTATACTCGTAGTTATCTAACTCAAAAAGGTGTTTCAATAGCAAGAACATGTAACAAATGGTTTGAACAAAGAAATTACGGACTAGATAAGGGCATGAAATTCGTATGGCGGATCTCATTACAGATGGTGAGTCCTTTCTTGGTTGCCATCCCTTCGATTTAGGTAGTCAGGTTTACTGGCCTTCAGCCAATAGCATTTTGGGGTGGGGAGTACTCCGCTCACCCTCTATGGCGAAGAGGAGATGCAGCGATGATCTTCTTGTAAGTCGCAACCAGGGTTAGGGCTTGTGCCTGTGCTGTATATGTAACTGCCGCGTTTGCCCATCTTTACCCACAACAATGGCGTTTGACTACACATGCAAACAAGGCCTTTCGTATGCTTTTGATTCTGCATGTGGTATGATCCAATGCATTACCTGACGTAGAGTACAGTAGTAGACTCGAAACACACCGGCAGAGGATGTTTGAGGGACGTCTAGGTTTAAAAAGTATTGCATTTTATCATCATCATCATCATCATCATCATGTAATGTCGTCCATGAATCGGCTCGGGTCGAGCCGGTATATCAGCTCGAGCTGGCGCGGCTATTGGGAAACAGAGACTCGAGCCTCGAGCCTCGGCGACATGCTCGTAAACTGGCTCAAGCCGGCAGTCAATGATACAAAAAACAGGTTACCTTACCCAAAGTGTAGTAAAATGGCAGATGTAAGCTTCATTTCATGGATCCGTAATAATGTGAGAAGGGATTGATTGTTTAAAGAATCATTCTAGTGGGTAGAAATCCCATTTTTGCTTCTGTTATGAACTCTAGAGTCTAGTTTAGAGCGAGTAAACTGGGCTTGAGATCAACCTCGAGTCTTAGAGAAAATGGCTCAAGCCGGCTCAGGCTTGCTGAAGGAAGAGACTCACTGGGTGAGCCAAAAGATCGAGTCTAAAGCTCAAGCTGGGTCGGCTCATGGATCACGTCACTAAAATCCTTATGGTAAAAATAAACTTATAGGACGCGAGATTCTAGTAGAAATGCCGCGGCTTTGCTAAAGTGAGACCTGGCATATGCATAATTTCCCCTTAATGCCATCAGGCCACTAGTAGTGTAGTTATATGTGAGTCGACTGCGACATCATGGGCATAATCAATGCTCATGAACTGCTGAAAGTTCTCATACTAGGATGTATGCATACCCCAGCAGTTTTCCTCGACTTTCCTCCTACCACTTTGCTTTAAGCCCATGGGTGTACTCGCCAGAGATATCGGTATTCAATTACGAGTATTCAATCACATGTAGTCACTCTTTGAAGGCGTATATATGCCCGCGGCTGCGCCGCCTCACTACATGTACACACTCCTCGCTCAAACGACCACCATAGAAGTGTCGCATGCGGCCTTATGACCATCTCCAAGATCTGCACTTCTGCCTGGTATGAGCTTTAGTAAAATTTGTGTAGACTCATGGCTTGCAATTGTTTATCGCCAGTACAGTACGTAGATGAATATATAGGTGCAGCACCATACAAAAATTCGTGGGAAATGTGCGCGGTAATATCCGTTCACCCACTTTACCTCAGAGCCTTGCATATGTATATACGTACGTATTAATTTGCCGATGAGTTGATATATATCTGGTGGTAATTTTATGTCCAGGGATATGAAGATGAAAGTAGAGGGTACGGGAATACCTTGATTGCTTGTTAAAGTTTTATTTTGGGTAAATTGGTACCAGTATAATTATATAAGTAGAGGACGGCCCTGTATATGTACTACAAGTAGTGGTCATGAGGAGCGACGTACCTCCGGCCATATATGAAATTAATCATCTGCTCGAGGAATCGCCGATAACAAAGGTAATATGTATAAGACTCAGCCCTGTTTAATGCCTCGGAATGGCTCAGGTAAGCGTCGGGTTAGGTGTATACTAATGGTGTTAAATAGAAATCAGCATGCAATTCACGCACGCAGTCGGGGCCACCTGCTGCGCGGCAGGCTGGGCCCCTCCTTACAGCTTGCTCGCGTGAGGTTGTAATTTCGGAGTAGAGTTATATTGATCTTGGACAGAGGACTATTAATTATATATCTAGCTTAGGGTTTGCCATTCAATTAAATGATGATTTGACATGTAGTCTCCCTTAAAGCACCTTGAAACCTTTCGTAATGATAGAGATAGATACCTGACTACATGTACAAGGCTCTGGGATTTAGTGAGTGAACGGATTCTCACCTGTCAACACCCAATTTTGTTCATTCACTTAATGCCAGACCCTTGTATGTATTCTATTTAGATAGATATAAACGCAACCACTCATAAACCAGTATCCAGTAATCTCCACCAGCTCGCTAATATAAGAGTAAAAACCGCTTGTTTTAATGATTTCCATATATTATAATTCCTTAGAGTCCCGCGGAGTTCGTCACCACCCATCCACTCGGTGTTCATAAATCGTGATCGATAGGGGCAGCTAGCTATATATAAATACATATACTCTAGTATTTAAGGTTGCAACTCAGGAAATAGAAGCCAATTCTTCCAAGCAGCTGTTCAATCCTACTAGGGTACTATATTCAGCGGAGGTCATGTAACACTGTCCCGATTTCCCAGTGCAGTGGGTACATGTAGTTGCAAGCGCCCTGGAGAAATGTGATGTAAGCCACAACCCTTCATTTACACGTAGGAATAAGTGAGAAGACACCACGCTGCCAAGGTTGCATGAAGGGTGACTTCTCACTTATCCCCGCCCCGAAAGTACTTCCGCGTCCAGCTGATAGACTGGATCGACGATAAAATCAATCAAGTTCCGACTTGTTCTTACAATTGCCGATTTCAATTACGTTTCACGTACATCAATACCTCCCTCATGCAGATCAGAACCTTTCCTATTTACCGTCAAATAGGATATCAATTCAGGCCTGTCTTGGAAACACGGGAGAACTATATAGCTATGCGTCGGGGTGTGGTCTTGCCCGGTTTGTGACCGGCGTGGCATCGCATCTACAAAACTGCCCAGTGCCACTACCGGCCGCGCTCTTCGCCGGCATCCAAAAGCTTATTTAGTTCTTGGTGTTACATACCCCAGGTTCCCGGAATATTGTCTTTTGTCTAAGGCCCGATATCCCGCAGGATTGCAACGTCTGGAAACGCAATTTTACGTTTTCCCGTGTCTTCCGTAAAAGCAAAAACATCTTGATGTTTTATGAAGAGTCTATCTATACTTTCACCGGAAAGTGTTATAGTAGATATGTGTTCGTAAGCTTCCCATAAAAGGTCACATGTCCTGCTCACTCCTCATACATCCGACTTATGTGTCTGATAGGTTAGCTATGGATTCCTCTCATTCGGTGTATAGACTATGGTACTCTTGTCTTTACTTGGGAATGACGGGTTAGATGGTAATATATGCCCCCGGCCCAGCACATGAAGGTACGGTACGGAGGTACTTGTACTGTAGACAAAGTTGGTTTGCCAAGACTTGACAAGAACGACCCTTTGGTTTTATGAATGGCCGGATTCTACAAGGTCTAAAATACAACAACCAAGGTAGAAACTACAGCCCAAATTTTGCTCTGAAAAACTATTTGTTTATGGCTACCTAGCGGAGAAATTATTTTATTTACGATTTACCGATAGAATGAGAGAGCGAAACGATCGCATAAGCCTAGGTAGATATTGTGAATCGACCATAATATAATTTCCTGAGCAGGTCTGAACACATTTAGCTATTTGTCAACGCAATTACACGTTCATCTACGCTCACGCGGGCTTTTAAAGCGATATTTCATAATCGAGCGCTAAATGCAGTTCACTCGATGCATCATCCAATGGTGGTAGTAGAGATTTCGTGAGATTTGAACTAAATATAATAGAGTTCCGTGTACAGTCTTCACTGATTCCTTCTTTGAGTCAAGTTAGAAAATCTCATGATCCCAAATTTTAGGTTTTTGATAGTCGTTACATGTCAATTTTACTTCGATATCGATTCGCTAGCTTGAACTAGCCATGAATCCTCAATGATCGGGCTTGATATGGGAACTATCATTGTACTCGGTGAGAGAAATCATTGGTGATTATCTTATTCTTCCAGCATATTTCAGTGAATGAGAGGAGAGATAAGTATCATAGATATCATAGCGTTCTGTGTTTTGTTTTTCTATTTTTTGGTGGTTTTCTTATTAGGGGCCTGCAGTATGGTTCTACTTTCAAATATCCGGAGCAGTAGGTATACCGGTAGCAACAAAGTTTTTATTCTCAAGAATTGTAGTGCTTACTCCATAAGGAGTATTGACCAAAATGCTGATGTAATTGGTTCTATAATAGCAGCGAACATCCCGAGATGAGTGAACCATACAGTAGCCAGTGGCTCTGATAGGTTTAACGGGGCAGTTCCATACATCCTGTCTCCCCGTGCTGCATACTTGTAGGCACAATTTAATTGATTATATATTACTGGTATACATGTAGGCACGAGTGATGGCCTATGATCGATAATTGTCATGGGTTTTTTTCTTTTCTTTCTTTAACTCATATAATTGCCATAGGTAACTGCAGTAAGTAGCAAAACAATAGGACAAATATTTTAGTATTTACAGAGAGCCACTTTCAGTTTTTAAGGTTTAGCAATATGCAATAGATAAAAATTTGTTCCGGACGAGCTTAGAAAAAAAAAAGCCAACCGCAGGAAGACTTATAGAATCCCCCTGCCTCTATAATTACTGAGGTGGGCATTATTTCCGCAGAGAAACGAAGTCTTGGGAGAAATTGACAGTGTTCTACCAAAATCTGTACAGTCTTTTCCAGTGGAGAGATTTCGAGATTCGTTATCCAAAGTTGTCTACCTCACAAGGGTACAATTGAACCCTGGTAGACACCAAAAATGCACTAAATAGAGGCCTCGGGCACAAGCAAAGTTGAATTAAAATTATCCAAATCGCTAACATAGACGCATGGTAGATCAACATAATTAATTTTCAATGAAATAATAGCTCCATGGAGTTGTCTTCTGGATAAATATTTACTCAACTCCAAGATTCAAGCCCGGATCTTGAATGGTTGATCCCACACTACCATCACTAGCTCCATCCCAGTGATGGTCAGTTCCAAGAACGCGCTCATCCGCTCATCGCCCGCCACATCCATCTGCACATGAATATTCCGATAACTCACATTCCTATCTGTGGAATATATTTTTCTCTCCATCCTCTCATCTTTTCTGTCCTTCAACTTTGTCTCCCAGTCCAGCTCCATCACACCAGGGACATCAGCGGATGGATAGAAGCTTTGGATTCGGAGATGGTACAACATAAGCCGTGTATCCAGAAACTCCTCGTTTCGGCCAGTAAAATCCATGTCGAAGCTTAGGGCTTCTTTTGATTTTACAACAAATGGAGAAGTCTTTTTAGAATCAGGGGGGGTATCACACCAGCTCAATGGACCATCGCCTTGACCCAAACGGTATTGGTAGGTGGGATCGAGTGGTGAAGTGATGGGAGAGGAGGGAGAAGAGGTGGAGGTAGCAAGGGTGTAATGGTGTGCGGTAGCGTTGTTGGTTTTGTCTTCGAGTTCCCAAAGAATGATTGCTACTTCTTCCTCTTCCTCTTCCTTGCGCCGAGAGACTCTAAACGGGGTAGTTGAGATTTTCGATTCCTTTGGACACTCTGCCTTCCTCCTCCCCACGAATCCACCAACTGGGTCTTTCGGTGACTCGTTTGCAATTTCAAAGACCCGAAAGTGTGAAATATAGCCCCAATCTCCTTGAAATTGATGCCATCTCCTGAAGTTATTATTCCTTTTATCATCACCTACCACCACAACCTTATCACCAATGAGAAGAAGCTCTACCGTTAGACCCATCCCCTCTAGAGATCCGCGCGGTACAGTTTTAACCAAACCCCCAGTCGCTACATCCCACACACATAGTTGCCTCTCCCCGCCTGACGAAGACCTTGAGTACGCCGTATAGTAAGAGCGGGATAGATCACTGAGTATCTGGTAGGAATAGTCGATATATAAAAATTCGAATGTGTCGATCGTACACATCATCGCTGCCTTCACCTCATCGCCGTCTTCATTATAGTTCAAACGGTAACACTCCGTACTAGCGAAGAAACGGGATCTACCCATCTCTACTACTTCCTCGGAACGTTCAACAACCAACACATCACCGTACACCTTTAGCCTCACCACTGGCCTTGTGGGAACTTCCAATTCAATCTTTCCTGTCTTTACTTTCCTCTGACCGTGATCGGGGTCGAAATAAACGACAGATAAGGCTGCTTTCGGATAATGTGAAGACTGGAAAACCAGAAGATCGGAGGAGAATGTCCATATATACGCATCCCTTCTCGATTTCTTAATTGGGAAATGTAACTCTTGTTGTGGGATCCCCGACTGAAGGGCGTTGTAGCGGGCAGAAATGGTGGAAAATGAGGATGGGTTCTGGATGGCACGTGTACGGACTTCGTAGGCGCGAGGGAAGTGCGTACGAAGTGCAGCAGAGAGGAGGGATGAGCAACTGAAGGTCGCGTGCCAGGATCTACAGACCTTTTGGCAACGGGCTATATCGCGAGGTGTTAGGAAGGGGACAAGGTTCAGCGCAATATGAAGGGGAAGAAGATCAGACATTGTTCCAAGGTTATAGGATTCTGTATGTAGAAGATATCGAAATGTACTTCGAGTGCTCAGGGTGAGAAGGAACATATGTAGTGAGCGCGGCTCTCTAGGCAGACATACAGACAGGCATCTTTTCAGGGCTGATGCGGCTGATGCTAGGTAACATCCATAGTGCGTAGCCTGGATTACGCGGTGGATGGAAGATCAAAGGTCGCTGCGCCACAAAGATTAGATTACGGATGCTATTATCTCTTATCGCTATCTCTAGTCTTATCTTAAATCAGATAGTCAATAGTAAATCAATAGGCTGGGTTAGCCTACGACAGTTCCAGCTTGGCGACCTTAACACTGCATGTATGTCACTATTACAGTGAGTGTTTAAACTCCACGTACCAGCTTTCTCACCGGGGAAACCAGAAGGAACTTTTTTTGAGCCCACCTTCCGTATTCGTCAATATAGCTAGCTTCGAAGACTTCCGCATAACAATACGAGTACTGGAGGGTACTCTTGTTAGTTTAAGCTCTCTTCGGACGTGGTTCGGACGTGGTATTCACCTACGATAAATTCGGTTGCATGGTATCAATAAAACTGACTATTACCAAGAGCTAGAGTGTACAATTAGAGTTGAAATGTTGTTTAGTTAAGTAAGGCATGAAGATACTAGACAACCATGGGGAATAAATACCCTAAAGGTATTTGTTAAAATCATGGTCTTTTGTGATTATTTGCCAACCGCCAATTTCAAAAATCTACAAATTGTGGGGCTCCAGAATGGCAGCCGGAGCTGCCAATTTTGAATTTTAGTGGTGCAGCATGCTGTGAGATATACGGGGAGGACCAAAATTACCCAGTTTGGGCACTGTAAATACTCCCTATTGACATCCGCTGTCAGAGCCTAGAATCTCGCCCACCCGGTAGCGCTAGTTCAATAGGCATATAGTGCAAGCCTGTTCGCGCCACTGAAGGCCAATATCGTGGATTTTCTCACCCCGATTCTCTGCGGAATAAAATTCCGTTCTCTGCTGTGAGTAAATGTATGTGACCATCACAAATGCGTAAAGAGATTCTGTTTCTCTGCGGAGTTCTGTCTTCGATTGATATGTATCTCCTCTCGTATCAGGGAGTAATTCCGTCATGCCTTTGCCCTTATGATTTCGAACAAAATATTCTTATTTATTTCTTGAGCCCCTATCTTCTGCAACACCCACTTCCATTTCATTACGTCTTGACAAATCTTCCAAATGTCTAACACAGGTTCCTCCAACCCACTTCAGCACCCGATCCAAGCTGTGGCTTCGGCCATGGGCGTG
Organism: Morchella sp. 2016-41; assembly: GCA_024713855.1. Classification (NCBI taxonomy): domain Eukaryota; kingdom Fungi; phylum Ascomycota; class Pezizomycetes; order Pezizales; family Morchellaceae; genus Morchella; species Morchella sp. 2016-41. The sequence goes on from JAMGZD010000014.1 coordinate 1,637,720, forward strand.
GCTGGTGTGGATCCGCGCCCTACTCAAAGGACTACGCTCTTCCAAGGCGCCAATGATGGTCCTGCCGCGACTGCAGCTAAGATAACTGGCGTTACTCAGGGTGGGATGGGAAGGGATGATGCTCCTTATCACACTAACAACGAGGGTATTCCCTGGCCTGATATCGCACATAGTAAGAACGTGGGTGGGCTGCCGTTGGTGAGCGATACCTTTTTGTTACAGAAGCAGCAGACGTTCAATAGGAGCAAGACTTTGGAGAGTGAGTAATATTATTTCCGCTCTTGTTAAGATTGAAGTACTGTTATCTCGCAAAAAGATTAATATTGATCGGGCGGAGCGTAGGAATGGTGCACCCGGCTGGTTCAGGAGCGTTTGGATACTTTGAGTGCACTAAGGATATGTCGCACCTCACTAAAGTATACACCCAAAACCCTGATTAACCCTAACCCTTTTCAACTCAGTAAATCACCAATCAGGAAAGAACGCTAACAAACCTCGCTTCTCATAGGCAGGTCTTTACACTGAGGTCGGGAAGAAGACTCCAATTTTTATTCGCTTCTCCACCGTCACCTTTGGTAAAGAGTTCCCTGACTCTGGCCGAAACCCTCGTGGTTTCGCCATCAAGCATTACACTGAGGAGGGAAACTACGATATTGTTGGCCTTAACTGGGTATGTCCCCTTTTTTTTGCGTAAGATATCTTATCCTTTCTCGAAAACCATCTGATATACCTATTTTTATAGCCGATCTTTTTCTGCCGTGATCCAATTCAAGGACCTGATGTGATCCGTTCTCAGCAGAGGAATCCAGCAAACTTTTTACTGGATTATAACAGTTTATTTGATTTCTTGGCAAATGTCCCAGAAAGGTATACAGTCCTTCAACTATGTTTAAGTGGGGAGACAAGAATTAATAGAATGAGCTGATTACAGTAATCACGCGGGCATGATGTTTTTCAGTAACCATGGAACCCCTAAGGGATGGAGATACGAGAATGGTTATGGATGCCATACCTTCAAATGGTATGTTTTGGATTTCTCTACCCGGTTATTCGTAATCAGGCTTAGCTAATTCGATAGCGAATTAGGGTTAACAAGAATGGAGAATTTGTATATATAAAGTATCATTTTATTGCAGATCATGGCCAGGAGCAGTTTACCTGGAAAGAGGCTGTTCGTATGTCTGGTGAGTATCCGCCTTGTATTTTTATTGGACGTGACTGACAAAGATAAGGTGAGGACCCCGACTACGCTAAGAGGGATCTCTGGCAGGCCATCGAAAGAGGTGAGAAAATCACCTGGACCGCTAAAGTCCAGATTATGAAGCCCGAGGAGGCCGACCCTATCAAGCTTAAATTTGACCCATTTGACGTGACCAAAGTTTGGCCCAGAGGCCAATTCCCAGTTCGTATCCGCCAGAATTTTCATCCATCCTTTCACAGTACTGATATTTGAGAGTAGATGCAAGAATTCGGCAGGCTTGTTCTAAACAAAAATCCCGAGAATTACCACCGTGACGTCGAGCAAGCTGCTTTCTCGCCTGGCAGCATGGTCCCCGGAATCGAGGACAGTCCCGACATGCTGCTCCAATTCCGCACATTTTTCTACCGTGACGCGCAGTATCACCGCCTCGGTGTAAATCTACACCAGGTCCCTGTCAACTGCCCATTCATGTCCCAATCCTACTCCAGCATCAATTTTGATGGCCCCTTACGCGCGGACGCCAACACTGGTGGCAACCCTCATTACGTTCCCAACAGCTTTGACAACCGCTTCCGCCCTGACACCGCCGAAGCGCCATACCAAGTTGCAGATGCTGTCGTCTCCCGCCAGGGTCACCACTACTCTGAGGGAACTGATAGGGAGTATGAACAGGCGCGTGAGCTCTACAACAATGTGATGGGCTGTAAGGCGCGTGCTGATCTACACACCAATACGGCAGCGGTTCTGAAATTGGTTGATTATGTTATTATTCAGGTTAATTACCTTGCACAGTGCTATTGTATTAGCAGTAAATACGCGAAAGCAATCTATGATTTGTTGCCTGGGGAGAGGTTCGATTTCCAGCAAGTTGTGGATGCTTCAACGACTGCAATGTCCCGCGGAAAGGAAAATAAGTTTATGCCGTTTGCTGAGAACCACCGCTTGGTTGGAGGAAAGCCTACGCTCCAGACTTATGGGGCGTAGAAGGGAAAGATCCGAATATACATACATACATGTAATCACTTATACATAGGGAGGATTTTTATTTTGTTGAAAAATATAGTAATGGTTACCTGAAAATGCGGTGCTTTCCATTACTAGTATACGACATACGTACATGTAAGCATATATGAGGGTCTGAACTTTTCGGGGATCTAAATACTTCGAAATTATGCATGTACTTAAACACAAGCCGCAGATAAATTAATCTTTGAGCGACTATGACAGAGATCTCCCATAAAGGCACTGAAACTTACCTGTTACATGCTTTGATTCCATTCTTGTTTTTATTGGAAATCTGGAGGTCCCTCATTCCGTTCTTGACATGATCATGAACTGCACGCATTATGCTCGGCTAACGAAACGCTTACATGGGACGTGCTGACGATTGAATCATAATACCTCACTCGGCCCCCATTACCCTACTCTCTAAAAAGTTAGGAAATAACAAGATTTAAATCCAGCTGAATCGATCGAAACAATTTATGCATGCACAGATAGCTGTTCATGAAAGACGTTGTCGTTTCCCAAGCCAACCACCCAACCCTAACCCTCACTTCCCTGCATCAACCCTGGTCTATCTCACGAATGGGCCAATGATCAGTTGCACACGTACACCACCGGATCGCAGGGAATGGAAACATGATTAACTGATCGCTAAGATTCCCGACAGGTAGGGCTAAGGAATCGAACCAACGATAGGCATCTTTGTGACGTTCGGCTCGGGCCGTGCACACGATCTTTTTGGTCGCCGGATATATATATCTAAATCCAGTTAATTGGATCTGATCGATCATATATAGAGTGAGATTCATATACCCATGAAAACGGATAAAACATCCACGATACCAGACTGTAAGCCTTATTATAAACTTGAATATTTCAAAAAACCAAAGAAACAGGAACGTGTACACACATTATCCTGTCTGTGCTAGGAGTTGAGCCACCCGGTAAGTTCCACAACAGAATACTATGGGATTCTAGACTGATTTTTCGTAATTCTCCGAGCCGCGTCAAGGCGAAATGTCACTTGACGAAGGACTAGAGTACATGTAGTGTATGTTTACATGTACAGCATGTACATATACACGTAAGAACAATGAATTCTTTTTTCTAAACTGCGGTCTCTCGAGCAAGACAGTTTCTCGCCTACCAGAAACAACTCATGTGTGATTTTTTTATTTTTTATTTACAGAGCTCCGGCGGCAGCTCCTCCACAATATAATATACATGTATGTACCCCCTAGTGAGTAGGCTAGGAGGAATTAAAATTGGGCTGCCTATGCCAGGTGGCTTCCAATATTGCTACTCCACACATCAGAATCGAATGGTACTTATTGGCACGCCTTGTGAGTGGAGTACCGGCCTTGAGTCAATTTATAGTCGTATTTTCCTGGAATTAGGTCTTATTGGCTAGCTATTGTGCGAAACGAGATGCCCAAAACACAAGGTCATATATCAATATGACACTATCACCGTTATTGATTCATATAGTTGATACGGTAATATTGTGTAACACCACAAACTCAATTACATGTACCTTGAGCGGGGTTGACGCGTTCTCCACATCAATGGAACGAAGTGGCGCGCCTAGTATCAAGTATGTGCACTCATCTTCGATGAGTGATAAGTAATCATCGCGATATACAGATTGCTGATATCAATGTACAAAGAATTGCTCGTGTACAACAATTGTCTAGATGGTTACTTTAAAATAGCCCTCCCATCGTGTAGTAAGGGGTACTGCATCTCAAGAACAGCGTTCTCTTGCTCTCTCGAAACAATGTGTTGGTGCTGGCCCTGTCGCAGTCCTTGCATCTCCGTAGAAGAGGTTGATTCTTCAGAGAAATCGTACTACAGAGCCCGTCCCAGTTCCAAACATGATCTATACGCACAGTCTACCAGCTCCAAAAAGAGCAAATATCTCTCCTCAGTGAGTAGTGTCGGCTCTGATGGAAGCTCAAAGGCATCAAGTCTGCCAAAGAGTTCCTCAAAACACCACACAACCCAGAATACCACTACGACCAGGACTACGACCACAAATGTCCCTACACGGCGGATCCCCGAGAAGCCTCAAAAGAAACATAAGTCTCATTCGATCACCGCTGACAGCCCGCCAAAGCGGAGTCCTGAGACAGCTCCTAATGGAGACAAGAAATCATCTTCACCGAAATCCCAACGCGGACGAAACTCATCAACATCTAGTAGTGAGAGATCATCTCGCTCAAAGTCACGGCGGGGAAGAAACCCATCCACGGCTAGTAGCCAGAGGTCACCTCCCTCAATATCAAACCGAGAGAGACATCCATCTACCTCCAGTAGTGAGCGGACGAGCCCATCGAAAGGTCTATATTCATCAAAGCCAAAGTCGTCACGCGGTAGAAGGGATATTGAGATAGATCCCGCTATAACGAAAAAGAAAATCTCGGAATCTGTTTCGTCTGGATCCTCTACCTTGGTTGAATCAGAAGAAGAAGACATTTCCACGAAAAACCCTTCGACAGAGACACTCCTTGATGTGTCCCAAACGTCTCCTTCTCCCACGCCCTCACTACGTCGCTCCCGACGTAAGCTTGAACGAAAATACACCATCTCGAATGTAAGAACAGATGATCTAAGAACGGAAGATCCAAAAACAGAGAACCAAAGGGCTGTGACTATCACACCCAGCATTTCTATGCAAAATGGAAGAACAGAGGATCCAAGAACAGAGGATCTAAGAACAGAAAGCCCAAGAACGGAGGGCCCAAGAATAGAGAACCCAAGAATAGAGAACCCAATAATAGAGAACCCAAAAAGAGAGGGCAGTACAACAACTGTGACTGTTACTCCCAGTGCTGCTGTAACCGGTTCACCGCCTGAACGAAGGCGTCACCGGCCCACTACTCAGAGTACACCAGCGGGAGCTTTTAATCCAGTAGCGAAATCCCCACAGGCACCCGCCGTCAAAGTAAATGCTCCCGTGAGGCGCCAACACCGCAGTACTGGGGAGAAAGCTGCCGCCCAGGAGGGACCGTTTAACCCACTACTTGGGATGTCTTTGTGTGATTCCTATGGAAACGCTGTAGCAGACCCAGCAGGTAAGAGAATCGTTTTCTCTTGGTTTGAGAACTTAAAGCATCGTCTATGCACCATGTGTAACGAAAGGCCCTAAAAGCGTTGCTGACATCTCATAGCCACATGTACAGATACCAATCTTTCGACTTCATCAACTCGTCGCCCGAAACTAGCCAATGGCCCACGGTCCCCGGAGGAATTTCAACAAGACATATCAAGCTTTGTTCAAGCCATGAAACTTGATACATTTTACTCAGAAGACGACCCCTACGTGCAGAAGGTGTCTGACAGGGCGGCAGAGCTTGTGAGGAGGAAGGCCACTATAACGTCTGATGATGAGGACACTTGTATACCTGATAATATAGCCGGTATGGCAAGGGTGGCTCTATATGATGTTGTTTTACTCTGTGGTATGCTACAAGTTACGGTAATTAAGGTCATAGAGAAATTTCGCTAACGCGACACCCCAGACGATAGCTCCTCCATGCAGCATGACAGACGAATACCAGCCTTGCAAGAGATGGTTAGACGTATTGCCAAAATCACCGGGTTGTTTGAGACAGAAGGAATCAAAGTGAGATGTCTCAACTCAAAGCAAGACGGCGAATTCAACAATATTAGAACTTTGGAGGACGTTGAGAAGATCATGTCAGAGATAAAGTTTAGTGGGCTATACACTAAAATCGGAACTAGTCTGTGGGATAAAATATTGAAGCCATTGGTATTTGACAAGATCGATTCAAATAATCTCACACGACCATTATTAGTTTCGATAATAACAGACGGCGAGGTATGATCTAAATTCAAGTCCGCTTTAGTTCTGGCAGCTGACTGTCTGAATAGCCTCTGGGGGAGGAGCCTGATGCCTTCAAAAACATGGTTGCGAACTGTCGAAGAGAACTAGTGAGGCGTGGATATAACACTTCCCGTAAGCAACCTATTCTCTGTATAAATTCACTAGATTTCTCTTCTGAACACCACGCTATTCCAGTTGTTGTATTTCAAGTCAATCAAGTCGGGAATGATATCCAAGCGACAAGGTTCATTAATGGACTTTCACGATCTCGGAATGTCTATTGCACCACAGGTCAGTCTCGACACTCTAATCTAATCGTATTCCTGTTTAACGATTTTATAGAACTAGTCGATACGAAATTCGAGAGGCTGAAGGAAAATAACCTACAACTAGAGAACTGGGTATGTAGCTGTCTCAAGCACGCGGGTTTGGGTTATCCTAACTAATTTCCCTCAGCTCGTTACGAGATTGACTCAAGGAATTTTCCCACCACCGGATGCGGACGAATAGTTCGCGGATGCTATATTACAGCTACACTGCAGGTTTTGATAATGGTTCTTAATAACTCTCATAGATCTTAAACACAGTCCTGGTGAACCTCCACCTTTGATATGCTCTTTTGTTTATCTCCTTCAAACTGTATTCCTCATAATTTTGTATATTACTATTTTATAAATTAATTGACCTGGTGTCTACCTTCTATATAACAATCTTTCCGTTCATTTCTGAAGCTATTCCCAATGAGACGAGGTGTCTTTTAAACTCGTCTCTGGTCTCTCGGTCCAGCTCTCTACCCTAACAGCAAAGATATGCTGTGGTGCTGTATGGAAGCCCCAAGCGGATCTCTCGGGAAGACCCTGAGGGAAAGTGACAAGGCTCAGCGGCTGTCTCGGTTAAAGACCCTCACATGTAGATTTCTACCAGCTGGAATCTTTCCACAACTTTCTTTCGTAATAGTCCCATAAATTTGTTCAGTTTACATGTAGTATTCCATTTCATTTCTTTCGTTGTTTACCAAATAGTAGACACGGAACAACGCATAGAACATCCCAAATCAAAGAGAGAGAATACAAAACGCAAACCTTACAGCGTTGTGGAGGCAGCCCTGAAATCCGGTGTGTCACACTTATGATTGAAATCGCCACTTCATCAATTAAGCGGACAATGTTGGATGCCTAGCTAATATGTACTTACATAACTCAGCTACAATCTAACTGAAAATGCGAGTGACGGAGACAGGGATAATTGGTATGGAGAATTGCTTTGGTCTACACAAATTATCTTTGTCATCGGCACCTGCATTTTCAGGTTCTTATGGTTGATGGCGAGTATAACCAGTATTGGTGCCTCGAATGACGACTTATTTACACATGTACACCACCCTCACACTGATGTACCTACATAGTGTATAAGCTGTGTAACAGCCTGAAATGAGCGACGTGTCTTCGTAGTGGGGTTGAAATGAGTCGACAGCCTTACTTATGTATGGCTTGATATCGTATTTGGGGACAAGGCTTGAGCATGCATACTTACATGTAGCTATAGTTATACTTATCTGGATATCCTACCCACTTGATTAGTAACACAACTCGGAAAGAGCGCTTGGGGGATATATTGATAGGCCCTTTGCATGATACACTAGCATAGGGTTTGGAAGTGAGGGGTCAAACTCTCTGGCTGGGTGGATATATACTCCGCCGTTAAATCAGCCCATCGATCGACTTTATCTCCCTAGAGAGATGGCGACAAGCACGGTATCCGGTCGTATCGATCTGATATACCTATGGGTACTTGGCTGGAACTTTATCGAAGGTGCTCAAGAGCGTCACGGGGTCGACGAATAAGGTTGCGATATCGAGGCCTTCTTGAAACTTAATCAGGCGCGCCTTCAAGTTCAAGCAGCAGATGATAGAATGATCGGCTGGTGCAAGTCGTTACTAAACAACTATGTACCACCACCACCGTGGATACAAGGGGGGGTGGTGGATCCATGGATCCATATGTCAAAGTTGAGTGAGACATACTCAACCGACTGGGTGAGGTGAAAGGGTCATGGGTGTGGTGGCACCTACATAGCTATGTACCTACATACATATCCTGGACCTTCACGGCGTCTAATGGGGGCCGAAAGGTGTGACTTGTGTCCAAAGATTCTTTGATCTTGGTACACATGTATACATAGTAGTCAAGTACCAAACTTCCTATAACTGTGGCGCTTGGCCCCCACAGAAAAGTGCTTACATACTGTGCCATACCAAACTGGAAGCACGTGGATAACCAAGCCAGCTTGGAACGCTCCACCGTTACACAGAGACCAAACCGTGTGATCAAGTGTGATCAAGTGTGATCAAAAGCGCCGACTCCACTACTAAACACATGTCAGAGATGGGTCTTGAAAGTCAACTATATGTCAAAACGTCTAAGTGGATGTCCAAACCACGGAACTGTTTTGTATAACAAGCAACCCCCCGTGATCACAAAACCCTATGCAGGAACTAGATGTGTCGCGTGGCATATAGTACCTGAACAATATGGCCATCTCGGATCCCAGATTTAGCTCCTTTATAACTACCCTTTTAGTCCCCGGTTTCCCTCCATCTATCGATTCAACAACATAAGAAAAAAAACACGTTTACCTCAAGAATGCCTTTCATCCTCGAGTCTCAAATCGACTCCTTCTACAGCGAGATCAGCGGCCTCCGTGCGCTCAAAAACCACGTCGAGGCCTCGCACAAGCCGTTCGACATATATGTGCCCCATAGGCCTGGGCGCAAGGCTCGGGCAGGGAAGATTGTGGTTGAACGAGAGCGCTGGGAGGAGCTCATGCTGGAGAAGATGGGCCTGGAGGAGAGATTGGAGGAGCTCGAGCGGTTGATTGATGATGCGGAGCGAAGGTTGAAGAAATCGCAGATTATGGAGAGAGAGGAGGTGGAGGCGATGTTTTGGTAGTGGTTGGGGAGGGTGGGGGGAGGAAGAGCGATATACATATATGGTGGAGATTAATTTTGGGCCGTGGGGAATAGGTGGTGAAATGTAGTTGTATGATAATGGCAAGGGAATAGATAAACCGTGGCTGTGAAGTTAATTTTGAGGTGGTTAAACATATTGTTGCTGGCGCACACCCTTCTCGTAATTACATCATGGGTTCTCACTCGTTCATGGAGGTCAACCACTGCGGGATGTTATATGTGTTGATTGATTGATTGATAATGCACTAATTCTGGCTATCACCAAGAGGAATATCGAATGGTGTTCTACACGAGCTCCTATACACCAGATGGCTTGTGTTAGCTTCATTTATCGATACCAGCTGCGAACCCTAAGATCACTCGAGCTCATCCCACTTTCAACAAACACCCTCTCCCACCACAACCCCGATTTGGTTCCATAAAGAGAGAACAACCAACTGTAAGATGCATCGTGTATGACATTTGTAACTATTTACATACAATTCCTCTCTCACACTCATGCTTTTTTTGCACTCAGCGGACCGTTACACCCACCATGCTCCCAAGAAAAAAAACACCAAGAGACCGAAAAAGAAAAGAAAGAGGAGGAAAAAAGAAACGATGGTACGTATACAATCTACAAGCTATTCTCCCACGCCATCAACTCCTTGATATTCTCCGCCAACTTCTTCTCCGCCTCAGGCGCCAACCTCTGCAGCGGCTGTCTGGGGTACCCTCCATACCCATAGTAACTCTGGATCGCACTCTTCGTCCCCGGGATGGCCGTCTTGGTCAGGAACCAGTCGCCCTTGGACAGCGCAATCTGCGCCTTGGTCGCCTCCTCAATCTTGCCCTCGGCAAACAGGTTAAACACCTTCACACACGCCTTTGGCACCACATTGGCTCCACCCGCAATCACGCCACTCCCGCCCACCAACAGCCCCTGCAGCAGAAAGTCCGCCATCCCCGCAAACGCCATGTACCCGCTTCCCGCATCCGTCGCCGTCGCCGCCTTCTTTGCCAGCGCCACACGCGCAAGCTTCCCCGTGTTGCCGCACGTGAACTTTGTCCCGATGATGTTCGGGTGCTCCGACAGCCGCAGCAGCAGGTCGCTGTCCATGTCGATCCCCGCAACGGCGCCCGGGTAGTTGTACAGCACAATCGGGATCGGCGAGCCGTCGGCCACGCGCGTAAAGTACTGGTAGATGGCCTCCTCGGTCATGGCGTAGCGGTAGTAGCTGGCGGGGATGAGCAGCACCGAGTCGCCGCCGGACTCGGCGGCCTCCTTGCACAGCTCGATGGTGCCGCGGACGGACTGCTCACTGCACCCGACCATGACGGAGACTTCAGGGAAGCCGGCTTCGTCGAGGGCGTCACGGGTGGCGCGGGTGATTTTCTTCTTCTCCTCGCGGTTGAGGTGCACGGCCTCGCCGTTGGAGCCCATGGGGATTAGGCCGGCGAGACCGGCCTTTGCGAGGCGGACGGCGTGCTTCTTGATGGTGGGGTAGTCGACATCTTCGGTGACAGGGTCGAAGAAGGTCATTGTAGGAGCGTAGATTCCGGGTCTGAGAGGTGCCATTTTTGGAGATGTGAGGTGGTGGGATACTGCTAGTAGCTGGTTCTGGTTCTGGTTCTTTCTTTCTTTCTTTCTTTGAGCTGAGACGAGCTGTGAGATGAGATGGGGATGTGCTGATATTTCGAGTTGTTGGTGGAGTAAGAGATATGAGGGAGGTTCTTATATCTCACGATGATAACTCTCCCTCCACTCCGCTCCACCCCCCCCCCACCTCTTCTCCCCTCATCGCGGCGGGAAAACCTTCGTACAGCTGCAGTAATTGCTTACCTTCCCTCTCTCTGTCTGCATACTGTATCAATTAGCCCGGGTATTCATCCTCATGACCATCTCCTAGCTATTCTACCCAGGAATTTAGCCTGATGGAATGCTTCTACTCTACAAGCTTCCCACACTCGATATCCCACCCCCCCGTATGTGCAAAGAAGGCCGGCAAAAAGGTACATATATTTTTTACCTACTTAAAGCCCGCTGCTGCCCCCCGCGGGGGGAGTAGGGGGTTGGGCGTTAATGCTCGGTGACAGGCAAGCCGTATATATCTGCGCTGCACAAAACGCCGAAGAAGGGCGGGAATTCGGGGTATTAGGGCGGGGCTATTGGAGGGAGGGTATAATAATATAATATGCCCATTACTCACTTGGATACCCTACACGGTTCATTTTATCCGCCACCAAAAGCCTTCTGGAAAAAAAATAAAATTTTTATTCAGTAATTGCAAAGACGTTGCAAGGTGGATTGTAATTACGCCGGAGACATCCAGCCAACTCGGGGGATATTGGTCCGAGGGCGCGTTGCTGTGCCGACGTGGGCCGAGCTAGCTGTCGGGGTTCGGCAGGCGGGGGGGGGGTTTTTTGCCTGTCCGAGTGGTTACCGAGCTGCATGGGATGGGTGCAGCGGAAAAACTACAGTACCCATATGGGGGACATCCTGGGTGGGTCTGTTTTGCTACATAGATATGTACCTACATGTAGGTAGGTACATGTAGCTGCGAACGAGAATGATGTACTGCTGTTGGGGGTGTTGCGATGCGGATCAATTGAATGTCCCGAGAGAGAGAGAGAGAGAGAGAGAGAGAGAGAGATCGAGAGAGAGGGAGAGGGAGAGGGAGAGGCTAGCTAGTAGAGTCGAGATGGTGATGTGAATGAATGAATTGGGGTGAGTGCTTAGAGAGTGCTGGGAGGTGTAGATTGGACGGTGGGAGAGCTGACTGAGTGGGATGCTCTGATTGATTTAGTCCCTGTGGTCGCTTTCTCTTTGCGCCGTCTGTCTCTGAAGACCTTTGGCATAAAAAGCTGCGACATACATATACGCCTCAGTACCAGTGCGGGCTCTCTTCTCGTACAATTGCGATAATATTACGCCTCGTTGATGGCGCCGAGGGGGGGGTTTGAGATTCACAGCTTTACAGCACATTGCAACCGTTTCACACTTTTGCACAAGATATCACTCACACCAACAAACACTTTTGCACAAGATGTCACTCATTTCAACAACCATTTCACATAATGTTGCTCATACCGAGAATATCTCCACAGGCACAATTAAACTTCAGATATCATATCAATCATTGACTATCTACATATCTCATCATCACATAACCAAAAATCTAATTAATTCCACCTCTCTCTCACATATCCCCACCCACTACGCCTCGTTCTCGGGCCAGTAAACCGTGTTCGCCGTGCCATTAAACTCCACCAGTCTATCCGTCGTCTCATTATACAGGCAATACTTCAAATCCGTGCCCGTGCCGATCCAGTACGGCACTGTCTGCACATTGTTCCCAATCTCCTTGTCGCAGATGGTCTTCACGTTCTTGATCTGCGAGTCCTTGATGCGGAACTCGTCGCCAAAGTTCGGGTTGATGATGGCCATGCGGTTGCCATTGACGGCGATCACGTTCTGCACGGTTGCGTTGCGCTTGGCCTGGTTGAGGCAGTTGCCGCACGACTGGTAGAAGGTGCCGAAGGTGTCGGCGTAGAAGCCTGTGATGTTGAACTTGCCGCCGAGGGAGTTGTCTTGGAAGATCTGGGGTGGGTGTTAGTATTGGTATACGATCAAGCTTGGATCCGAAGCTGCGGATACAATAATATACATATCGGCTTGGGAAGGGAAGAAGACAAACCTTGTCGGTGGCATTACGGGCACCACCACCAATGACTCGGAGTTGTGTGTTGAGGCCCTTGCTTGTGAGGGCGTCTTCGCAGACATCCTCCCACCACACGTTCTCAACCCACGCATCACCGAGCGCATGTACGCCCTCTGCCTGGTGCTTCCCAATCACCACATTCCTCAGCGTCGCTCCCGGGAGCAGATTAAACACCGTATCCGCATCCGTCCCCTACCGATTCGCCCCCCAGTCAGCAGCCTTTCTCCACCCAGTATACTGCCAAACAAGGGAAGCAAGAAATAGGACATACCTCAGCCTGCTCATTGCAGCTCCCCTCAACCCTCTCGTACCGCTTCATGCCGCCATCAAAGATCTCGCCCGGCTGCACGTAATACGCACTCTCAAACACGACTGTGTCCTCGCGGCTCGGGTTTGGAAAGTCAATGACTGGGTATGCAAACTTGGATGGCGGGCGGCCGCCGAGGTCGCCCTGTGTGGCATCTGAAACGCCTTGTGCGCCGTCGCCCTGTGACTGGCGGCGGTGGAGCGTGGAGGTGGAGGGCCGTGCGAGGGCACTGCTGGCCGCGAGAAGGAGGAGGAGCGTGGCGTGCATTTTAGGCCGTGGTGGTATTAGGGGAGGGGGTGTGAATTAGGGAGTGGGGTTAGGAGGCTGGTGAGAGAGATGAGGGAGGAGAGGGAGGATTTGGGAGTGGTGAGGACCATATTTATAGTGGGTTTGAGGGGGCAATTGCTACCGAAGGGGATTGCGGAGGGGGTTGTGGTGGGTTGAGATCTGGTAGCTAATGTCCCGAGTGCTATCGTCTATCCCGGGGATTCGAGGTTGGAGTAACGAGAGTTAACGGGTACAATGTAGTGTACTGTGGGGGCGGCGGGGGGGGGAGGTGGAGGTGGAGAGGGAACGAACAAGCTCCCGTTCTCGCCGCGTGGGTAAATGGTATGGAGGTACATGTACATGGGCGAGGAGGCGTAGGTCTAGGGAGAATAGGTAAATTCATGTGTGCAATACCTAGGTGTATACATGTAGCTGGTACATATCTGAGAGCTGCTGGCTGCCGTCATGCTGTCTACAGAATTGTGCCTAGCACAAGGGATGGAGGAATCTTGGCTGCGCTGCTGCTATGCCGTATGCTGTGGAGGGAGGTGGCCGTCCACGGTGGTGGTAGTGTGGTGGTAGTGTGGTGGTGGTGGTGGTGGTGGTGCACGTCTGCCAAGCTGTGCAAAAGTGAGAGAGAAAAGAAAATGGTGGCCAAGAGATGGGGATAATATACTGGGCTGGGCGCGGGGTAGCTCAGAGTATGGGGAAGTGGAATCTGGGGATGTAGTTCCCGGAATGAGGTTCTGTGGGGGGGGGAGGGGGGGGGGTTGTTGTTGGCGGTGGTGGTGTAGTGCATGTAGCTACAGCAGTGGTAGTAGTACTGGGGAGGTTATACTCTACTCAGTTGTGGGGATATGCATGGTATGTTCTGGCTACGTTATATTACTTTAGAGTTGTTGGGCAAGGAATGGGGCAGAGTGGAGTCGCACAGAGCGAGAGTACACAGACCGGTACAATATAGCACGAGGTGCCAGGGGCAGGGGCAGGGGCGTGGGCGTTATGTACTTCTACATACATAGTTAAAGCAGTAGCTGTAGGCTGGAATCATAATTAATACAAGCTTAAGATCCTTACTCTTGAGGCTAAAGTGCATATTTCCCGGGAACAACAACCATGGGGCTTAATTAAGCTTGAGCTAGCTAGCCAGAGCCTGTAATCCATGTGCGGTCGTTTGGGGGCTTTGTACAGTGTTCCCTGTGTGTTCGCTGTATAATAATCATGTATGGTCGTAATTTCAAGGCAACAAGTAATCGTCAACAGGTTCACATAGTAACCATGTATGTACCAGCACTCTTTGTCCTCCTTCTGCGCTCTGACAGGTCCGGCAGTACAGTACTAATCGTAGAAATCACAAACATCACACCTGCGTGACAACCCGTCCTGTAAGGTTATGCTGCCAATTAGTGAACAAGCTATTGATTGCCGTTTCAAGCATCTGTTCCTGGCAGCTTCCTTGCTGCCTAGCTAAGTTAGGGGTTAGTTTTAGGTCGCAACCCATGGCCACTCAACAGGGCTACATGTATGTACTTACTAATTACTTCACCCGTGAGGGCAAAAAATTAGTAGAGCGGCTACAAACAGCTAGAATCAAGGGTGATAGCTCCATGCAGTAGTGCAGCTACTGGCAGCAGTGGTGCTAAGCAGTAGTAGCAGTAGTAGTTAGTATTAGTAGTAGTTAATAGTAGTTGGTAGTAGTAATAGTAGTAGTGGTAGTAGTAGTAGTAGTAGTAGTAGTAGTAATGCTCCTACTAATCCGACCCACACACCCACCCACAACCCTCCAACCAGAATCTTTCCCTACCACAACAAACAACCCCCCCCCCCCCAATATCAAATCCACCCAACCCAAACCCCCCCACCGGGTTAGGGTCCCCCCCCCCCTCAAATTCCACCGGCCGGGTAACCAGTCCTCTCTTTCCCCCCAAATGGCCTGCCATCCAATCCCTTCCCTCTCTCCGCCAAGCACGCCACTTTAAATCCCCCCCCGGTCAGCTTGGCCTGAGCGGGGCTGCCTGTTTTCGTCCCTGTCAACCGCATCCATGGATCAAGCAACCTCCCCGAGTGCCAAAATCAAAGAGCCGCGAGAGAAATTGAATGCGACGCCCGAGGATGTCTACAGCCTACTGGGGTACTCTTGGGGCGAGCGTCGTCAGATAATCACAGGTAGGTGATGATTTCCTGGTCTTTTTTTTGGGGGGGGTTTTTCTATTACAAATAGTTTCCCCAATTTCATGGGGGAGTGGGGGTGGAGGAGAGAGGAGAGGGGGTGTGGGAAAAGATATCGTGGAAACCTTTTTTTTTGTAAACGTTTACTATAACCCAGGTTGTGGGGAAAAGGCTAGGACTAGGAGGAGGTGGTGGTGATATCTGTTGATGATCTACCCTTATCCGAGAGAAACTATCATAGATACCCAGCTTCTTAATATTCCTCCACCCCCCCCCCCCTGCCTTACCTCCCTGCCATACTTGCTTACTTTACTTATCACTGCTACTACTACCACAACTGCCACTACTACCACACATGCTACCACATTATCGAACTACATACTACCACAATTACTATTCAAAAAAAAAAAAAAGAGAGAGAGGGATGATGATCACTAACACTTATCTCTTGTCCGGCCCACCGCAGTCGTCCAGAAGGTCTACCAACGCCACAACATTGCCCAGCACGACATGGGCTACCGCAAGATCGACAAGGACCTAATCGACAAGGCCAAAGCCGACCTTCTCGCAGAGCTTCCGAATCTCTTCAAAAAGTGCGACTCGGACTGGTTCGCCGACTGGGCCCTGAGCCGTCGCCACAAGACCCGGAACACGAAGAAGACGACGACGCCGTCGGGGTCGAGCTCGTCGTCGGCGTCGAAAAGGGACGCGCAGGCGCTGGATGAGGAGCAGATGATGATGATGCAGGCGGTGGACATGGGCGACTCGCAGAGTGCGGGAAATAATAGTCCAGAGAATAAAGGTTAGCTTTTTTTTTTATTTCTTTTGAGATTTTTGTTTTTGGAGATTTTTGTTTTGTTTGTTTTGCTTGTTTTTGGTTTGGTTTGGTGGTTGTTTTGGTTTGTTTTGTTTTGCGGGCGGGGTGCCTGGTTGGGATGATTGGATGGACGGAGAGTGCTGAACGTGTGCGGTTCTGTGTCTACGTGAAGTGCCCCCACCCCCGCCGCCGCCGCTGCCAATGCCTCCGTCGACGGGAGCCAACACGACCAGCACCCCAACGACGACCGCAACGGCAGTGACAACCTCAACGACGGCGACGACGACGGGCTCATTTAGGCCGTGGTAGCTACATGTAGAGGGTGGGGAGCGGGGACCGAGGTGGGGGGCGGGCGAGATCGGGAAGGGGAGCTTGTGGAGGAGGCTGGAGGAACCTGGCGCATGCACGTGCCCAAGGTGAGAGGAGAGAAAATATTTAGAAAGGCCTACTTCTATTCTACTTGGTCCAGCGAGCCTAGCTTGATCATGGCTGTCTGTTGTTGGCTGTATGTGGGTATGCGGCGGTGGAGAAATTTAATTTTTATTGATTATTATTTCATACCCACTCAACCTTTCTGCAACGTCACTCATGATCATCATGATCACTGTCTCTAGCGCCCGTTTGCACCAGCTCAAGTTGTGTTCAAATTTAACCTTTTCTTCTTTTCTTCTCTTCTTCTCCTGTTCTTTTCTTCTTCTCCTGCTTCTATGCCTACCTATGCCTGTGCCATGATGTCCGCACTCACCAATACCCTGCATTGGAGAGGGGGTTGGGGGTGGGGGTGACATGAGGGAGAGGTTTCTTTGTCTGGATCGCTGTCTGTATTGCCGTCTGTATCGCTGTCTGCATCGCTGTTGCATCGCTGTCTGTATCGTTGTCTGTCTGTATAATCGTGATCTTCTATGTCGTCTCGTCGTCGTCGTCGTCGGAAGGTACCCAAGGTAGCAAGTAGATGCAAAAGTCGTGCCTCCATTGGCCTTGTTGTTATTGCTGTTATTGCTGCTACATGCTCCTGTATAGGGCATGTCTCTGCCGTGGACGTGGGTGCGAGTGTGGGAGAGGGCGTGGTAGCGGGTACCGTATCCCCTGGTGGCAGCGAGTAAGGTTGTGTCTGTGTCCATGTCTCGATGTCTCTGCGTGCATGTGTGTGTGTTCTGTGTGTTCTGTGTGTTCTGTGTGTTCTGTGTGTTCTGTGTGTTCTGTGTGTATGGCGTGGTTGCGGGATGGGTTAGGTTATCTTTCCTTTTTCCCTTCTTCTCCGAGCCACTGGAGCCAAGGGGCTCCGTCTTACTGGGCGGCCGGCGGTCGACAGTCGACAGTCGACAATACTCGCAACACCAACTTTTTCCTTCTTTCGACGTGCTGTGACGTGCTGGCGGAGGGAAAGAAAAAGGAAAGGGGAAAAAAGAAAAGAAAAAAAAAACACGGATCAGTAGGTGTGTATGTACCCTGATCACTCGTTCATAAATACCGGCGATAAGGAGATAAAAATGATATCTGACGATTCTGTCCAGAACCCGAGTGAGTGGTTCACACCCTATCACTCGCGGTCGCTTATGCGGTCGGCGATGTCGCAATCGATTGTGTCAGTTTGTGTGTGTGTGTGTGTGCGGGGTATATATGCTGATCATGAGTCTGATACCTACCTACATGAGAAGCTGATCATGACTCTGATACATGAGAGCTGATCACGCTCTCGGCCATGGCGCGGGATCCCCCGGAGGGTTAGGGTCTGCTGTGCTGTCCTGGAATGTTAGACTTTGTTGGCTTGTCCACGGGTCAGTCTAGAATACATGATGGCTACATGATGTGGATCATACTCTAGAGTAGAGCGGCCTGGCTCATGTCTGGGATCTAGGTATATCTGGCTGGGGGGGGGATCTGAGTCTGATCTGGTGCGGGCTGGCCTTGTGTTGTTTTAGATTGCGGCGGTGAGACACATGTTGGTGGAGGGCCAGGACTCTGTGTTGAAAACCCTAGCCCTGGCCCTGGGTCAAAGATATATGTTTGGTGTTTGCTGTAGGAGACATAAGCTTTCAGAGAGTGCGGCCATATGTTTCTAAACTAGACCGAGGGGACGCCGTGATGGTGATGCATAATTGTTTATGCAGGTACACTTCTCTACCGCAATTGATATCACTCTTTCTAAGGTAACCCGATGGGTTTGTAGTAATTAAGGGTTTGATCATCAAACGTTAATGATATGCCATATACACATGTGTTCTCCGCTATAGAAGAAACGTAATCTTCACTCTTGCATGGACCATACTTGCTCAATCATATCTCCCTGGCTCACAGTCCAGGAATATCAGCACGGCCTCACTTGCGCCCACAAACACTTTCCCATCCCGCACCACCTCCTCTTCGTACTTGCCCACCGGTGCCCCAGTGTAATACTCTTGCCCCGCCCACGTCACTAGGTGTGGGTTCTTCTCGTTCAGGCCAGGAGCTGTCATTCCTACAACACCGAGCACTAGTCAGCATCTCATTTACCCATACCGGAAAAACCAGCAGATTAATCACTGACGTTTGACCACCACTCTCCTCTTCGTCCTCCCCAAATCCAACACCACCCCTGGCCTGACCGTCTCCACCCCCGTTGCCGCCGGCAAAGCTGTAGTAGTGCTATTCCAGTCCCAGTACGTCGAGGTTCCATTCCACGGGTCCATATTAAGTGCCACAATCCTCTGCAGCGTCCCCTGTTCCCACACCCCATATACACCCAGACTCTCAACCTCTGTCTCGATCGGTGCCAGCCTTGACTCGCCACTAGCCCCAACAGCCTCTCCGATCATTAGATACCCTACGTACGACGGAGATAGCCGCGCGGGCCCAGTCTGGGGGCTGTCTTGAGGCATGATTAGGTTGTATTTACTATAGCCAGGGGTGTTCGCCTGAACGGCACTCTGAAGAACGAGGGTTGCGCCGTTGTGGAGATACATTCGTTTTGCGCCGCGGTAGCTATTGCTCATAGCCGCTATATCAGCAATTGGTCACAGATGAAGGAGTTGGGGTCAACCCACGCAGCCCACAGCGTCGTATCCAGAACCCATAGCGCTTGCCCGAACGTATCCGTAACATTGAGCTTCCCACTACAGCTCACGGAGTTATACTCGCCGACAAAGAACTCTCCACCGGCTGCATCTGCAGCCTGGATCTGCGGGATCCAGAGGTCGACGTAGGAGGTGATGTTGGCATGATTTACAAGGTTCTCGAGCGTGGCCATTTGGTTTCTGGCTGGGTCGCACGTACTGTACTGATACATGTGCTGTGAGTAGGCTACGGTTAGGCCGTTACTGTCGGCACCGTGCGAGAGGATGCCGGTGATGTTGAAGGCACCTGAGGGCGGATCATTGGCAAAGGTGCCGGCGGAAAAGATGGGCTCGGTGATGTTGAGGGATTCGGCGAGAGAGGACGTCCAGTTCTATATGCATCTAGTAGTTAATAGAGGTGGGGAGGGGGGGGTGGGGGGGTGGACGAACGAGATATTTAATGGTGTAGGTCTCCATAGACCACGGCCCGTTACCAGACTGTTGGTCAAAGGTGCTGGGATAGTGATCGCCCTCGTTTCCTGGTTTTGTTAACTACATGTATGCGGAGGTGCAGGCTCCTCGAACTCATGCTCACCTAACTCGAAGGCATCGATCTGGTCGTGGGGGATATACTGTAGCGCAGACCGCATCTGCTCGGTTGTGAGGGCCAGAGAGTTGTTTTGGAAGTTGAGATTCACTACATAATGAATATCACTTGGCAGCGTTGAGAACGATTCATACTACACAGTTGTTAGCCGGTATGTCGTCCATTGGAAAACAGAACCCCTTACCCAGGCCGGTCCCAGGGTAGTCCTGTAGATTCCTCCACTCTGCACACACACCATCAGCTATCAACAGCAGGTAATGATTGATATCAACACTCACCGCGCTCAGATCCCGCACAATCGCCGGCGCATCCTCGACAAACCATGCACTATCCGCAGTAATCCCACCAGGTCTGATATCCGGGTGTTTCCCTGTACGCTGATAGAGATTATTGATGGCGCGGGCAAATAGCGTGTTTGGATCGCTTAGGTTTCCAGCAAAGTCAGTGAAGTCTAGTCTCCACAAATCAAGTGTTAGTAAGAGCCGAGTGATGACTTGTGACGGGAAACGTACAGCTCAGCTCAATGGAGAGACTGCCAAGAGCGCGGTCGAGAATTGGGGAGAGGGTTGACGGCGGGTTAGAGGAGAGTGGCAGCTTAATGGTGGAGCGGGAACTAGAGCTGGAGGGAGCGGCGAGTACAGCACCAGCGGAGAGGAGGAGGAGGTAAGGGGTGTACATGGTTGCTGGCTTTTGACCTAGGACGGTGGAGTCTTTGTACTGAGTGGCGAACCTCATTCTGTGGATACTTTTTATATGGTATCTAGAGTGTTAGATAGACATCATGTCTAATACAAATTCCAACAAACCTGCCCGATCACCGGCCCGACAAGCTACCCCGCAACAGTTCAGCACTGAATCCGGGAATTGCTGAGACTTTGACCGAGATGCAGAATAGTTCAACCAATGTGATGGTCGAGTACAAGTTCGGAGCTCAGAGCGGTCCTGAGCTTAACATTAACCAGAGCGAGGATGTAGATCAGGGCATGGATCAGGGCATGCAGGGTTCAATTTTAACCGACTAGGCGATGTTTACCTGCCATATATCGGTGAAAGAAACCTCCGCGGTGTGTGACGTGTATGGGGGAATGCATCTTGCGATAATCATCATTTAATCAACCGGGAATTCTTGACTCTCCAAGAACTTGGCATAACCGTTGGTTAGGCTGATCAGGGCGGGTGTGGAGTGCATGCAGCTGCCATGGGCAGAGATCCTTGAAGCGGGTTGGTGTGGGGGGCGGGGGACGATCAGCCTAATCCTGGGCGGTTGGGCATGAGGGATTGCCCTGAAAGGCCAGCGCTGAAAACGAGTATTCGTGTGGTGAGGATATCTAACTTATGAGACTCGGTCGGCACCGGTGGAATGAAACAAGTTTGATATTGAAGTAGTTCCATATGGGATTCTATTTGGAAGTATTGAACAGCAAGAAATAGATACGGTTATGCTGCATCGATAAGACTGGCCTGAGTTGGGGAAGATATTGTCCAACTCCCTGAGAGGTTCTGACAGATTAGTTGAAAATAGACACGTATGATCCAGTATTAACAATGGGGATATATAAGGATAGTTTTCCTGTGACAACCCGACAGCTTTTCTCCTAAAGTTTGGTCTTTCTCGAATTTACTTCCATACCACAGAACCACGAATTCAGTCTTATTCGCTTGAGCCCCCTTTCAACCCACAGAGAGCTCATCTATTCAAAATAACAGATAGCTCCTTGAAGTGCGCTGGGGTAATTCAACTACATGGCTAACTCCGGCCGTTGAAGACCGGTGATTCTCTGCTTTTCAAGGGCTGAACTAATGTTGCTTAGTGGAAGAAGGTATGTAAGAGGAAAGCGTTTTTTGAGATGCCATCTAAGCCCGGAAGACGACCTGTACCGGCTCGATGAGTTCTCGGGATATAGAAGAGGCCCGCCCTGCCCCGTTTTACCAAGCGGGTAGATGACGAATTACAGTGGAGTCTCGATAGTAGCATTCTCGATAATAGCATATTATCGATTTTAGCATATAGTTGGGCAATCCCAACTGAGTCGGTACGGGCAAAGTTTTTCTCTGTACAAGCATATTATCGATAGTTGCGCACGAGAATCCTTTCCCGACCATATGCTATAATCGAGACTCCACTATATATCCGAATGTATCTTAACTAGTTCGACATGGCCCAGCAGATATTAATCAGGACCCGTTCTTTCACAGATCTACTACATGTATACAACCATCGGCAGGTGTATATTTCATGACGCGAATTGTCTATGCAATCAGAATTAAACCATGTTTTAAGGGGCATGAGCTCGTTCAAGTCACGAGTCACGACCCCCTCCACGCACAGTATATCACTCGGCATATGCGGTCCTTGGCGCCAAGATGGGTGTGAGTGGCCGGCGGTTAGCTTTCCGATACTCAAAAGCCCTTGACCAAGACTTCTGTACAGGTTCGTAGACATCCCCTTTCGAGCACCTCAAGTACTGAAGCTTCTTAGGACCCACAACGCCAACCTGGGCAAACTCGGGGTGTAAATATTTCTAATAAATAGAGTAGACTCCACCAGGCCGATGGCCAGATAATCATGATGTACATCTCCCGGTGCAACCTCTCGGAGTTGGAATGAGCCGAACCCTGACAATCCCCCCAAAGCCAGAATTCCAAGGGTTCGCCCACTTTAGCCTGTTTTCGACCGAGTGATAATCCCGTACGCACCATATTGCTGCTCCAACATCAGGCAGGTACCGTACTAGGTGTCCCCGGAAAAGCCTGAGATCTCCCCATGCGCAAGAACTCATCTAATAGTTAGCCTGGAGCATATATGAACTTTATTTATGCGGGGTAGGCAGTTGTGATTGTCGGCTTCGGTATATCTCGCGGGGTAGGTGTCGTCGGAAAAGGTACCGGGAATTGTGCGAATTTGGGTATTTATATCATTGGTATTTCCCTCTTGGTCTGGTGTTTTGACTCCTCAGGGCAGTTGTGAATCAAGGCACCCAGACTCCGGAGTTTCAAACATGAAGTTCTCAACTCTCACGCTTCAGGCCGCCTCTTTGGCATTTCTTGGGTCTTCACATGGTGCCGAACAATGTATCTCTCCCCATGCTCATTCTCATACTGTACCTACTCTCGTGCTCATGAGCTAACGCTTCCGCGCAGTGGTACCTTTCAAGTATGACTCCCTCTCTCTAGGCTCTATCAAACCTCTCGGCTGGCTCAAGGACCAGCTGCGCCTCTCCGCGGAGGGCCTGGCTGGGCATGAATGGGACTTCTACCGATTCGCTATGAACTCGACCTGGAGTGGCGGAACCTGGGAGTACAGTGGCCTGCACGAGACCGCCCCATACTGGTTCAACTACATCGTCCCGCTAGCATGGTCTTTGGACGATGCGCGGCTTAAGGCGCAGGCCAAAGAGTTCCTAGATAGCGTTCTTGATGCGCAGCAAGAGGATGGCTGGCTGGGGCCTGAGACGGCAAAGGGTGAAAGGGGACTATGGGCCAGGGCATTGCTTCTGTATGGAATGATTGTAGGTTGTCTTTACCTAAGCTTTGGGGGGCGAGTGGGGCTAATTGTGAGTAGCAATATGCGGAGGCAGACCCATCAGAGACGGAGAGGATTGTCGCGGCGATGCACCGATTTGTGAACTTGGCGTATGCCATGCTGAAAGATAACTACACGGGTCTTGTACCTGTCTCTGGCGACGTCTTTGGCGCTGGGAATCATGGCGTTACGAGGGCGCATGAGCTGGCAACCCAGTTCCAGTGGCTGTACGATAAATACCCCAATGGCAACGAGGAGAACATCTGGGGCGCCATTGACCTCATGTTCAAAGGTGGAATTTCGGCACAGAGAGACTGGAGAGAGTTCTTCGTGGAGGGTGTGTTCCCGACGGTGGCCATGCCGGCTATTGTCGATAGGAGGTTTGTGCATGGTGTGGACCTTGCTGAAGGTATGATAGGCCTTGTTTATACCTATCTGTGGGGTTATGATACTGATAGCATGTTCTAAGGTCTCCGTTGGACCACTGCGCTCTACCGTCTCGACAAAAACGAATCACTCACCACTCAAGCCCACGACAGCGTTGACATGCTCTTCAAGTACCATGGTGCTGACTCTGGCACCATCACCGCCGACGAGCTCCTCGCCGGAATGAGTCCCAACCGTGGCTCAGAGCTGTGTATGGCTGTCGAGACAATGTACTCCATGTCCTACCTGTACCGCTTCTACGGCACTAACCGTTTTGCGGACCGCGCGGAGACTGTGGCGTTCAATGCGCTGCCGGCAATGGTCTCGCCGGACTGGTGGAGCCACCAGTACGTTGCGCAGGCAAACCAGCCGTGGGCGTTCAACATCAGTGGGAATCCGTATGTCAATGTCAATAACTATGGCAACACCTTTGGGTTGGAGCCGAATTATGTGAGTTTTTGATTGTTCTTCTAGAAGTCTGTGTACAGATATGTACATGTAGGTGGGTGGTTGTATGCATACTGAGTGCAGTCGTGTAGCCATGCTGTACGGTGAACCACCCGCAAGGGTATCCGAAGTTTCTGGCGGCGAGCTTTATGAAAGTGGGGACCAGCGATCTTCTGCACGCACTCCTGTCGCCGACGAAGGCCATCACGACCCTAGGGGACAGCAATAAGGTCACCGGTAAATCTTCCGCTGCCTGCATACAACTTGATCTGTGTATAACTTGCTAAATGTTTCTTTAGTCACCGCGGACACAAACTACCCCTTCAACCCCACTATCAAGTACACCATCACCGCCCAGTCCGCCTTCACCTTCCATATTCGCATCCCCGCCTGGGCCGACCTCTCCACCTCCACCATAACCCTCGGAAGATCCAATCCCGTCGCCCTCAGTCCCACCACCGACAATCACCAGCTTGTCTCTGTCCGGGCCGGCACTACAACCTTCAGCATCACCTTTGGTCAGACAGTCAGCGTCGTCCAGCGTGCCAACAGTGCTGTCGCCCTCCACCGCGGCCCCCTTCTCTACGCCCTCGACCTCGACTACACCACCGAGTCCTTCTCCCCACTCACGTACAACGCTCCCACGGTGCCGCTCCCCGCCTACCAGGTGCACCTACCAGAGTCACAGGACCACTTCTTGAAGCCCGTGGGTAAGGACTGGGCCATTGCCATTGATACGTCCTCGATCACAGTCAACGACACGTCGGATAGTGTTAGACCGCTAAAGAACCCCATCTTTGCCAAGGGAGCACCCCCGGTTGAGTTGAAGGTCAAGGCATGCCCAATTGAGTGGGGTGTTACGAGTGATGTGCTTGCGGAGCCGCCAGTCGCACCGGTGTGTACCGGCGATGCAAAAGTGGTGAGCTTCAGGCCGTATGGTAGCACGAAGTTGAGGATGACGGAGTTGCCGGTGGTGAATTTGAGTTGAGTGCGCAGAGGGGGTACTGGGAAGAGGCGAGCGTGATGAGGGAAGATTTAAGTGAGGATTTTGTGTTGTTGTGGTTGTGTATGTACATGTATTTTAGTGTACGATTGTTGCAGACTTTTTATTATTTGTGTTGCAATGTTCCCCATGACATGTGAGAATGGACCAAGAAGGAGCTATGTACATGTAGTGTGTTGGGCTCGCCCTCCAACCTCTGCCAGGTTAGTCTCGTGCCCAGGCTGTGTTTACTTTGATTCTTGTGGTCTGCACAAAGTGCAATTAACACAAAGCAGTCTGGGAACCAGACCAAGGCCAGGTGTGTGTGTGTGTGTGTGTGTGTGTGTTTAGGCATTGCCATTTCCCCCATCTGACCCGACATATCGAGTGAGTAGCCGTGGCCCTAGTGGTCTCTCTTCCGTCACTGTACGTTGTGGGCTGCGGTAGTCTCTGGCTATATGTACGTTGCAATTGGTATGAAATACATGTACATCTCAACCACCACCACCAAACATTACATGTACCGTACATGTGGATCTGCGGGCGAGGCCAGGGCCGCAGAGGTCTGCTGCAAATCCAACTGCACTTGCAATTAAAATTGAATTTTGAGTTTGGTGTGAATATAACGATGCTACATGTACAAGCTGCAAGAGATTCCCTCACGCAGTTTGAGGATGTAGCATTTAGTCGAGTGATCATCCATGATTCCACGGACACCCCCCATCCCCCCATCTCCCCATCCCCCCACCTCCAGAGGCACCCGCCGCCACAGATCAGGATACATACTCACACTCCGAGTTCAGGCCCGCCAAGCCCAACTTTCTCTCCGTGCGCCAACACGATAATGTACATTGAGTATCTTATCAGATTAGTGAATTCGGCACTCGTTCAAACCCTCTCTCTGAACCCTATGAGCGGCCAAAGTGTTCTTGGCAGACTCGGGGCCAGATCAATATAAGCAGCGCAGTCCCTCGACCCTCTGATGTTCTCCAGGAATCATGCAAGGATAGCTCCCTCCCTTCCCTTTGCCTTTCGAGGCTGGTGAGAGCGAGCCGTCCTGGTTACCTTTCAGCCGGGGCTCCTGCAGATCTTTTTAGATCTGTCGTCAGAGGGTACCAGGTTGTCTGGTAAACATCCAGGGCGGCCGTCTTCTCCCAGGGGAACTTGGAGGGACCTGCAAAAACCCCCAATGTGGCCCACTGTCACTAGTTCTCCTTTGAACTGGTGATATGGCTCTTTAACGGTTTCCCCGCTTAAAATTTTTTTTTAGCGGGAACCGCGAAGCTACGGTTGGAGCATTCTTTGGTGGGTTAGGGTTTCTTTTTTGGGTGCGGTTTTTTGTACATATATACATGTAGTTTAATTCATTCATATACATCCATCTATCCTTTACTGTTTTTGTGTATAGCTTTTAGAATAGAATTAATTAATTTAATTCTCTCTAGTTAATATCAAAAACTGTCTCTTCACGTGAAAATAGCGAACGCACAGCCACTCAGCAAAAGTGTTTGTGGTTGAGTTTTAAAGTCAGTGCGCCGTGTGGTGCGCCCTGACCAGTACTGTGTGGTCCACGAGGACGCTCGAGGCGAGGCTTGACGGTGTCCTCGAGGTTCCTCGTCCTCGTTGTCCTTGGCTGTCCTTGAGGTTGATCACTGCTATCCTCGAGGTCAATTCCGGGCGCAGAAAGCAGTCCTTATTTCGATCAAGAAACATCTTCTCTATCCTTGATTAGTTGACCTCAATACGGCACTTTGTATAAGTGTATAAGGTGCTACGAATTGTCCTCGAGGGTCCTCTGGGTAAGGACAGATAGTGTCCTCGAGGGCCCTCGAGGCGAGGACAAATAGTTTCCTCGAGACTCTTTGTCCTTTTAGACCATTGTCCTTGAATGTCGTCGAGGGCATCTCCTCGAGGCGGGGACACAAGGACGCTCGTCCTCGTGGACCACACTGTGCTAACATTGATGCTATTAATCTTAAAATTCAAGACAACGAAGATATAATATACTAGTTCGTGACTATATATAGAAGGAGGTAGGTCATTGATCTTGTCATTCATTAATTCTAGTCGACAATCAGTGGGGAAGTCTTCTCCTAAGGGGGTTTTGATGGTCCGCCCCGGTTACATATATATACAGATACAGTATGAGAAAACGGGGTGGAACCACTACCATAGGACATATTAGTGGAAATTACCGAATTAAACCGGCATTGTAAGAAGAGTACGGTACCAATACCGGATTCTTGCTACACTACTAGCGTATTAGCGGGAATACCGTATCCGAAATCGGGCGCAAACCTTTATACGATAATTGCGATGGTAAATTATTCTCCTTGGTGACAGCTTGTTTCAGGGCGGCTGTGTTTGCTCTAACAATCTCTGAGGTTGCGTTGGGGTGGGAAAGACACCAACTATCACTCGGCCTTCGGGCATGACTAAATAAAACACCGAGGCAGGAACTCACAGGTCTATAAGGATGTATGCAAGTGAAACGATGCGTGGTGGCAGTTAAAGCGGTAGGCCGGTTACATAGATATATATATAACCGGTTCCTGTGCTGTATATACATGTATTCAAAATACGGATCTCATATTTCTGTGCCGGTCGCTATACTTTGAAACGAAACATATTGCCAACGAGAGTACTATATGGCTTCCCACCCCGGCGTGTTTCAAGGGGGTCAAGGTAGTTTGTGGCAGGCCCTTCGGCGCCTTTGAGGCATAGTCTCAACCTGAATTCGTTGAATCAAAGAGGCGTCATTCGCAGAGCTATACATAGAGGAGAGGACTTCACACGGTATCAGGGCTTGTCTATATCTGAATGAACACCTACATGTAATTTCCAGTAGTACATCTCACTGGTTTGAAGCCGGTCGCTCAAGAAGTAACTACACTGAAACCGTGGCCTGAGCTGAATGGCCATGGCACCGGCCGCGGAGGAGAAATAATCAGGAAATAAAAGAGCCTGTAGGAGTGAGAGCAGTGGTTTTCAGTACTAAGATATTGCATATTTCCGTGTTGGTTTTAGCCTTTTAGTTGGCTGCATGTTATGTCTAATTCTCGTTACGTGTTAAGTATGTAGCTACATACTACATGTATCTCATGAGTTTCCTATTCTCCCAACCACCATGCAAGTACATGTATGTTCCATCGATGTCAAACTAATCAGTTATATCAGGCCATATCTGTAACCACTGGCAAAAACTAATCTACAACCCCCACCCACCCTACCCTCCCACTCGGAACTCGGCATTGCCGTTATCATCGATCTTTCGTGACAAGCACTATCATCAAAAAAAAAAAGCATTCCGCTCACATTATTAGCTCATCCTCCCTCCATCTCGCCCAGGAGGCCCTCCCCCCGCTCGGGAAGATGGCGGCCAAGCACTGATTCCCCCGCTACGTACATAGATCCAGCTAGCACGCAGCACAGTCCCAACGCTTGAACCCAGCCAGCGGCGATCACCAAGCAAGTCACCTACCTACTACATACATATATCTCCGCCCCACATGCACTCCCCCCCCCAACCCTGCACTTCGTCTGTGGGGAACGCCGACCTGGCTATTCTTGCTGGTAGTAAAAATAAACAAAAAACAAAGGCACATAGATGCAGGGCCTTCGATTCTCTTCCGGCCATGCGGAAGTCGAATGTCCATGTTACGACGGTCGGCGAGGATCTGCGCTCCCATGCCACAGACGCAGCCCGACAACCTCATCTCCGGCACCACCTAGGCCCTCCACCTCCTAGCCATCTGTGGCTTCCGCAGCTGCGCGGGGCACAGCAAGTGTCAGCAGGATTGAGTGCTCTACAGCAGTAGTGGAATCTAGAAAGCAGCAGAAACAAGCAACGTCCCGACTTTCGAACGGCCGTGTACTGGCTATGTAGCTAGCCAAGAACTGGGCCTCACGTACCTACATACATACATGTACATACATATGAGAGTTCCGAGCATGTGTTTGGCCGGCGTGGGAACCACTTAGACATACAACACACACACACGTACACACCTAGCTATTCGGCGACGATCTACACAAACACAAGTTCTACCATATCAATCCCCATCTCCGACGGGCGGGCGGGATTGGGTTTGTGGGTTTGTGGGTTTGTGGGTGGGGGTTAGGTAGTGCATCTAGCTACTTAGTAGCTAGATGTAGAGTAGAGGAGGTGGGAGTTATGCGGTGTCGCGGTTACCCCTTACATACATGTACCTACGTACCTTACATACCGCTCCGCCAGCTAGAGTATAAGGATAGGCCCTAGGCCCTAGCTAGGCCTAATTACCCAGAGTAGGTACAGTAATAGTATAATATCACAGCTCACGATCTACTCTAAGCGAGGTGCCGCCCTGGATATGCACGCTCTAGAACATTTGGGGAAAAGAGCCAGAGACTTTCGATTCACGATGGGTAGGTGCGAATAAAGTTGACATGTCTCGGCACAGAGATGCGGTTGTTGATTGTTGCTATCCACAGAACAAGCCCTAACCCTGTGTCTGAGGATGTATGCAGAACGGACGGAGATTGCCGGTATAATTATCCGGTGGTGGCGTAAAGCTACATGTATGTAGGTAGCTGCTGACCTTGGTATTGGGGGAAGAAGTGTCGAGGAGAGGAGGAGAACACTGTCCAGGGCCGGGGTGTCTGGATCTAGCTAGAGGGGCTTTATGAGTTTTATGAGGGCCAGCTAATTGTGTATCGTGTGGAAATCGTATATATATACATGTAGTGTTTAGGTTTTTCGTCCTTACGTATGGTGAGTGAGTGGACCTGGGCTATGGCTTCTTCCTAGGTCTGGGTTTTGTGACTATCTGGAGTAAAGCGTTGAACTGCTTTTGCTCAGAGTCTTGGCCTAATTAATTGGTACTTTTAGAGATTATTCATAGGAGGCAAGAGCTCTACAGGTATACATATACCAACGCTGCGTACACAGCTTGAGAGGCCAAAGAGACTTTGGAAACATGCACCATCAAGACAAGAGTAGGTATCTACGTATACATACATGTATATAGGAACATCGTTGAGATTCCAGATACACATCCATATCGCCGGATCAGAGGCCCACCCGATCTGCAACTGCAATTACACCATCCCCCCCCCCCCGGCCCGTTATCAACTGAGCACTCCTCGAAAGGACCGATCGAGCTCGAGATCGAGACATCAACACCGCGAGGAAGAAGTGAAAAATTTAAAACCCCCGATTACTGCTACGCCGCCGAGATCTGTGAATGAAGCCAACCCAGAATTTTCGCAATTACTATGTCTTTGTACTCACGTCTCTCTGCACACCCTGTCCTGCCTTATGGCCCATACGCACGTGCATATGCAGGATGAGGAGACGACATGAGCACCTTACACATAACGTTTAAAAGGGTCCTCCGGAATGTTTTACCGGCGGTGAGATGGGGAACTTGCCACCTCTGGCAGACGTTGCCGTTGCCGTGGGCGGACTCGAGCAAGAGAACGAGTGATCACCCATGCATGAGCTCGAGGGATGTGTTGAAGCCCTTTTTTCGTGCGCTCCTGCGCTCTAGGTGACACCCTGACGGGGAGTTTCTATGTAAGTGAAGCGAGGCTGTACAACTCGCATGCGAAAACCGAGCAGGACGTCTTCCAAATACCCCTTCATGTCGCTTCATCGGTTCTTTTGTTTGCTACACTCCCACCGCAGCAGCGGGAGAAACCTATTGCCCATCCACACCCCCACTACATGCCCTGCAACCACAAGTTGGTACCTACATGTATATACATAGACTGTCGACTGCAACTGTGCATAACTGAATTGTGACCCTGACTAAGTTATCTCTCGCTCAGCCCTCCAATCACGTCCCCCCTCCCACCCCACTGCATACATATCGATACTACCATGGCCACCGCAGGCTTCCTCGATCTCAAACTCACCACATGATCGAAGTGATGCCAACTATCCCGACTTAATTTTGATAATGGCGGCCAATTGACCCTGAGAATATAGTATCAAAACCCCATCTTGTAATGAAATCGCTCCATTGCAGATCCCAAAGCTCAGTGTCAATCTCCGGCCATAAAGAAACACCACCAGTCATAACTATTAGATCACATCACCTCAGGCCGGCTCCACATAAAACCAAACATCGACCAATCAACCAAACCACCTTTTAGACTCCAGCTGATAGTGGTGGTATATATAGACGGCTTCACTATAATATAGTTGTCCCGTCGTTCGGGAAGCTTCCGGTGGTGAGATGAGACGGCACCGTTTTCTGTTATACGTACGGACCATCCGTCCGCCGAGTTGGCAGCTCGCGGGCGAAGGTTAAAGCCGTCGATCATGATAGAAAAAAACCCCAACAGATAAGCTCATCCGTAGCTCGTAGTGCCCCCGCCTCCCCCCCTTCCCTGTCGTGTATCCTTACTACCGGTAATATATAGATCCGCTACCATTGCCACTGCGCCGTCACTTCAGTGGAGGGGGAGTGTGAAATATAGACAGGGTCGTGGAACAAACCTTAAAGGTTCTATAGACTGGGTGCTACAACCTTAATATAAGCAGCCCGCGCTCTGCAATGCAGCTCGTCTCCTTTTTCTTTTCTTTTCCGGTAGCTGGCGGATGTATGTAGTATTGCGATGTCATTCTACGGGAGCGAACGAAGGGACGTTTATCGAGCGCGCGCGAATGGGAGAAGGGAGCTGGTGGTTGTGGTGGAGATCTATCCGTCCCACATGAGCTGGCTCATGAGTGGCTTTTGTATGTCATGTGGGCCTGTGATATGGATGGACAGCCTCTGTTTAACGTTACCTGGGCGGTCTTTGATCTGCTTTTATCTCTAACTTGACCAGCCAGCAGCCAGAAAACTAAGTTTCTTTCACCACCCCCCTACCACCCCCCCCCCTTCTTCTCGGGCTCCCCGACACAACTTCGATGCTGACGCTTCAGCAGCTCAGCGTTCAAGTTTGAATGGAGCTACAAGCGAGGGTCTTTTTCAATTGGCTCGAGATCGAGGAGATGAATTGACAGCAGCGGCGATTATCGGGGCTGCAGGCTGAATGTAGTTCGTCCGGATTGGATCGAGTAGAGGGTGTAGGTTTTTCCCGGGTAGCGGTCGTACTAATGTCCCCCTATATCTATCTGGGACCAAGAGATCTGGTGAGGCGGCTTTCTAACCAGATCCATCAGCTGATAGCTCTAAAATCGCACTGTAGCTACACATGTATTATTACCGACAAATATATCAGTACATATCTATTCCGAAGGATCGACATACTCGGCACATTGTACATACATGTATATATATTGATATATATTGCATATTGACCAATGCCATAGATGTATGCATTGGGATTCCGAGAAACGTGGGATTGGGGACGGAATCGGAGTTTCTGTGGCAGGTCGTTTCCATGGCCATGGTGAAGGAGTAGAAGGAGGTTAGGTTAGGGGTTGTTTATTGGGTTGCGCAAGCAGGTGTATGGGTACGTTTGGGAGTGCAATATAGGACTTGCATACGTATGTAGAGCAATATCGCGATAGTGATATTAGAAAGATACTGGGAAGTTGGTTTCTTTCGATGGGAAACTCCGTTGCACCGGCGCATATACCGTTGTGGTGGGTTTTTTGATTATCATTTTTTTTTTCTTTCGGTTTTAATTTTTGGTAGGGGAACGGTTCTCTCTGCGAGTTTCGGGGGTTGGCCGAGAGAGATTGACGTAATGAAATTTTTGATTAATTGCAGGTGCTGAGGATAGGTTTTGCCTAAGTTGACATGAGCGAGTGACATTGACGTGACCTTGATATCGATTCTGATGGGTACGTACATGTATGTATACCTAAACACTCTATGCGCTCACAATTACAATCAACCTCATTAATAATCACCACCATCAATCCCCACAGAAGGAAGGAATTAATCAACACACCCACCGATATGTAACCCCACGGCGCGGAAACTAAGCTAATATAATATACTTCCGAAAGAGGACGAGTGATTGGGAGATCCGAGAGACAAGCTTCCCATCCCTCCTCCCTCTCCACCTACATACATACATACATACATGCATACCTACATTTGTAGCTTTTCACCGTGAACTGAGAGGTAGGCGCCTGGTGAAAAGAGCACTTTGGATGGCAGCGCGCGCGCGGATATGAAAAACATGCATGTAGCCCAGAACAAAATTGCTTATTTACTCGCTCTAATAATCGCACTCTACAGGCCACACACACCCACGCACATCCACCAAAGTGCAAAAGCGAACACAAACATAGACTTACACCAGCGTGAAGCGCTCGATGAGTGAAGTCAAGATTTATGCTTCGCGGCAGTCCTTATCGATAGGAGAATGGGGTGTGTGGATGCATGCCCTGGGGAGGAAGACCGGCACACACAGCGAGCGCCCCCACATCCCCGTGGAGCGGCGAGGGTGGTAATAACTTGATAGGACTTGATTTGTGATCACAAATAAGCTCTATACTAGGCAGGTAGAAACCATTTCTCCCCTGCGGCAGTTTGACGTAGAGAATCTCTCTACATAGGGCAGCAAGTAGAGTACCGTACCGGTCTACAAGCAATGGGAATCCAGGAGGTGAGTTTAACGATATTGGCTATTACGGAACGGAAGAAGAAGATCAGCACGCGACCACGGTGAGCATCTGGGTTGAAGAGGGTTGAAGGGGGTTCAAGACCGATGCTTCTCTGCGGGGGAGGGGGCGCACTTAGGCAGGAGGAAGTTGGTTAGATAGAACTGTAGGTATGTATGTAGGTAGGTACATCTACAAGTGCTCTAAGGGGATTTATTAGTTGACTGTGGGCAGGACAGGACAGGGGAAGGTTCTCTCTTTTCCCGGGTTTTGAGCATTTCCCCGCAGTTGAAACGGGCGCTGGGTATGAGAATGGCGTGGCATGGAAAGTAGAATAGCTGGGAAGGTTGAACTGTCTCTTTAGGCCAATTTGATTGAATGGCTGGGCCCATGGGGCGTCATGAGATTTACACTAGCCAATAAGGTACAAGAAGTGCAAGCGAACCGCTACTAGGTCCGCTAAGAGAGTGAGTGAGTGAGGGCAAAGAACCGTTTAATGCCGCGATGCCGCAAACGAACCCGAGTGCACTTTTTGGATCCGAGACCTCTGCCTCCTTGCGTGGGTGAGGGCGGGGCGGTGGTACTACTAGGTACATGTAGGTACATGTATGTATGTAGCAGCTGGTGGAACCTCCTATGGCGACGCGATGAGGCGCATCGCAATATCCTACATGATGTGTGTTCTTCCTCTATGATATCTATCCTTGAAGTCGTCTGGTGGAGCACTAGCATGGTATGTAATTGCTTTCTTTTTCTCTCTCCTCCCTACTCTCGCACCTACAATGGGAGCAACAGCAGCGCAGTCGCCGGGATGATGAGTACCTATCTGCCAGGTTGAGATAGATACATGTGGGAGATATCTTGAGGTGCTGGTTTCTATACGGTTTGATCTGATCTGCTGTGTGACTCTATTTTTGCTTTCCTTGTTTCTCTTTTCTTTTTCGTTTACGTCTTTCTTTTTTCTTTTACGTCGGTCTTGCACTTTTGCGGTGCTTATCTTGGGCGATACGACGACGCCATGCAAGTAATTGTGGCTAAGTGATTTTTATATCTAGAGACTATTTGCAACGTTAACTTGAGGAGAAATTTGTCAAGGGCGGAAATAGATTATTAACCCCCCGGGCTTGGGAGCTGTGGTAGCAACCACTGGTAACCGATAGAAGAGTTGTAAATACACGTAGCTACATACATACATACATTTGAAAACGCACAACACTAGTACCGCAAGACATCGTGTGAGGGGGGTGAAACAAAACAGATGTTATGGATTCATGTAGGATTTAGAATGTAGTTCATGTCATGCAAACTTCTGACACGCTGGAAATGATCCTCCCAGTTCTTGAGGTATAAGTGAGGCCCCCAGCGAAGAGGAGTAGATGTTCAGCAGACTACATGTAGCTAAGGCTTAGGGAATATATCAAGAAGAGGACTGCACTACATGTATGTAGAGTGTGTACCTACCTGTACCTACACAGATCCTTAGCACCTAAGCGAGGAGAATTTGAGGGGGACGATGGGGGGGTGGAGAGAGGCAATGCATGCGATGCGGTCTTCCCCCACAAGTCAAGTGCTTCTCGAGCATCTAGGAATATCCTAGCCGGGCATGCATGCACATTTAAGCCTCTTTTTTTATTTTTTATTTTTTATTTTTCCCTTTCCCTCTCACTCTCTGCTCATGTTGTACGAGGTTACGGATATCGGACAGCAGGTACCAAAGCTCTCCCCTCCCTAGCTAGTCCCTCCCTCTCTCCCACTCTCCATCCATCCATCCCTCCCTCCCTCCCTCTGTCCCTCCCTCCAGCTCCGTGCTGACCACCTTGTGGGTGACCCTTTACCATACAGACATCCATACAGCCTTCTTAGCCCCTAGTTCTCTAGCGCTGCACAAAGTTATGGCTGCTTCTTTGTTTAAATCAGATGCCATCCCCACACTCGTCAGTCATCCCACCCACAGCTACATATTGCCAACCCATTCACACCCTGTACATGTTAGATAATTGCTTGGGCTAGTTAGTGGACTACATTGCAATTATCAGCCGCCTCCTGCCTGACAACGTCCAGACCAGACCCTCACTTATAACGGATCGGAGGAATTTACCCCACATCGACGTATCAGTTGTTGGAAAAGAAGGATATAAAACGTTCCTCGCCCCATGCTGGATGCTTGGTATTCCAAGGGTTCTTAAGATCTTATAAATATCTTATTTTCTCGGGTGGGGATAATCGTTACTGAAGAAGGAAGAATAATATTTTATAAAGATAATCCGTTACTCGCGCGATCAAATCGGTATGTGGATATTGGTTGTGGTTTCTTAATCGAGTTTATCTTATTCCCTTATAATTGTTTTTTCTACTATGGCAATATTCTTTCTCCGTTTCACAAAACCACTGAGCATGAGATCAACTAGCTAGTGAACCCATTATCTGTCTTACTATACCCTCAATCCCCAATGACCTCCCTCTTTGTCCATTCATTCCTAAAAATACTATCCATACTAATATATACAAACAGCGCCCCCTCCGAACACCTTCCCACCTTCTTCCCCTCTCCAGAAACGACTATCACTATAGACTATATATCGTCGACATCACAGCACGAACAAATAGTATCAGGAGTACTACTAGCAGTACTATCTTCAACACAATGGCATGGACAACACGCGAGCTCGAGATCCTGCAGACAACATCACGAGTCTCTTCCGTATTTTCACTACTGGGAGCCAGCTTCATCATCATCACCTTCTGCTCATCAAGGTCCTTCCACAGGCCTATAAACCGCCTAGCATTTTTCGCGGCGTTTGGGAACATTCTGACGAACGTGGCAACGATAACATCAAGAGAGGGAATTACGCATGGGAATAGCTCGGGATTGTGTAAAGCTCAGGCAGCATTCATTCAATGGTTGGTTTTTGCTTTTGCGATTGGTTGAGAAGTTTGGGGGAATTGGTTGGCTGATGTGCATGATACGGGATAGGTTTATGCCTGCGGATGCGTTATTTGTATGCCCTCCCTCGTACCACCTGGATTTGGTAGTGTTGATTGGGTTTACTCGGCGTTTGTACATTGTTGCTAACTTGGCCAATTGATAGTGTTTAGCAATGGCCCTCAATGTCTACCTCACTGTCTTCAAAAAATACACAACCAAACGTCTCAAGAATCTCGAACTCACTTATGTACTTGCCTGCTATGGTATCCCATTCATCCCCGCGATAGTATTCTTATTCCCTAAAGACCATGGAGGAACACCAATATATGGGTCCGCAACGCTCTGGTGCTGGATCTCTAATGAATGGCAATTCCTTCGTATCGCCGGATTCTACGGGCCAGTGTGGTACGGACCTTCTTTTCTATCTCACTCGTACACGTTCCAATGCACATTTGGTGATATTAACATTGGAAATCTTAGGATTGTGCTCCTCTTCACCCTAATCATCTATATCCTCGCCGGCCGTGTAATCTTCAACCTCCGGGACTCCCTCCGCAAATTCGCCGGTGCCGAGCACTCAAGCTCCAATCACACAGGGCCTACCAGAGACACTTTGGGTACACGGTCATCGTCAGTGCGACCCGGGTCAATATCCCCGGGCCCGGTACATGACAGCGGGGTCCCGGCGGTGGTCAATCCACTCACCAGCTACTCGTGCACAATATCATCTGGTAGCGGGGGGAAGGAGCCGCCACTTACAGTTACGAGGACGAGGAATAGCGGCGTGGAGGCTAATACAGCGGCGTGGGCGTATTGTCGGTGTGCGATGCTATTCTTTTTGGCATTGATTATCACTTGGGTATGTGTGCTTTGTGATTACTTAACCCCCCATGTTAAAAGGCACTTTTACTGATTGATAATATTGTATAGCTGCCGTCAAGTATAAACAGAATATATAGTCTCATCAACCCTGACTCGACAAACTTTGGCCTCAATTTCGCCGCAGCGCTCGTGCTCCCGTGTCAGGGATTTTGGAATGGGCTTATCTACATTGTCACCACCCTCCCAGCCTGTAAGGAGTTCATGGGAAATATATGGAGGAAGATTGCGTTACCGTTTGAGGCAATGCAAAAAAAACTGGCCGCTAGCAGGAGACGCTCGAAGGCGAGTAGTTTGGATTCATTGAATCCGGCTTGATCGGAGTAGCTTATTCGTTCTTTCTCTACTTTGGATTACTACTTATTGAATGTCTCGGGAGAGAGTGGAGGCATGCGAGTGGCACGTGCGAAATTATCTGACGATTACTGTTCCCATTGAAGACCCACACACACGTACGACATCATTTTCCTTTTATTAATCATTCTTTCTACTGCTCTGTTTTATTTCTCTGTAGCTACCTTTTAACTTACCCATTTTTTTCTTCGTTCTTTCTATGTTCCCTTCCCAACTTCTTTTCTCTGTATAAAGATTTCTCTCTTTTTCTTTTCTTTTCTTTTCCTTTGTCAGGGTTGGCAAAAAGGCGTTCAAAGCGGGTATACGAGGGGGGTTGAATGGGTCTGACGGGAGGTTTGGTTGATCATGGGACGTGCGCAGGACTTTTTTCAACTTTATTTTTTAGGGGAGGGAGGCTCTTTCTTTTTTTGTTGCTTTGAGGGCGGTGGTTTAAAGATAGTGACTTATTACGGTATGGCTGACTTGAAAGGTATGTATTTATTGGCTGTAACATGTAGATTCTGTAAATAGATAAGGAACAAACGAACTTCAATAATAAGGACTACAAGCTGTGCAAGGTATTAATGCTGCCATTGTTAAAGCTACATATGAGCTAGCTAGGAAAATGACAACAAACAAGAGGCAGTTCTACCCGGCGTGACAAAGGTAGGTACTTCTCCATATAAACGCCTCCCCCGCGAAAAATAAAGGAGAGTTAAATCAGTACTAGTACTACATACCTCTAGGCCTATGGACAAGAAACAATTATATGGATGTTGCCGCGCCCTGACCATCAAGGCTATACACGCCAATGTGCTGTGTGTGTATGTATGTAGGTACACTCACTGCTAATACATACATGTGTATACTACATGTAGGTTCAATCTCACCATTGATCCCATTGCCACTCACGCGCCCCCCCGAAACTAGTTTTTGAATCTCTTACTTCTACTGGGCCGCAAGTTATGTCTCGGCGTGCCGCTGCGTCTGCGCGCATCCCTCTGCCGAGAGTGGACGGTGTTTCTGGCGAGTCACGTGATCCCCTTCGTCAGCGAACTTCTGGTGTCGACGGGCTGTCGAAGGTGGCGGTAGATTAATTTTCTTTATCATAGCCTACCAGGACTTACTCTAGAGTACCTACTCTACATGTAGGTGCATGCTGTCAATAAAAATAGGTACATGTACCTTCTCAATGTACATACATGTATGTACATACCCCCACCTAATAACAATAATTACAATAATCATAATGAATATTGCCATCTTAATGCTCTCCTACCTCCCTCTACCTCCCTACAACCACCCCCCGAAAAAAAAAATAACCTGGCCGTTCTTCTCGAACAAACAGGCAGACATGTACAGGAAAATAGACCCCCGAGAGGTGACGAATTTCCGGTAGAGAGGCCTAGGGTCAGAGGCAACGTTAGTCTTGGCGGTAGTACCTACCCGGGACTCTGTGATGCCCCATGGCCACTGTGTCGGGACTGTAAGTTACTCCGTTTCTCTCCCTCCCAAACACGGATACGGTGCCCGCTACGGGCGGGGGGAGGGATTTGGATAGGCCTTTCAGGTGTCAGCGTCAAACGTAAGTACGTAAATCAAAATTATGAAAAGTGTTTTTCTTTCTTTATCTCTTTCCCTTTCTCCATGGCTTGCGCAATATGTTATTATTGTATATGTATCTCCCGCAGCACCCAATGAGGTGGCTTCCCGAAGATGTGTTTCCGGGACTTAGGACGGTCTCAGGAGTCAGGCCGGACAATGTGTAAGTACATATGTAGATAGGTGTTGAAGTCGCCGTGCAAGATTAAGTATCCCTGCGTATATACATACTTATACAGTTATTTACATACATACTGTGACTATTGCAGATACAGTAGTACTCTAGAGTAGAGATGCTTTGCCTGGGTACATACTCTACATACATGTACACTACATGATGCACCCGGTACTTGAAGAGTAGGGATCTGGACATCAGGCACGCAGCACTCTAGTAAGTGCACTGGTAACAATACCAATTAGTCAATGACCTGTCGCAACGAGCGGATAAGGAGTGCAGTAGTGTTCAATGGCGAGGGCTGAATTCCAGAGCCATGCAATTGGGTATCAAGGGTCAGGTATGTGTACCTGAGCTAGCTATAGAGAGATTCACAAGTACCCACTCCTCCCTGACATCCCTCTATCCACCTTTGTTTTTCCTTCCAGCCCAGATGGCCGTTCTGTATGCAAGACATCAGTAGGTACCTAGCTACCCAAACAGGGGGAAACCATTTCACTAACCACAGTATCTTCACCGGTAAGTTCCCGATCAGCCGAGAACCGACCCTGCCATCACGGCATTCCGCAATGAAACATACAGCCTTCCAGCGAGTCAGACATAACTGTGGCGCTGGTCAAAGTCTCGGTGCCCAAGCTTTTCTGAGACTTCCATGCATATAGGTATGTTTCAGACATGAGCCACAAATCCCACGATAGGCTCTCAGCCCTGTTCCGCATTGACATCTTGGCATGCTTTTTAAGGGTCCTCCTATTCATAAACCACAACAAGCCACGAGGCCTCCCTGTCTTCGTTGCACTAGTCTACCTAGATAGGGAGAGGGTGGTTGACCCTCCGGCGAGTCGACGACCTCCATCGGAATCCCTCATTCTCCACCACCGAGGTCTCCGTGACCTGTAACTAGAAAAACGGTACCTGCTTCTACAAAAAAAGGAATTTAAAAAAAAAAAAAAAAAAAAGCTCCGGCGGGGGTCCTCCTTTTGTTGTCATGCAGCGTAGCAAGATCAAATCGAAAGCGTCGATTGTCGAGGCACCAGAGGGGTAGGCTGGATCGAGAATTCACGCTTGTAAGACACTTGACAATATTCCTCAGCTCCCTCATCGAAGCACTGCCTACTTGAGAAGTAGATTGTTGTTCTTGCCACGCAGTAGAATATAATCAAGATTCCCTCGAGGCCCTTACATGAATGTGGCTTGCATGCACGACTCATCACTCGGCAGGAAACTTAACCTGTACTCTTCTACCCCTCAGGTAGTTACATCCATGCGACAAAGATAAGTACGGTACCTCCTCAGCTATCTACACCATTTCAGAGTGAGATGCCTCCTCGATCTTGCTACATATTCTGCTGGCACCGCCCGAGCAATATGTCTTTGTTCTGATCATGATTCATATCTCAGTTAGCTTAGTCATTTGACGCTAAAGCCGCTTTTGGTCTTTACTTGGTTTTGTGGTTTGTTTTTCTTCTTTTCGATTTGTGGGCTTAATGTAGTGGTTTGTTGGTCAAATTAGAGGCTATGGAGTAGTTTGAGGTTTTATGCTTTGTATGGGCTCCTCATGTTGACAAGTATTTGTTGGCTGACGGTGCTATGGAGTAGTTTGGTGTGCGAATTTCGGTTTGGCAGGTCATTCTAGTTTAACCAGCCCCCGACCCATTTCTGGAATATTACGCCCTAGCCCCATTTGGATATCGGATATCACAACAGTACACCAGCAATATGTTGCAAACCATGTTTTATATTGATTTCATTTGAAATTGCGTCTCGTATTCCATAATGAGCTCTTCTCCAACTTTATTATTGATTCAAGCACCATGAGATATATCAATGATATAAGAAGCCACCAAGTTAATGGGAGAATTCCGATGATGAACAAGATCCAGAACTGGTTGATAAAGGATCTATAGCTAACCAACGATATCGCATATTTCCGGCTACGAATTCATCCTCCAATTGGGCAACCGGAAATAATAAATTATCTGACTCATATCAGGAAATTATATTCAACAGGGTTAGGGTTGTTCTGAAAGGATTCCCCGAAATTTGATACGATGAACAGAGAGGTTTGCCTCCTATGATTCGTTCTAGGACCTTATGTAACTAACCATATTTTTATTTTTCAAGAGATCCCGATTTCTTACGTTAACTTTGGTTGCGGGCTTGTGGGTCGTTTTGGTCCACTGAGCATGAGGCCGTCGCGTTAAGTTTGTTATATTTACCTGATGCGAGTGCTGTACGTAAGATGGCGGTAAAGAGGTAATAAGGACAAGGTCTCTATATTCAAAAATCCAAATTTACCTGGTGAAAGATCACTACCTGAGGCTTGCCTGATAGGTTGCTTCTATTACATTAGTCATAAATCGACCAACAACTTAAACTAAGATTACGGACACAATGATAAGATAACAAAAGCAAACAAAAACCAACAACTCATATCCGACATGTAGTACATATTAAGCTAACGGCAGGCACGAGCTCCAGAAGGCTTAATAGTAACAAGAGGAATTGGGAGCTCGATAAGATCATAGCCCCGCGTCTTTTCTTTTCGTTGCGCGTGGGATTTGATAAATATTGCGCAACGAGCAGAAAAAACAAATACCAACTACCTGGGTATGGGCCACCCGTGCACTGGGGAAAACTGGATAGCCTAGAGTTCGATGGGCCCGGGGGGGATAGGGCTAGGTTCATACCTTTTTCTTCATTCACACGGAAAACTTTATCGATCTTGATGTGGTATTGCTGCTATTACTTGAAATATATATATCTTGAAGATCGATTGCACCCGTAAGGTCATGTGATTTTCTTGGATGATCATGACCTGGAATATTGTTTGAAAGTATAGCTAATTGTAATCAAAACGAGGAAGTCTATGGGAGACAATTGTTGGTCAAGCCTGGTCAAGAAGAAGCCTATAGGCCTAGACTAGAAGAAGACATAATAAAATAAATTAGATGTTCTATGATTAGCTTGAGACAGGCATGCATAGAAAATCTTCCATCGAAGCATATTCTGTGCGAGGATTCGCTAATTATTTCCCCGTCTGACAAAGAAAAAAACAGCTTTTGCTTCAAGTAGGATTGTTACTAAAGCTTCAAATCCTCATGTGGCCATCTGTACCACTTTTTCGCGTAAGGCTTCTTCACGTATCAATATTTGACGCCGGCGTAGAAATCATTTCTTGAATATATATACATTCAATAATCGAGTCAGTTGGCATATGATTAAAACTAAACTGACTGCATCGCCCCAAACTAGTTGTATTAAAACTCGATTTAAAGACACTTTTTAGTCCCGGCCGTGGTTTTGTTGGTTACATGTAGGTACTCTACAGTTTGTGGTAGAAGTATGGGAGGGTGGCTTAATTAACGTCAGCTATACAAACCCTGTTAAATTTAGACCCCGATTTCTACAAGAATTCTAGATCTATCTGTAAGATCTAGCCTGGGCGCAGAGAATGGTTGACATTGATATGAGCTGTAGATCGATTCAAGTGTAGAACCAGTTTACATATTTGACCACCAGCTGATCATAACGGTTTGAATTAATTTGGAAGGAACAATACACTTAAGCATAGCCCACTAGCTATCGTCTGAGCCAAAGCCATGGTCCAGAATACATGTGGCAAGTGGTGACAATAACCCTAGTCGTACGTCGGCTCAAGCAGGACACGTATAATTACTCAACATCTGCGGCGAAATACATGAAACACTGCGCATACATAAGCTGTTTCTCTCGCATCTTATCAACGTCATTAAACTTTTCCAAGATTAGCCCTGGTTTTATCTATAGAATGATACATACATGTACATCTGTCGTGAATATAATTCAGGGCCGGGTGCGTCTAGCCTAGCCTAGCCTATGTGTTATTTAGGTCGATTGCCCAAAATGACTTTGAGCGCGAGCGACCCCGGCTCCGAGCTAGCTAGCAGCTGGCCAAATTTAAGTTCTTAATAAACACCAAGTAAACAATCTCAAAGTATCATTAGATGTTTGAATTCTCGCCGTATTGTTAAAGAATGTACATAGACCTATCTAGATCTAGCTATGTAACGTGTACGTAGACGTAGCCTGGCGATAGAAGTACTAATGCCACTCGATATATACGCTGATGTGTCGTTCAATTCATATTGCATATTGACCAAGTAGACTTATAAATGTATTGCAGCCACAGGTTTTCTTTTGGGCTACAATACCGGTTATCTTGTATAGATTTGTCGTTCGTTGTTTCTTCTTAGATGGCAATGCCTCTAGGTCGAGGGTTGCCCTCGATCCTAACAGATCATCCAATCCGGTATATACAAGTACGTATATACCGCCGAATAGGGTGCCCAGCTGGCTAGTCAATGAAGTGGATCAAGATGTTCTTCCACTTTCAGCCAAAGGGTGCATATTCGGGAAATCAGAAGTGTATCCAGAGAAATAAATAAAATTATAAGAAAACGAAGAAATAGGTTAGCTAATTGGGAGGGGCGGATTTTTTAAGGTTTAGTACACATATATATATTCCAGTGCTATCACTGACGAAACTGCAAGTCTAGTATATTACACCCTATTTTGTCACTCTTCATAAGAGTGTTCCATTTATTCGTAGTACATACGTTGGAATATCTAGTTGCTCCTGGGCGGTCTAGTCGGTGCCAGCCCGTTGCAGAGTTTTTTAATCGGCTGTATATATTCCTGAATGCAGTGTTGAGTATAGAATATTACCGCTGATGGCTACCGGTAAGAGTTTTTGGATATCGACATGTATATACGACCAAAATGCGACCAGCGGCGTTTTACGAGCTATTTTTTTTATCGCGGCAGGCGTCCTGTGTAGCAAT
The DNA here is from genome assembly GCA_024713855.1 of Morchella sp. 2016-41. Lineage (NCBI taxonomy): Eukaryota > Fungi > Ascomycota > Pezizomycetes > Pezizales > Morchellaceae > Morchella > Morchella sp. 2016-41. Next base: position 1,682,306 of record JAMGZD010000014.1, read on the forward strand.
ATGTGCGGGCCGTGATTGATATCGGCCTAGCTAGCTATAGCCCATAGCCCACCAGTACCAAATCATCATTGTCAAGCAGATCAAATGGTCGCGGGGGTCAAAAGATACTGGAGATCCTTGAGTTCGGCCTGGATTATCTGGAAACTACATTGGGGGCCGAGACAGAGGGCGTTTGTGGAACCCGCGACATGTATGGTTTCATACTAGTGTCGTTATTCGATCCTAGCTGGGGATATCACGAACGACAGAGCCCAAGAATATAGATTATATAAAGACTGCTGCTTGTATCTGATCCATAGTTCGAACTCCAGCGAATACTTTCAGTGGATTTATTTACATATACATATACTCCCTAACCTTATACAAGCGCAAAAAAATCATTTGATACATATATATACCCCACGAGTCCAATTCATTAATCCACACAGATATAACCGGTACCAAGTATTAAACATTTCTATCAAATGCTTTTTACACTTTCCATTTTTCTCCTCATCCAGGCTTTCTTCACTCCATCTTTTACACTGTCCCTCAATCGCCGAGCCAATACCTCCGTCAACCCCGCCGCTATCTCTTCCTCAACCTGCACCGACCCCTCCATGTAAGGCCTACTCCCACCCGCCCATAAAACCACGCAGCCCAACTCACAAATAACCTAGAGCTAACCTGATGTTAGAACTCTCGATTCCCACGATATCAATGTCGCCACGCTCGCAATCTGCGGCAGTATCGCCGGCACAATAACAAAATGCCAAGGCTCGCCGGTGACCACAAGCGGTGCGAGTGGGACCGCAAGATTCGATCTTACGACGACTGCGGCGGGCGCAACAATCAACATATCGAAGGGTAGATGGGAGGGGTGTATAAGGGCAGCTAGAGCAGTGTGTGGGGATAGCCCATTTGAAGCAGTGTGTGTAGGTGGGGCGAGTGAAGGGGATGTGAACCTTGTACTGAGCGCAAACCAATGAGTGGTCTTCCTATAGATGTCCGGCTGCCGAAGGCTACAATTGTTTAATTGATTATAACACAAATCTCTATCTTATCGATCTAATCCATCTTATCGCCCCCTCCCCACCAAACACTACATATATTGACCTGCAGTACCTACACCAGCTATAAACCCGTGTCTTCAGACAACAATGGCTAGCAATTTAGACGACTCTCTTCTCATCTGCACAGCTTGCGGAACTCAATTTGACATCGATGGCCGTACTTCCCTCACCAAGTGCCGTATCTGCGATGTATGCTCCTGCCCCCACATCCCTCTTCTTGTTAGCTATTCTAAACAGCCATGCGCATGCGTGTAGGACCCCCGTCAGTTCGTCCCTCCCAGCGGACAGACCTTTACCACCCTAGGTGATCTCAAAAACTCAGGCAAGTACCGGAACAAAACTGCTAGAGATCCCGAAAATAGTCTTATCACCTCAATTTGGACCGAACCAAAGGTGATGGCGCATCCACCCTAGGGATTAATCGAACGTGTTTGGGCTCATATCTCACAGTTTGCGATTGGGCAACGTGCATTCCTTATAAAAACTGAAAGAGGCAATATTCTCTGGGACCTGATCACCTATCTTGACCAAGAAACTATTAATATTGTAGCTTTCCCAATAAACTTTAACAAAAGCCCTCGGGACTAACATTTTCGCCTGCACAGATAAATGCTCTTGGCGGTCTAAAAGCGATTATAATATCTCACCCCCATTACTATACTACATACGCAGTATGGGCTCGTACCTTTAATTGCCCAGTTTATATAGCCAGTGAAGATCATTCTTGGCTCTGCCGGCGCGACGATACAATATCACTTGAACAGATAGATACCCTTACTTTCCAGCCTCTGCGAGATTACAATGGTCTCGTAGCTATCAAAGTGGGTGGCCATTTTCCGGGGAGTATGGTGCTATACCATAAGCTTGGGGCTGCGCTGTTTATTGCAGATTCGATTGTGACTGTGCCTGTATGTTTCCCTCCCTTTTGCTCATGTGATGCCGTGTAGACGGACGTGTGTTTATGATAATGCAGTCTGCGCTGTATCACGTGGATCGACATCCGGGGACTGCAACCTACAGTTTCATGTGGTCTATTCCGAACATGGTACTCACACCTTTCCCATCTAGACCTCACCACTTGCTGATGATCTATCCTTCTGATTCGCAAACCCGGTAGATCCCGTTACCACCTAGCAAGATCATGAAAATTATCAATCGCTTGGAAGGATACCAGTACCAGTCAACATTTGGTGCCTTTAATGGATTAGATGTGAGGACGTCTGCCGAAGGCGGCAGTGTGATGAAACGGATGGTCGATAGCGCCAAGATCGCGGTTGGAGCTATGTTGGAGTGGGACAAAGACGAACTGGATAGGAAATGGGAAGAACTTTGGAGTTTGGAGATTAAGAAATGCATTTGAACTACATGTAGGTACAAACCCCTGTCTCCAGGTATAAATCCCTGTCTCTAGGTATAAATCCCTGTCTCGTTTTTAGGGAGAACATTGGCTCTATTCATGGATGATCACTCGGTAAAATCGCAGCTTGCTGAAAAGTACGTTTATTTAATTATTTTATTTGTTAAGTCCAAACAAGCACGTGCGCCAATAGAGAACTCACTTCACGAGAGGGCATTCGATCATCTTCATTTGAAATACACAAAGACATTGTACAAGAAGGAAACCAAGAGGATATGTAGGGAATGTACCAGAAAACGAACTCCCAATAAAGAAAAGCCACCAGTAGTGAGTCGATCTAAAAGATCCAGGTAAACGATTCTTTTACTTCGAAAGAAACCGAGCCCCTAAAAGTATTTAGTAACGATATTTTTGAAGATAAAAGGTAAGGTGCACTTACTTAATGTCTGCAGATGAAGCTCCTACAACAGCTTCGAATTCGCCCTCCTCGGCGATCCATCCGCTTAGTGAAGTGTCGTAGTACCCAACTGAGTACTTGTTGATTTTCAGATCAACTACCTTGGTTTGGCCAGGCTCCAAATCAACTTTTCCAAATGCTTGTAACTCCTTGTCTGGTCTTGGTAACCGGGACTTTGGATCACGGATGTACAGCTGCACCGACTCCTTTCCAGCTCTAGAGCCAGTGTTTGTCACAGGAACTGAGACGGTGAGTGAGCCATCTTCTGTCAGGATGCTACTGCTGATCGTGGGTTTTCCGTAAGCAAATGTGGTGTATGAGAGGCCGTGCCCAAACGCGAATTGTGGCTCGATCTTAGCACGCTCGTAGTGTCGGTATCCGATATAGATGCCCTCCCCATATACCACACGACGGTGCTCACCTGGCCAGTTATGGTATGCGGGATTATCCTCCAATCGTTTCGGAAAGGTCACAGGTAGCTTTCCGCTGGGGTTTGCCAATCCGAGAAGAACATCGGCAAGAGCATTCCCGGCCTCCTGTCCTTGGTACCAGGCCTGAACTATCGCAGGGACATCATTTGCCCATGGCATGGTGACGGGAGTACCAGACTGGTTTACAACCACTGTTCTTGGGTTTGCCTTCGCCACAGCGGCAATGAGGCGGTCTTGGTTCCCGTCTTTAGGGAGGTCCATCGTCTGTCTGTCATATCCTTCCGACTCCCACTCGGCATCCAGTCCAACGATAACCACCGCTACATCAGCGCTAGCTGCTACCTCCGCCGCTTCAGCGATAAAGTCCCTATCAGGTCGCTCAATATACCCAATCCGGCACCCACCATATCCGTGGGTCTTCTCGCCAGCCTTGGGTGTAGGGCGGACTTCGTTCGTACTCTCGATGAGGATTTCGATTTTCTTCCCGGCCTCAAGATATGTTGATTCATTGACCTCAATTGATCCCTCAAACATGGCCTCTCCAGCCTCCGTCCACTCCCAGTTATCAATCAGCAGCTCCCCGTTTACATACATCTTTGCTGGACCGACGCTCGACAGTCCAAACGTATGCTTCCCGGAAGTCTCTGGCGTGATGGCCGTCCTGACACGGAACGAATACTCTGGAAGCACCTCCTTCGGAGCGTTATCCCATAGGAAAAGATCGGTCTTGGGCCTGTTCTGGATAAACATTGGCGCCCCTTCGAACTTGTCGCCCTTGTAGAACTCCAGCACCACTCCAGGCTTACCTGATGGCGTGGTACACACGTTGCTCGCGAGTGGGAGCCACTTGTCCGTCTGCGCGCCCTGGGCATAGACAATCTCCACCCCTGACAATGCCGTGATGCTATCAAAGGGCGTTGTTAGATAATAGGGCTTCAGACTTGCGCTCCCACCACCACCGGCAATAGCCTGCTTCACATTCGGTCCAATCAAGGCGATCCTCTTGACATCTGATCCAATTGGGAGGGTGTTATTCTCGTTCTTTAGAAGTGTAATTCCCTCTATGCCAGCCTGTCTAATTAGGTCACGAGTCTCTTGGGTGTCAATTGCCCTCTCCTCCGGCTCCTCGACTGGGAGGTCGAAGCGCCCGCAACGTTCGATCCAAGCAAGGACGCGGGCAGCGCACTCTTCGATGTCGGCTTCCGTGAGCTCGCCGCGTTTTAATGCTTCAAGGGCGAGTTTTCCGCGGACCTTGGAAGGCCCGGGCATTTCAAGGTCAACGCCGGCTTTGATGGATTGGACGGTAGAGTTTGTGCCACCCCAGTCAGACATGACAAGGCTATCATTGACGTATTAGTACTCCTATAGCTTAGTGTCAAGATTGTGAGATGCTTCATACCCTTCAAACTTCCATTCGCCCCTGAGAACCTTCCTGAGTGTAAACTCGTTCATATCTGCATGGAAACCATTCACGCGGTTATAACTGGACATGACCGCCCAAGGCCTTGCCTCTCTCATCGTAATCTCAAATGGTTTCAAATATATCTCCCTCAGTGGGCGCTCCTCTACCACAGAGTCCACACTCATCCTCCAAGTCTCCTGCTCGTTGGCCACAAAGTGCTTGATAGTTGCACCCACCCCGCCGCTCTGTAGCCCATTGATATAAGCGGCGGACATCTTACCCGTGAAGTAGGGGTCCTCAGAGAACGACTCGAAGTTACGCCCACCGAGCGGCGATCGATGCATGCATACTGTAGGAGCCAGAAGTACCTGCGCTTGGCGGGCTTTGGTCTCGAGCGCAAGAGTGCTGCCGACAGCGTGGAGGAGATCGGTGTTCCAGGTAGCGGCGAGGGACACACCGCAGGGGAAGAGAGCTGCCTATAACGGGTTGTCAATGGATTTATGGCTGCCATTATGGTACGATATGGGGCGAAGAAAGAACCTACGGGTGTGCCATCTGTGAAGAACTCTCCACGAGCTCCGTTGGGGCCGTCAGTAACTTTGAGTGCGGGAATCCCGTGTTCTGGGATAGCCTGAGTGCGCCAGAAATCCTGGGCGGCCAGAAGTGAGACCTGTAAAATCAACCGCCACCACTCATTAGATCATATACCAGTTATAGCCAACAAACACGCCAGCCCAGTCATCAATAAATAGCAAATAAGAAAGAAGAAAGAGAGGGGATTATGGGGAGTAATGGAAAGTTTAAAAGGCTTACCTTCTGCTCCAATGTGAGCTTCGACAGCAGATCCCTCACCCTGTCGTTCCCCTGTGAATAATCTGCCACCTTCTGCCCAGTCATGTTCTCCTTGTCCTTGATCTTTGGAGGAGACTGCGACTTGGATTTCGAGGCAGAAACTCTTTTACTTAAGCTGGAACCCGTTGTTGCGGTGTTTGCGGCCGGAGAACGGTGCCGGGTCCGTTTATCTCAATATGTATTATATATGAATGAGAACTATAAAGCTGAACAGCAAATAGAGGAAACTGAATCAAATGTGGTAGAGTGGGGTCGTTGTCTTTCTAAAAAGGCTGTTTTCTCCTCTTCAAGCTGCGTACTGCGGAGAGGGTTGACTTTATAACATTTTTCCAGAAGGTAGGCAAAGGAGGAGCTCTTCATATAAGCTCCACATGTCTGTCAACTAAGTATATAGATGTGCTGTTTTTACCCTGCGCGCCTACCAACTTCAGTAAACATCCATCCCATCCTCCCACCTCCCCCCCAAACTCCAGGCTATTGCGCATTTGTTCCTTGCACCATCCGGCAATATTGATAATTGTCCGATCTCGTTCATCTATCTTGCGGCGGCCTTCTCTCTCGGCGGCCACTAGCTTTCTGGGAGATCATCGCCGGATTGGAGACGATTCTTCCGGGGAGTAATCCGGGAAAAACGTAGAAGAGGAAAGAGAATATTCACCCATGAGTATAATAAATATCTTGTCTACTCAACAAAGCTCACATGAACACGAATGTAATCCAATTGGCTAGCTTTCCGCCAAGAAGCAACGTTTGCTGAAGGGGAATATCGGCGCAATTGCCAAAAGCATAGGGGAGTCTCGGGCCAGCAGCTCCACTACCAAACACAGCTACAAAGCTACATCATGTCAGTGAGCGAAGAAAAGGATGAGGCTGCGATGCGGTACAATGGTAGAATCTCGCCCATCCAACAGGAAAAAACAAACAAAAAAACAGCACATACATACCTAATAAGCCCGCCGGAGCATACGGTCCGTGGCTCATGTTTTGTTGCAGGCATAGCATATCTGTGGAGAGCCGGAGCAGACGGGCCTACATTCCGGAATGTGAACCTGGCTACCAGTTACCCCTGTCTGGAGCGGTTAGGGGTGGCTAGAATACCTGTATGCATGGTTGTTGCACGTTGACAGAAGACGTTTTGATTGGTTCCCAGCCCGAGAAATTCGCAGTGGTTGGGAGAAGAGCATCCCGCCTGCGCTTATGCATAGCATGCGTTGCAGAGGTCACGGTATGTAACACCCACCAAGCGAACGGTCGGGTATGTACTCTACTCTACTTGAATGTAGGCACATGCACTTGATACATACATCATACCTACTACTCTACATACTCTACATATACCCACCAGACATACTACGTACATACATGAGGTTCCTAGAACTCAACGACTACATACAATAGAAGCTCTTGATCAATTGACTTGAGAACGCGCACTATCACGACTAAATATCTCTCCTCCTAGATCCTCTCACCCTCCTGATCGATCCTTCTGCTATACTACCACATATCATCAGATGAACGGTAAGACAAGTCACGAACCTCCCCCACCTCCTCATATCACCTACATCTCAAAGATTGTCCAGGGGTCTATGTATTTACTCTACATTAAGGGAAAGTCTCCGAATGGCGAAATTGGCACGCACGCTTGGATCGCTCCGCTGTCTCCGCACAAAATAATTGATTTAAGGGTGCACAAATCGAACCACCCTCCCCGAAACAATGATATTTGTGGCCAGAAATAGCCTTTCCAGTGTTACAATTCAGCCTAATCGGGCTAGGCCAATTCTGTTTAGACGAGTGACAGTTTGTTTTTGAGAATAAACACATGTTTCGTGAACTGAGATATATCATCTATTGGCTATTCTCGCAAACGACATAAAGTACTTACTTTAACCTTTGTCGTATCTCTGTGGCTCCTAATGGGAGGTATCCACTGTTGATTTCCATTTCAGCCGACAGAAAACATATTACGCATCTATCAATGTCAATGACCACATACATCCATACACAACACGGAGATCTAACACAAAGACCAGATAGATAATAGCGGAGCAATATGCTTAAAACCTTGTTTTAAGCCTAACCCAGATTGAGCCACCTAATACAGCTAACGCTGCTCCTTAAGTAATCCCCAGCCACGGTGGATTGCAGATCGTTCGTCTCATATATATATGGGCTCTGGTCCATGCATGTGAGCTACAGCCTAACTTGACGGATTGATATAACCCGACTGATTATTCCCGAAGGTACCGAGAAGTATTAATTGATGGGTTTGCATCAGTCAGCTTGAAAGGTCTCGAGCAAGGTTAATATAACGAATTGTGTCGGGGCTAATAGTGAAGTAAGGGTTGATGCTTGTGGGAGATACATGAAGTGTGACTCGGATCTTTGACCTCAGATTGTATATACTTTGAAACACTCCAGGTTCGAGCTCTTCAGAGTGGATGGTACTAAACTAAAACGTATCCAGAGCTTCCTGCGGTATCGAACTACTTGGTATAACCCGGGCTAGCTTATTGTTACAAGCTCAGCCTCAGAGGTATAAAATGCGATCTATACATATCTAAGTAGTATAAACTCCCTGGTTGTAATCACGAAGCATTTCTATTGGTTAGAACTGCACACGTAGATAGGCGAAGAATTAGTTCCGAGATAGATCTAAAGGAATGCCGGGAAGAGAGCTGACATAGAAGGACAAGCACTCACTACTAGAATTAACTACTATATAAACTTATATATCAGCATTGAACTCCTAGATCTTTCTTAAGAAGTCGTGCGAGCGAGGAGGGGCCAGTGTGCCGTGCAGCGGCACCCAATAGTGAGCACTTTATTGGGAAATAGGAACGAGTATAATACAACTACAGTTTCATACTCATGCCAGAGGTTTTGACGATTGATCAACGTAAATAGATTGAACAGTATATTTATTCCTCTCCTAGGCTTTAGCTAATTATAATCTATGTGGATAAACAGATAGGTACAAGTATTCAAGTGAGAATGGGTATTCCGTTTCCTGATTACACTGGTGCGCTTGAATATAGATATAATACACACAAGTTGTTTCCGGCCTTCAGCCGGTTAGGACAATCATGATGAAATCAGCTAAGAAGGTCCAAATGATGGATAATTGACTCATGTTAATGATTTTACTTTGAATCGTTATTGATAGAATACCAACAAAAAGTAACATCAATCTCTTATACTAAGTTGAGCCCTGAATATCGAATCATAACTAATATCAATACTAACAAAAAGCAAGCCCCGAATCACCACCAAGATCAATATTAACAACATCAATACCATCCAAGAGCAAGTCCCGAATCGCCACCAATACTAAAAAAAAGAAAGCAAATCTGGGTTGCCACAAACACCTACCCAAATTACAAAATCTAGGGAAATGCAATTACCGAATTCCCATATCTAGCCAATCAAAACCTTTAAAATCGCACATTACATACCGCGTATCTTTATACTTATTAGACATAAGAAACACATTACTCGTGTTATAGTTATATTTGATCTTGGTGAATGTTCCTGTGCAGTCATGTGCGGTAAAGTCATATATATAAGTTAACGGGACGTTTCAAACTAAACTAGACCGAGTGCTCCGCAAGTAAGCGACGGAATTTAGTAACGCCAGCTGGGAATCCATGACATACTGCTTTCGTGCTTGATATGTAACTTACTAAGACTGCAATCTTAACCACCCACAAGTCCAAAGGACCATCAGCCGGAGTACCGATATTTATCTATTATATCCGAATACTAAAGATCTAGAGCTATCATAGAATAATCCCCATGACCTCGGAGGCCTGGAGTGAGTGATCCGGGGGTCAGGGAAGATGCTAGCTGGGAGAGCACCTCGCATCTCTCCATGTCCGGGCCCCACAAAAACCAGTACCGAGGGTGCATTCATAAGATGAGCATGAGTCCAATACCCCATACGTACTCTCAATAGCCCGGTACAGCTTCCGAAAGAACACCGGGCCAGCCACGGGTGCCACTTGATGCGAGTTGAATACCGTGTGGATCTATATGTGCGCCATCCACAGTTTCCGCCTTTTACCCTTCCCTCCCTCCCTCTCAAATTTGTCCATTCCCCGGATCCCCCCCACCTTCTCTTCACAGATCCGTGTTTTACATTTGACTACGGCTGTCATAAAGATACAAGCAGCCTAGTCTCAGCTCTCCCCCAATTCCTTCCTCGGGGTGAATTGTCCGGATATATGGCCAGCACCGGACGGGCCTCGTCTGGCACAACTAACGTGCTCTTTGTATGTGTTTGCGTCAGATATATATATGTGTCTTTCGGCACTGGTATGAGATTTTCCGAGGATCGAGCACGACTAGAACCCCCCCCCAGCGCACTGTAATTAGCTCAACTAAGTAACTCATGCCCTAATGGCGCCGGCCCGGCGTGAAAGCTGCAGAAATTCTTTTGCAAAATAGATGCGAGTTCTCATGCCATGGAAACGATACCCGTATGTAGGAGCCATTAAGAACTTCCCATACTGTGTACCCAGCCTCTTTAAGATGAGGCTTCCCGTGCTACCATATACAGACTAGGGACATTATGGGCTGATCTTTCGGAGAATTAGCACGCGTCTCGCTGGCTCTCCGCATGTGACAACAGATATGCAGCTTTGAGATTTGGGTGAAATGAGGCCGGAATGGCATAGGTGGTGTATAGATTGACAATGGTGGTACACGCATGCTGGTCTGAAACTGCGGCGGATACCGAACTCTCTGTGTCACAGGCGGAGGTGATATTAGAATCAGTAGATGCTGATGGGGTACATGTGCTTGATTTGTTTTAGAAGTAGTCAATTAACCATGAGCGAAGGAATCAATAAGGCTACTTATAATCAGTGTACTATCTTGATAGGTATATCTGAAATGTTAATCCAGCTTGGAAGCACTGCAAGTGAAGACTTGGTTGGCTATGAGATCCTAATTAACGGAATCAAGGTTTGTACCAGGTCAATGACCACAGCAATACTGAAGCCAATGTCAGCCAGATTAAAATTTGTGAGACATTGGACCAGGACAGCCAATAAAAAAAAAATAATGAAAATGAAAATGAAACGGACAGGTTTTCCGGTTTCCTTTTCTCATTGTATGGGGAATGAAGTAGAGGCCAGAGAAGTTAAGCTGTCGGCCTTGGCTAATTCTGGTGTGTCAGCGCGATGAGGGTTGATTAATATTTTTGTTCCAATGCTGTAGTTGTAGTCCCCCCGGCCATGCCAATTGCAAGCTGCAATTGGGATTAAACATCAAACAGAACCCTGCAACCTTTTCTACCAACCCTCGCTAACGTACCATGCCTCAAAGCTTCTTGCGAGGGTCGTGTACTGTTGAATCCCAAAGTACAAGTACCTTTATAATTAGCATTCTCAATATGTATGTATGTATGTAGAAGTAGGGATGTATTCACCTACTAATGAATTCCAACTGCAGCCTTAGAACAAGGCAAGCCACTCACAGTTATGTATAATTAATCAAAACTGCCGCGATACCATCGTAATTGGCAAGCCCAAGGCAAGTCCACACGAAAGGAAAATTTCTCGCAGTGTGCAGCCCATCGGAACAAGATACACCTGATCCGTGCCATCTCCAGTATACTACATACTCTACCTACATGTATTTACCTAGTACTCTAGAGCACCCGGTACATACTGCCAGGGATCTCCTGTTCGGGGACCGGTTGCGGGGAGCTTGCCGACGATCCAGTAAACGCAGTTGCAGTGGCAGCTCTCCAGTCTAACCGCAAGCGTCGCCCTGCCAAGCTTGACGAATCTTGCTCAGCCGCCGATAGCCAGACAGACGTATGTGGAGTATGTAGGTACATGTAGGCACTCTACAGCAGGGCAAGCAAAGCTCTCTTCTCGTCAAGCCTACAGACCTAGCTTGTAGCAGTAACACACATACATACATACATACATACATACAACCTTCAACCTTATCGGAACATCGTCAACAGGGAAGTACTACCACTATTGCCGCCTCAAGAAATGGACCCTACCGCCTCGACTTCAATCATCACCACAGAGAAATTCAATGGCATAGAGAAGAAGCGCTCCTCGGCCTCAACCATATCCTCTGTGACGTCAGCTGCCCGCCGCTCAATTGCCTCGGTGTTTAGCACCAGCGTACCCGGTGACATTACAGATCAGCATGAGCTGCACAATTACCCTCACACTGGACGTTCCTCACTACAGACCGATGCAGCAACTCTGCATGTAACGGGAGCTGGTGGAAACACCGGTGCAACGACGCCAGTGTATAGGGATTCGTCTGATTCAGACTCAACGCTCACAGAATCGTCTATACAATCCCACGAAGGGCCCCCGCCACTGGAGGGGGAACGGCAGCAAGAGGAACAAGAATTGGAATCGGATGAGGTGATGGTGGAGCAGGAGTCGTGGCTGAAGGCACTTTGGGGGGACAATATCTCTGTGGTTGTCCCGCTCAAGAACGCAAGGGATCATCTAGGTACGCACGCAACAGATCGCGTTTCCATTATCTCCTTCAAGAGAGTATAGCCTCTTATTCCCTGTATTCTTCATTCTTTTCGTTTCGTTTTATATCATCGCTATTTAGGCGGCGGCGATTGAGGTGGGGATGGCCCATGGGATGCAAGACTCGAACCATTGTGCAGAAGCTATCCTGCAGCTGGATCGTCCATCCCAGGGAATTCTGAGTTGCTGCATCTCGGCTGAGTCAACGCTTGCCCACCCACACATCCACACACACACACACCCACACACACACACAACATACCCATACCCATCCATTCTGTCCCATCAATCTAATCACGGCACATTGCGTCAATCTGCCGAAGAGCCGGCGGGCTATGGCCGACGTGGGGTCGTTGATGGGTGTGCATGTTGGGAGATCTGGCTTGGTGATGGTGGTGATGGCCATGTGGTATGGTGGGTGGGGTGTGATTATATACCAGCCTATGGCTAGAGCTAACGATATCGGTGTTGCACCATCCTACATCATTACCAGATAACTGTACTCTTCTAGCCAAATTTGCCTTAATTTCTTATTCCCCTTCTATACATGTAGTCATTCTCGAGATCTCTTCCCACTCTATGATCAAGCCCCTTAACCTCCCCCTCCCCTTTGCATAGACCAGCTACTAAACCCTCATCAGCCCTAGAACGTACTTACCTCTCCTACCACCGTACCGCCATGGTCTTCGGCATGCTCTCTGTTGTGACCGCCCAACTTACCGTCATCAACCATGCGCCCAACCCTTCCACCTTCGGCTTCCGTACAGTCGGTAAGCCACTCTCTATCGTCTTGGCCTGCTGCGCTCTCATCATCAGTTTTGTTGGGGTGCTGCGCTGGTGGCGACTCCAGAATGGGTTGTTGAGAGGTGTGGCCATATCTGGTGGGAGAGAGCTGGTGGTAGTGGGTGCGATCGTCAGTGCAGTGATAACGGTCACATTGGGGTTGGTGGTAGCTATTGATATTACCAAGGAGTACTGAACGAATGCATGGTAAGTATACGGTATATGTGGAATGTTCCTTTAGAGTGACGGATATATATGTGGAACGATATGATGATATTATGATAGTAGGTTATACGATTTGGTGATATATGGATAACCTTTATTTGCTGTAAGAACGCATATGTTTTCTTTCTTTTGCATGTAGAATGGGGCTGTTTTGGCACAGTTACATACACATTATAGCATCAATTGTAGCTTGATGCAGTAATTATAATGTAATGTAGTTTTATTAGGCACATGTAATTTTAAAGACTTTCTCCTTGTAGTTGACTGATTAATTTGTTCATAATACTGGGCATGCGGAAGATCTTTGACTCCCAAGTTAATCAAAGCTCAAGAATGATTGCCCATCGAATTAATTCTGAGGTTTATAGAGTAGGTGAAATACACAATTACTCGAGACCAGTATATCCACCCATGATAAGATGAATGAGGAAGACGAAAAGGACATTCACAAAAGTTACACGAACTATCACTCGTAGCTATACCCCTTTCATTTCCTCTTGCATTAGCTCTCCACTACATATGTGTACATCGGCCAAAAGGTATCCCTTTCCCTATAATCAATACAGCCTATTGCAATGTCTAAGACAGTTTGCAGTTGTGGGAGGCAATTGTTGACTATGGCTACAGTACTAAAAAAGGGGATGTAATACGTACTGTATCAATACGGAATTGTTTAAAACTTCCGGATTAAATCGGAATTCTAAATATTATACCGTAGCAATACCGTAGCAATACCGTAGTTTTGCGGTATTCTGCTAGGTGAGGTACTGGATCCACCCGCTTTTTTGGTACTGTAATTATCGATTTAATAGCAATATAGCACTACATGCATATATGATTGCACTTTACACATGCTCCACAGGCTGTAATATTCTTTCGTTATTCAATTTTAAATATGCACTTGTCTTCATAAATTTAAAACATACATGTAGGCTTCGCGTCTAGTGACTGCCATATGAATATATGATTCGAGTGATTATCCATGAATATACTGGTCATAAGCAATCACTCGATAGCATGATAAGATAAATATGTAGCCTGTGTGACTCAAATATAGTTAAATCAACGCCTGTGGCTTGTTGAAAATGTCTCTGGTTCATGATTAAGTTGATATAATGATTGTAATCATCCGAGATTGTCTTTGAATTAGCCGCCCACATATAACAAAGTGAAATAACCGCCACATTCAGAGAGAAAATTGTAACAAACCCATTTAGTTAGTACTGCCATACGAAATACGACTGCAACGTGACAGGAACTCTTAATCCGTGCGCTGGACACATCGATACATCGTCCCATTCTCAGATTCACGCAATGGTGCGTACTTTCCATCCCAACTCCATAAAACCACACCCCAAGACCCCACACCCGCCCGCAGGTCAGCGACTAGCTAGCAAAAGCTGGTGAAATGGCAACCCAAGACGAGATCCCCTCCTACACCACTACCTCCGGCGCAACATACCCCTCCTCGCTACACGTCTACGCTCTCCCCCTCCCCGCAGTCCTCTCGACACATCCACACATCACCTCCTGCGCCGTCGGCGGCTTCATCTTCCATCCGACACGCGGGCTCCTCCTCATCCGCCGGGCGGTTGGCGACGTCGCATTTCCAGGGTACTGGGAGGTGCCGGGCGGAGGTGTAGAAGCGCCACCGACAGACGCGACCCTGCTCGACGCGGTGGTTAGGGAGGTGTGGGAGGAGACGGGGCTAAAGGTCACCAGGCTGCTGAGGTGCTTTGGGTGTGTGGAGTTTCAGGGACGAGAGGGGAGGTGGTGGAGAAAGTGGAATTTTGAGGTTGAGGTAGAAGAGGGCGAGGTGAAGTTGGAGGAAAGGGAACATGATGGTGTTTTGTGGGTGAAAGGGTGGGAGGATGTGGTGAAGGAGGGGTGCTTGGTATCGAGTGGAATGGAGGGCGCGGTGCGAGAAGCATTGGGAATTTGGCAGGAGGAACATCAACATGGAGAGATCTGAGTACATATGTATGTACAATACTTTGTTGAGCCTGTCTACCTACGTAGGTACATGTACTTACTTAGCTATAGCTTGTACATGGAGTACCTACATACAAGTATACATGTATGTATGTATGTACATATGTAGTAGGTACATGTATTTACAAAGTGAAGGATGGGCTATGCACGTTGATAGAGACATAGAGAGGGGGCCATGTAAACAGCCTTTTAGGTCAATTTACATGTAGGCGGGCAGCGGGCGACAATATACTCTAGGTAGGAAGTAGCCCTTAGGCCGCAGCCGTACAACAGAACGGGCCCTTGATATTACATACATGTATCCAATTACCATTGGATAATAACCCAATCGGGAAGGGTCATAATGTCAAGCGAGCTCAAGAGTACTACATATGTAGTTATAGTACATACATTCATGTAAGTGTTTAAAATAATACCGTGCTCCATCTGACCCCACAAGAGAGAAGAGCGACTACCTCAATAGGTGTTAATCTTAATATGTATCATGTAGGTACAAGTAATATATGTACCTGATTGCTTTAGCATTTTGTACTTGGGATACGTCGACAGCTGATTGGGATATGATATCTGGAATCAAATCTAAAATCGGAGTGCTTTCTTTGCGTCGGAAAAATGATATTCCCGTACCCACCGCGTGACGCTTAGGAAAATACTGAAGGATATATGTATATCGAACGGCCCTCCAGCAAGTGTTAGTACGTACATACATACATACATACATGTATATGCCGTATGTACTTCTGTAATGCACACCCCTGATAGATAAACATCATAGTTCTGTATTGGAACTTGCCTTGAGCGACTTTGCTATAGCTATGATATTCGATATCGCCCTACCATCAAGAAAATTTATTGGTCTCTAGCAACGGCAACCACCGCGTTCCTCCCAGATCCAGTTATCTGCAAGCAAAGTTGTCCGTAAAGGGCACAAACGCCGAGACGTGTTCTTCTAACAACCAGTAACGAGCGCTGCATCGGAGGTAAAACCTCTTTTACAGAACCTTAACCCAGAGCTCGTGTTGTCTATCGATGGTGACGATCATGAGGCTAGGATTAAGCTCGAGCTAAAGATAGCTCTTCACTGTGTCTTGTAGTGCGTAACAAGGACAGCTAGCTAATGTGGACGTCGAGGATGTATCAGCAGGGCTTCTCTCTGTGCCCCCCCCCCCCCCTCCTCCCCTTCATTCCGAGTACGACATAATTAGCAGACCCGTGTCACGTACGAGGTCTCGGGTTCTCTCTTCTAATTCTCCCTACGTCTAGGTTATAATTACCCCTTCTCTCACAAGGAGCTCAGCAAACATGCATCTTCTAGTACCCCTAGCGATTTCCCTGCTCTTACCTCTAACCAATGCCCTCCAAGCCCTACCACCGGTATCATGGGTCGAGAACACTAATGGGACCTTCACACCTACTCCCTTCACTAGGATCTATGTCTCTGCAAAGTATGCCTATCATCGCGATAGCGCCTCCCTGACACTCACGCCGCCATCCGTCCTCGATTTCGCGCAAACCTTCCTTTCAGATCTGCACGTACTCTTTCCTGGGCTCTACAGCACGCCTGTTGAGCTCATAGACGAGATCCCGCATACCTGTGACTATATCTTTCTCAGTCTAGAGCCCGAGGAGCTACGTGAGAAGTACACATACGAGGATGGGAGTCTGACAGAGGAGGGATTCCGTATACAGTCTGATGAATGTGGGGTTGAGATTATGGGTGCTGGTACGAGGGGCGTGTGGTGGGGGACGAGAGCACTGCTGCAGACGCTTTTGTTGGAGGGCAGTGTGGGGGGACTGGCTGTGGAGATGCCGGCGGTGTCGACGAGGGGATTCATGTTGGATGCGGGGAGGAAGTGGTATAGTGCTGATGTAAGTCAGGGAAACATGGGTGGGCGGAAATGATTGTGCGGCTGGTTTTCTTTTGGGGGGTAGTATCCATGATCCAATGCTAATGGTTTTCCATTTTTACAAAACAGTTCTTGAAAGAGCTATGTACCTACGCTTCATGGTATATCATTACACACTTCTATATCACGATAAGGATCTAGATATCTAACAATAAGGGCTTAGGTTCCGTATGTCTGAATTCCACTACCACGCATCCGACAACTACCCACTTAACCGGGGCCGCAATTCCTCTTGGTCCGAAATCTACTCCCAATTCTCGCTTTACCCTACAGATCCTCTACTACAACCACTTATAACGCGCGCCAACGAGACCCACAATATCACAACCTTCAAAGAAATTCAGTTGCACTGCGCCTCCCGAGGCATAACGCTTATTCCTGAACTTGAATCCCCCGGTCACGCTCTCGCTATAACCAAATGGAAGCCCCAACTGGCACTCGCCAACAAACGTGATCTTCTCAACCTGTCACATCCAGAAACCATTCCAACAGTCAAGGACATCTGGGCAGAATTCCTCCCCTGGTTCCAAACAAAGGAAGTCCATATCGGTGCAGACGAGTATGATCCTGAGCTCGCAGATGACTACGTCAGATTCGTCAACGAGATGTCTGAGTTTGTCTTTGCAGAGTCCGGGAAACGTGTCCGTATCTGGGGCACCTATGAGCCCACGAATAACAGTGTCATCTCGAAGGACGTGATAATTCAGCACTGGCAATACGGACAGTCGGACCCTGCCGCACTTGTGCGTAGTAATTACACTGTTATCAACTCGGATGATAGGTGGGCGTATACAAGCCTTAAAAATGACCATACCCCGATATTTCCCGCAACATACCCACAGTTCTTTAATGTAACGCGAGTCCTGAACTTTAATGGCGTGGGGGGTGTTCAATGGGAGCCAAGCTTGTTCAGCAGTGCCCCCGATGGACAACAGCTCCCAACAGGAACTGGCCGGAATAAGGGGGCAATTATGGCGGCTTGGAACGATAATGGGCCCGATGCGACGACGCAGTTGGAGGCATATTATAGTATGCGCGAGGGTATTGCAGTAGTTGGTGCAAGGGCTTGGTCGGGACTCAGAGGGCCGAGGCTGATTGCAGAGACGCTAGAAGAATCAATAATGGTTTTGGCTGGTAGGGCACCGGGACAGAATCTTGATAGGCGGATTGCAGGTAACTGGGATTTGATTGATTGGACGCGGCCATCCGGGGTAGACGGAGAAATAAAAGTAGGACTGGGAAGTAAAGGCATGAACTATACCCTGGCGATTGAGTATTCATCGGCACCTTGGAAGATGAGTTCGCCATACGATTGCATTGAGCTGTCACTTTCAGAGACCGGGGTCCTTACATTTACGGCTGACGGGTTTCAATACCCGCTTCGCAGCATTGACCCCAAAGATGGCTATGACCCCGGGCACCCGGGGCGTATCTGGACAAATGAGACGTCCTCGTCCCATGAGATTCCCTCAGTTAAAGATAGTAACGGGACAATTGTCATAAAGACCGATATGATCGGAGGGAGTAGAGTGTGGGTGAAAGGTACCTTTATGGGCAGGTTTGAGGTTTTTATTTATGGAGGGAGGAATACCCTCTTTTCTTGGAGTCAAATGGCTTTTGTTGCACCGCTAGAGCTAGTTGAGGGTGGCGTTGAGAGGGTGAGGCTGTGGGAGGGCTTGGTGGATCCGGAGGTTTAAAAACCAATAATATCCGTGTCAGGGCTTCGCAATAATAGAAGACGGCCTCAACTATTTATGGTATTTCTTACTCCTTTGACAACTGTGGTGTATTAAAGGTTATCAAAGCGACGAGGAATTGGCAAATTTTAATTGGAGCAGATCACGAAAAGATATACAGTTGGGGTAAGAGGTGGGCAAAGAAATAAAGCTATATATGGGCTACTAAGGATGCACGAGAACTATATCGATGTGACGCGGAAGAGCCACGAGGTAAAGAAAACAATTATCGGCTCAAGGGGAAAAGGGGGACAAAGAGGGACACCACAAATTTGTTTTATGTAGTTATTTTTCTTCCCTATCTTTGTTTGTAGGTGGTAGTGGAGGCTGTTAGGAATTTCTGGTAGTGTGATACAGTCGACTCTCGTTATAGTGATACCCTATATAGTGATACTCTTCTTATAAGGATGACGGTTGCCGGTCCCTCTTTTTGAGTGGCAGAATTTTTTTCACCCATCAACTTGAACCAGGTCTTTCCCCATCCCTAGTAGCTAGTTAGAAATTTAATTACATTCTCGAAAAACCCTAACCCTGTACTTGTTATAGTGATACTCTCTTTATAAGGATGCCATTTTCCGGTCCCGACCTCATCACTATAACGAGAGTCGACTGTATTGCCATAGTTGCATGGACGAAAGTCTGCATGCAGTTAATGAATCAAACCAAAAAAAGGAAATTAAAAAACAAAAAAACCTGGCGTAAGAGGAAGAATAGAATGGACGAACAAGTGTGCTGTGTTTTTTCTTTTGTTCTGTTTTGTTTTGTTTTGGTGTTGCTTTAGTATTGGTACTTGTGCGAGGCGGTGATTGAGAACGAGCAGATCAGGGGCAGTGCGATATTACCATAGAATACGGTCTGCATGCAATTAATGAGTTAAACAAAAAAAAAAAAACCTGCCGACGTATTGGTGTATGGATCATGCGATATCACTCGGTTTGACACTAAAGCGGTGGATTATCTGGGTTTAGGGCATACAGGCATATATCGCTCTTAATCATAAGAAATGTTGGCATATATACAAGCATTTAGTACAGATTATTTTAGGTGCTCGGAGACCACGTTTCAGCAAAAGACTAAATATGCTTATATGCTGGTCCGAGTGATGGGGTGTGATGGGTTATTCTCACCCGGTGATCATGGCACGCCAGAGCTGTATTTAATTGGTGACAGGATATACATAGAATACGGGAAACCCGGGTGTGATTAAAGCCGCACAAATCTTACAGGTTTAAAGTGACGTATTAAAACTATATTAATAAGGGCGCCGGCTTTTCAAAGAAATGTATTTCTGCAAAAACACCTTTATTAACATATAAGTACAGAACGTACTGGTATTCTTTAAACTTCAAAAAGGGTCGTTTTAGTTATAAGCTGCTTTTAGAAAAAAGATTGGTATGCTATTAAAATACCAAGATACTTAAAAGCATAGTAGCAGTCTAGAAACTGGCAGGTCTCTGATATATAATTGAAAACTGATACATGTACTCGGTGTTCTGCAGGTTTCCTTGGTATGTACATGCGTATGTTTGTATGGATTTCAAGATAGAACTACATGTACTCCATCGATTATTGCATTGATTCCATGGCCAGTGAGTGCTACCCGCTGGCAGGATGGAAGCAGGCGGGAGCATGTAGACTCCTACATGGATCCTATACTAGCGCGGTCACAGAACTCGGTTATGCGACCGGCTAGCGAGCAGTACCTAGTGGTACGGCGTTTTTGATGTTTGCAATTATTGCACCCATATGAATACCGATTTAACCTAAGCCGAGTGGGTATGTCTAACGTTCATGAAGGTCGCATCACTATAAGACTGCGGTACTGTACTACTGCTCTAATCACACCCATTTTCTGCCATTGTGCTTATGTATATATGTACGTGCATGTAGATACTCTATTTCAAGTATTCGACTTGAGTAATAAGATATTAGATCTTTACACAGCAAAGCCAGAGTCCAACCATCTTTATACCCAGGTTCAGGATATTTCTTACTCACGGTGCGAGGCCGATGATCCCTCCGGTCCCTTCATGAGGCTGAAAAGGTGCATGTTATATATGCTGGTGTTGTTTTCCCCGCTGTCCAAATCCGGGAATTGAGCCTCCTTCATGTATGGTTACAACGCAACATCATGATCAGAGCTCATGCTCCCCCCTTGGCTATGGGATACATCATGCACTCATCGCCAGAGCGCACGACCTTCCTTTCACAAACAACAAGATCACCACTACCCTGAAATTGCATACTCCCGGTCCTTACTCCGCCGAACACACGAGCCCCACGAGCCGAGATGGTCTCCCCGCACCCCAGTGTCGCTACATTATCCCGAGGTGGCCATGGCGGCACATATACATATGGCTTGCGATCCGCCCTGGTATCCAGATGACAGCTATAGCAGCTTGCCATAGACACAATGTTGGGACGCTCTCTTAATCTTCTTGTCGTAGGTCTTGTTGGGCTTGTGGCAGCTCTCACAAATCCCATTATCCCGGGTTTCAACCCAGACCCCTCGATTTTGCGCGTGAACGACACCTACTATATTGCGACCTCAACATTCGAGTTCTTTCCTGCAGTTCCAATCTACAAGTCGCAGAACCTCGTTGATTGGGAGCTTGTGAGTCATGCGTTCGAAAGGCCAGAGACGCTTATGCTATACGGTGTCCCTACGGGTGCTGGTTAGTTGCTTCTATCTGTGGCAGTAGTACCAGGAGTTGGCCGTGGGGCAGTGGTTGACGAGTGCGAGTAGGTGTATGGGCGCCGACCTTACGGTATTTACACGGAAGGTTTTATGTCATTGGTATGACGAGATGGGTGTATGTCCTTTATATCCTCTCCACGCGTTGCCCTGAATCTGACGACGAACCTGTTTTAGTTACGATCCTATCAGCCGTCTCTTCCCGCGAATGTTCTATGCATCATCGGCCGACCTCGTGACTTGGAGTGACCTCACTTGGTATGTATATATCCCTACCATCCTTAGTAGCCGTGTTTCCAGCATCACTGACACCCGATAGGACTGAGCCCTGGGGAATAGATCCCGACCTCTTTGTGGACCCTGTGACAAACAAAACCTATCTCACGCACCAAGGCATCAATAACAATGTTGATCGCATCTGGGGCATCTATCAGCTTACCATTGATCTGGATACGGGCGCCTCCACCTCCGACGTCCAGTTGATCTACAATGGCACTCTCCCAAACAATAGTAGTTCCCGCCCAGAAGGCCCTCATCTGTACTACAAGGATGAATACTACTATCTGCTCACGGCCGAAGGCGGCACTGACGACGGGCACCGTGCAACGATCGCACGGTCCCACACGCCCTCGGGTCCATGGGAGCCGGCACCAAAGAATCCTATCCTGTTTAATGGCGGGTACGGCTACCGCTATCTGACCGTTCAATCGACGGGCCACGCCGATATGGTGGAGACGCCGGATGGCCGATGGTTTATGACCTTCCTTGCGCGACGCAATGTTAACGGCTCCTCGCCGCTAGGACGGGAAACGTTCATGACGCCGATGGAATGGGTGGATGGGTGGCCACTTGTGCAGGCACCCATATCGCTGACCGTTGATGCGCCCGGACTGCCCGACAATGGCGCAGTACCAGATACGTTTCATGACGAGTTCAACGCCACGTGTTTAAGGAATGATTACTATCAGCTTAGGACGCCATATACGGCCAACTACGAGCTAACACAGGGGGTGGGTGGATTACCGCCGCTTAGGATGCTACCAAATATCTTCACGTTGTCCAATCGTGACACTCCATCAGCGCTGCTACGGAAGCAGAAAAGCCTGAACATGACGTTCAGCGCGGGTTTGGCTGTGCCCCGTGGTGGGTTTGAGACGGCAAGACAAGAGGTTGGGCTCAGTGTGTACCTGTCCGAGTTTCAGCATCAGGATGTTGCCGTAAAGAACTGTAAACAGGGCGGGGGGCTCTGTGTATGGACACAAATCATACGGAACGGCACAGTGAGCGAGACCTGGACTCCAGTGGGAGAAGAAGATGGGGGTGAGCTGTCGCTTTGGATTCGGGCGGAACCGCTACGCTATCAATTTGGGTGGTCAGTGGGTGAGTGTGAGATTGAGTGGGTGGCGGAAGTGGAGAGCAAATGGCTCGCGTTTGCGCCGACCAAGTAAGTCGACTAGCTTCTGCTCTCTCTATGGTACTTTCCGAGTGATGGAGGATGACTGACGGAGATATCGTGTAGCTACTTTGTTTTTACGGGAGCAATGTGGGCGATGTATGCTACTAGCAATGGGTTTCCATGGCCGGTGGGAGCAGAGGAGGTTGGCTTTAACTGGGTGAAGGAGGAATATTGGGGCGAGGAGCTACCCGAGGTGGATAAGTGGTAGTTTACAAATGTAGCCTGATGTTTGTGAATACGTGTAAGTAGTTGCTACATATATACATACAGTTGCGGTATATATAACGGCGCCGGGTATGGATCTGTAATAGAATCCGTAAACCGTTATGGTACATGTATCTCTGAAGGGCATATATACGTGTGCACCGCCAGCTCGATTGGCGTCTCTTCCCCTACCCCCTACCCCCTACCCAGCAAGAAGGTGTTCCGGGTTGCTGGAACATGCAATCCTCGTCATACAGCTTGGCGCGAGTGATGTTCTGTGATTACATTTAACTGTGGGGGATTTACAGAAGGGGGCCTTATCGTTGGTTGTTTACCCCTTGGACGGATGAAACTGCAGCTGTCAAATATATTCGCAGCTTGCCTGTTTGAGCTAATACTAGCCCAAGCAGGTACATATCTAACACTTATTCTTGATTGGCTCTATGGCTATTCTCAACCATTAAGAGCAACGGATATACCCAACTCAGTGCGTGCACGGTCCAGGCTGCGAATTTGACAATTTCATCCGTCGAAGGGATAGAGCCGGGGCATTATCGTGGGGTATGTACCTACATATACGTATGATGCGTGTACTATGTAGGCGCACACTCCAATCCCTCCGAGACATCACGCCCAGTGTCTAGACACCAGTCCAGAAAATCCCTCTAATCAGCTGGTGGTGGTGGTCTGCCCTGCAGCTCTCCCTCCATCAAAGTCATTCTTCACCTCCGAGCAGAAAGGTGGCGTCTAGGGAACTCTCACGTCGCTCCTCGCCGTCGAGCTGCTCGACTGCTTCTTCGTGCCTTTCCTCTCCCAGGGCGGCCACACACCCTCGATACGCTCATACCTCATCTCCACAACCTCCCGCTCCGAGATCGACCCCACGGCCCAGGCCACCTACAGCCGCCTGCGGTCCCTTCGCAAGCTCCGCCGGCCTAGGACGGTACCAGATGCGTTGTCACCCACTCACCCACTCACCCACTCACCCACTCACCCACTCACCCACCAGCAGGGGCGCGCGTCCGCCCACGGCTGGTTGCGCCGCCCGACCTCGACCTCATCACAACCATCCGTGCACCTTGAACGCGCACAAATTATCCCCCACAGCTCGAGTCAAGCCGCCACTGGCAGACACCTCGCAAAGTACAAGATTGTCGTCTGGCGCACCCTCAACATGTTTTGCCCAGCCATCAGCTCGCTGCTGCAGGGCGAGAGGATCGATGGCCCGCCTAACGCCATGATGCTATGCCCAGAGCTTCACAACGGATTTGTACCCTTGCGTTGGTATCTTGAAGAGCTGCCCGGAGGCGGGGGCGGAGATGGAAACAAAGTCGTCAATGTATTCTGCAGGACCAGGGGCGCCCCTCCGTTGCCGCTATAATACTACATGCCCGCCGGGCCAGGGGGCACGGTCCGCTTCACGCGCATGGATGGCAGCCGGACGGAACTGCCAAGCAGGAGGCTGCTGGCTGTACATAGGGTGTACGCAAAGGTTCTGGAGGTGGCCGGCGCAGCGCAGAATGTGGAGGACCTGCTGGAAGGGTTTGAGGATGTGAGGTGTACGGCGGGCCTGGCGGGGGATGGAAGCTCGGATCTCGCGATGCTTGTCAGGGTCGGGGTGGGCCTGGGGTCGGGCTGGGTTTGCGGCGGGCTGGAGGGAATTGCGGTGTAATGGGGTCACACCACTCCCTGCACTGATGCGCCCACACGCAAGGTTCTGCAAAAGCACCCGGGGCCGGGCTACTGCCGGTATGCCGAGCGCGCGCGTTGGGGGGCTACGTCTACGGCTACGCCCCAGTGCCCGCACTAACACGCCGAAGCTGCCCATCCCATCCGGGCAACGCCGAGTGTCCACCCTGTCACTCCCACGCCCTCGCCCGATGGCTAAATGCCCCTTCTGTAAATTCCCCACAGTTAAATGTAATCACAAAATATCACTCGCGCCAAGACGCATACCCTGTGCACTGCAAATCTCGCAGTGACTAAACTCGTGAGCTTTTCATTGAGAAAAACCAAAATACCCCCCCGTACGCTACGCACGCACATTCACGATCTATTCAAAACTGCAGCAAAATATCAGACGTAGCACGGTCAACGCCGTTGAACCCCAAGAGGCCAGACGTAGGGTGAATAACCTCGAGTGATAGGGCATGACGTAGAGTTGGCGTCATAGAATATCACTCGGCCACCTGAGTACATTCATTTAGGTAGGTATGCCATTGCAAGCGACGGGGATGGGATGGCCTTATTCTGCCCTCTACTCTGTTGTTTGCCGCCCCATTGAAAAATGTGACCGTGTCTGGTGTCAGTGGTCAGGATGTGAAGCAACGCCAAGACATCCTGCACTTCCGTGGAAAGGATGGCTGTCAAGAGTGAATACTAATCTATTTTTTTATTTCACCGGCAATTATCAGTGGTGTGTCTTTCATCGGGACTTTTGTGTCTTTTGGCGCTGGCAGAAGGGGAGGGGGGGGGGAGATCTAGGATTAGAATCCAACAGAGTAAGCTGGAGGTTCTGCACCTACTGGCATCAAGCCTGCACGAACGCAAGCACTTGAAACGCCGAAGGTGCAGTTCTGATGATACACACGCACGTCAATTCAAGAAATGTATATCTATAAAAATAACTAAACTCAGCATGTCATAGGGTTGAGGCCTCACCATGCGGTTTGTATTCGCATTTCATTTGGCTTAGAGAACCAGAACATCCCAGCGCCTACATTAGGCTTGTATGGCTGGTCAGCACGACTCCATACAAACAGTCCTGCCCCGCCATCCTCATCCACAGCTTCTCATTGCTACATGACTCGAGCGTTGAAGAGAAATCATCGGCCAGGCGCCTGTTTTCTTCCCCCAAGCACCACCAGCCTTAGGGTTGGATGCTCCAAATGGCGCGTGCGCAAGTACATCTGGTTGGAAAGACGCCAGGCGTGCTAGCTGGTCTGTAGGTAGTTCAAACCCATGTCCCAGTAAAGCCCTTAACGCGAGCGCTAGGCGATTTGCCTGACTGCATCAATACAGAATTCCTGTTCTGAATCCAATATACAAGTTTCTGCTCGAGGACCTATTTCGTGTTTTCTGTGTAAGAACACGCAGCAGGCCGTAATCGAGAACCTCCACGGGTGTAAGAGGTTTCGGCAGACTGGCGAGTGATGTAACCCCAGTTATATCGATGAGATAAATCTAGCTCACGAATAATACCAGGGATTGAGACTGGGCTGGGAAAAGCAGCCCAGGGACTGTGTGACAAGTTGTCAGCTAACGTGGAACATTGGGTAGATCAGGTGGTGAAGCCGAATTACTGTTGAATAGAAGAGCGACTAATGAAAAGGCAGAAAGAAACAAAATCTACCAAGATGATAATGGCACCGTCCAGACCTGCGAAGCCACATTACATGTCATATGTAGTAAAGTATAGAGAACTATACAAATCGTATAATAATGGCGTTCTTAGCATATGTACCCTATTGAAATCTTTCAGATAGGAATTTTATCAGTGTGGATGCTTTTATACATTTGGCAACAATGTTAATACAGATATGTATCTTGATCCTGCAACCTCGCTGATTCGTTCGATCAAGCTGTAGCGGTTTCAGCTCAGGCGGCCGCCGAGAAATTGCAACCCCCTCCTCAAAACACTGCGGGTGTACACCTGAACCTTTCACATACTTGATCGTTCGAGACGTTCACTTAGTGATATCATTATATATTGTTAGTATCGGGGGTATAGGTTGAACACCTAGCTTCGCAATTAATAGACGAGTGCTTATCAAAACCTTGTACACCGTCATCCTCCATGCAAGCTAGAGCCTACCACCCAACGAAGCACCGAAGCCCTCAACGAGGCTCTCGCGGACATAGCGAACGGCCTTGTCCGGGACCAGCAGGAAATCGCCTTCTAGGACCTGAAAGACGTAGAAAGTATCGTCGGGGACGCTAGCATTGGAGAAAATGAGACGGCAAAGGCGCGAGTTGGCTAGAATAAACAACGACTCCTGCGGGAGGATGCGGCAGAGATATGTTGCGAGAAATCAGGAGATGATGCTGTTTGTGGGCAGACTCTCGCTTCGCCTCGCGAGGCAATGATCGCGGTGGGGCTCTGGAAGAAACACATACAGCTTTACGATAGGTTCGTCGATGCTATTATGGGTGTTTTGCAGCTAGCGCCGCGGTGGAGGCAATGTTGAAGAAGCTGATGGAGGTTTTGAAGGATGCACATGTCACTAGGGTAGCTATATATGTACCGAGGGTCAACCATAAATACCGAGAATCTGATAAGATAAACACACCTATTTCACAGCAAGATTCCCTTATCAGATTCTTCGTATTTACCCTCAACGCCCGGTACATACATGTAGACATTGTTTAAACAGGTGTGTTTAGCCGGAGGAGGGATTATTTAATCATTGCTCATATACTGACCGTTAGCTAAAGCCGTCGAAAGCAGCCTTTCTCCGGTCCTTCCTACGAGTACCTAGTTCTATTCTACGGTCTACCAAGAGCCTGGTGCGGGCCTCTATACGTATAGACATTCCTTTTTTAACCTCTTATATCATCTGCATGGCTATCGTATACCATGACTAAAGATAGCACAACATCTACTCAGTACAATGGTGGTGTACACACTCCCGACCCCACAGCCCAACCGTTAGAGGAGCACGGGGTAGCTAGATTTTCTGGAGGACTGGCCTGCCTAGGCCTTATATTCGATCTCCTCCCTTAAATCCCATCGAACATGTCTGGGTACACCTCAAGAAGAAACACCGCCTCCCATTTGATATATGATACTAGACTACCTAAAATATTAAAGCCCCTCATGGCGGATGCTCCAATCCGTTGCTGGGAACTGTTACCTGATGATTTATTTGGTAGGTGCACTGGTTGAGAGCATGGCTAGGAGAATAGGGGCGATTATCCCATTGTCCGTCAATGCTGACCCTTTTTCGTGGGGGTCAACAGCCACACGAAACCCGCGCGAGAGACTGGCCGGAGATTGGTCCAGGTCTAATGATTGATAGCACTTATATAAAGTCAGTCTTTTGGCCCCCACGAAAAAGGCCAGCATGTCTCGGCGGACTACGGGATAAAGGCAAGGGGTTTGTAGAGTGAATACACAAGATATTAAATGTCGAATTATTTTATTTACCTGCTATTTAATAGAGACTTTGCTGACAAGCTGATTGGTGCCGATCACACTATTAGCCAATCATATAGAGCTGGCTCGATTTGCCGCGCAAAGTCTGCTCTGAGCCAAGGTATGTATCAGTTGTTGCCATGCGCGCCTTCCCATGTCGTGGATATAAGCATAACAACCTCTGTAGAGTATGTAAATACATACCTGGTATCTTATCTTACATGTAGACCCGCTCCCGGGGGTATGGTGTGGCTAAAACAGGATATAGCAACGAACGATCAGGTCTTCTTGTGAGCATACCTTTCCTATGATAATTTAGATAGTCCTGTATATACACCATATGTTATGAAATTGAAGTGGTGAACAGATTCATTGAGTTCAAGCGATGTTCGTGCTTGCAATTGCTTCGAATTCACCACACCTCTAGTTTAACCATACTCCCGGGAGCGGGTCTAGTTCACGGTATTTCTCGGAATTCCCAACGCAACGGGCATTTTTGGTTTTTTTTTTTTTTTTTTAAGTCAGTGTTTCATTTATTTCTGGGTACAAGAATATCGCATGGAGCCTAGGCTATGGCGTGACATGGAGCCTAGGCTATGGCGTGACATGGAGCCTAGGCTATGGCGTGACGGGCATTTTTGGTGTAGTGTGATTATGTATAGCGCCCTCTCAAAAGTCATTGACCGGCAACCAAACCACACCAAGATTCGGTCCAAATGCAACCACCACCCACAACATAATTGCCATTAATAGTGGATAAGTCTTTAGGGGGTGCATACTGGCTATTAAATCTCATAGGTCTAAAAGGGCACTCCCTGAAATCAGGGGTGGAATAAGTTACATGAGCTACCTAGAAGTAGAGCAACTTGGAGATTCGGTTGCATTCCATACAAATATGTGGAATCATCGCAGTTCATGTTCCCCTTGCGCAGATAGAGCTGGCTCTGAATTCCACATGTATGATTGGTTGACGGGAGGATCGGCGGCAATCAGGTTATCGGAATTTGGAGCTGGAGTCTTTGCGAGGGCACTGTAGAGTCTCTGTATAAAGTGAGTGAACGGACCCTTACCTGTCGACACTCCGTCTAGTTCGCTCACTTAATCTGGAGCTTTGTATGTAGGTTCAAGGTAAATCAATAAAGGCTTGTGTTTGGGTATATCCGCTTCGCTCCTTATTGGGCGATTGATACGGACACGGATAAAGTAATTCTATGATTGGTCTTGTAAATAGTTGGTGCTGCATGATTAATTTTCTCGTATCCATGCCAACAATGCAGGTTTACCTGAAACCCGGTCTGGAGCACAAGCACCCAATCGTTTTGGGTACATATTGCCTTGTCCCCACAGTTTCGCCACAGTAAGATGGATATCGTGGAGACCCATGTTCCTGACGATGGCTCTACCTAGTCACTCCAATTGAGCATAATAATGAATGCCTCGATCTGTCCGATCCACCGCCAGAGTACCTACAAGGCCAATTCCACAGCCTTCAATCCCCTACCATCATGACTGGTGAGCTGGTGAGTAATACCTCTAGAACTCGAGATTTTGGCTATGCATCCATGATCAAAATTACTACTAATGGACACCTCTGAGGCTGATCTATCGCCTTCAACCAATCGTTAAAGAGATCATAATTCTATCCCCGCGGTGGTCGAATTTTGCTGGAATTATGGTAGGGGTGGAATTTCGAGAGGGTTGAATTATGATAGATTTTGCTATGCATACATAAAGAATAGCTGTATCGAATGGCTACCCTACAAGCACTGGCAGCAAAGGCCTCCAATACCCGTGCCTCCAACTCAACACTGCATGTAGCAATCACCGTCCTAGTAGTAAACGATAATCCGGGGCGCGAAGCGAAAGCCGCCTGTCGAGAATACCCGCCCGATGTCCACACGAAACCCTAATCTCACTGGTTCCCAGGGCGGGGGGGGGTTGGGTCAGTATATACATGTACTGATCGATCACAATTAAAGGCTATCTTCCGGGAGGGAGCGGGTCTTGGGGGAATTGGCGCGAGGTTCTGCAATGTCTGAGTATCTAGTAGAGCTTATATTTGCGCGAGGTATTGGCAGGAGAGAACGAATGCGTGGGGAGTTGGGATAACCCCCGAGGCCAGCTTGGATGGGCGCTGCCTTCCTGACGCGGCGCTCTGGCCACGATCACCAGCAGTGGGCATGCTGTCTGGGCACATGTCTGGTATTAACAGCAGAGGCTGCAATCAAGCACGATATCATCCATCATGTGGTACTAGTTGGGTAGAGTAGATCAATTGCAGGCAGCTCTACTCGACTATACCATATATATCCCGCACGGCGGTTGGACAGCTCCGATCTGCGGGGGGGAGGGACATATAACTACTCTATACCAGAAGCTGCACTCCTTACTGTGCTGCTCCCCCAATTACAATCCGTCCTACGTGTGCCTACATCTAGAGTACTCTTCCCTGTGATCTACACACGATGTTGCTCGGGATATATAAATACACATAGGCACACGGGCGGTCCATCTCAATGGCCCACCGCGAAGCGCCTGTCAAGGTGGACTCCCCGCGGCACCCGCCGCACGATACCCCTCTGCAGGATGAGAGACGTGAAAGTGTTGAATGATACATGCATGGAAGCGTGACTGCACACATATGTGTCCGCCTCGCGGGTCTGCCTGTACCACCGTTAGATACACACATATATACGGGGGAGGGTCGCACAAGAGCGCCTGATGGAGCAGTCTCACCGGCGGCGATCGGTGGAGGGAGGGACAATAACGAGTCCTCCTTCTTTTCCTGTCTTCCAGCTGAGCAGCAGCAGCAGCAGCAGCAGCTGCAGGCAGGCGCTGTTTCAGTGCTGCAGTCGATTTATTGCAACGGCCCTTGCGCAGGCGATTGGCTGCGGTTGAGAGAAGCTTTGTGGTTGCAGTTGCAGCAGGTGGGACGAGGATGCACCCGGAAATAGGATAGGTATGAGCAGGTGTGTTTAGCAGTCGCAGTTATAGCAGTCGCAGTTAAGATATCGTGTGCTCTATAGCAAAGCTCAATTCCGCGATGTGCCCCAACCTGCTTTACGACGGGCTTGCAAACCGTATATATAGCCCCCACCGCCGCATCTCGTTCCCCAGGCCAGCAGCCATCACACAGCTGGACAGACAGCTCCATCGACTGCATCATTCCACACATACACAGCAGAATGAACACGGAACCGCAGAAAGAGCCCGGCGTGGTGGAGAAGAAGCTCAGCGCCAGCTCGGACCTGGAGCGCTCCACGCACGGCGAGCAGCAGCAGCAGCAGCAGCAGCAGCAGAAGCAGGAGCAGCACGTGCCCTACACCGGGCGCGTCGACGAGCGGGAGTACGGGCACGTGCGGCGCGGGCTCAAGGCGCGGCACGTGCAGTTTATCGCCATCGGCGGCATCATCGGCACGGGGCTGTTTGTGGGCAGCGGGGCGGCGCTGCTGCGGGCGGGGCCGCTGAGCATCCTGCTGGCGTACTCGATCGTGGGGACGGTGATCTACTCGCTGATGCTGGCGATCGGGGAGGTGAGTCTGTGTGTGTGTGTGTGTGGAATGTAGAGTAAATGTGCTAATATAAGGGATGCGGGGGGACAGATGACCACCTGGCTGCCCATCCCCGGCGGGCTGACTGTGTATGCGCACCGGTATGTGTATCCCGTATAGATATATGTATATGTATATGCATATATTGTACATATATACATCTAGATGCGAGTGAGAGAGTGACTGACCCCGCCCTCAGATACCTCGATCCCTCCTGGGGCTTTGCCATGGGCTGGAACTACACGCTCGGTGCCGGCATCACCGTGTGCGCCGAGGTTTCTGCGGCCATCCTGCTGATTGAGTACTGGAACGACAGCGTGAGTGGCCGTGTGTGGGTATCTGCAGGTGTCTGTAATTAAATCCATACTTACACTCCCCGCAGGTCAACATCGCCGTGTGGATCGTCATCATCCTGGTGGTGATCTTTATCCTCAACATCTTTGGTTAGTCCGCTGCACTCCCCGCCCCCGCCCCCCGCCCCCGCCCCCGCCCCCGCATGCACTACACTACACTACACTACACTGCCCTCCCGCACTAGCCCTTCCGTCCCGATTATCCCCCCCACGTGCACTCGCAGGACTGACATCCCACCCAGTCGTCGAGGGCTACGGAGAGGCAGAGTTCGTCTTTGCCAGCATCAAGATCATCACAATCATCGGCCTGCTCTTCCTCGCCGTCATTCTCTTCTTTGGCGGCGGCCCCACCCACGACCGCATCGGCTTCCGCTACTGGAACGACCCCGGCGCCATGCGCGCCTACCTCAAGCCGGGCGCGACGGGGCGCTTCCTGGGCTTCCTCAAGTCGTTTGTGAATGCGTGAGTTCAGTCCTGATCTCTGTTCTGTGCCGGTGGGGGCATATACTGCTGGGCGTGTGCTGTGGCGCTGTGTGCTGACCTTCCTCTCCCTGGCCAGCTGCTTCGCCTTTGGCGGGTCCGAGGTCATCTGCGTCGCCGCGAGCGAGACGACAAACCCGCGCCGCAACATCCCAAAGGCCGTGCGGCGGACCTTCTGGCGGGTCGTCATCTTCTATGTCTTTGGCGTACTGGCGATCGGTGTCTTGGTGCGTGTGTTGTGCTTGTAGACCGGTGTTCCGGGTCCCGGGTCCCGGGTCCCGGGTGTGCGGTAGCGAGGACTGAGCCGGACTGACGGGTGATCTGACGCGCAGGTGCCGTACAACGACCCCGGCCTGACCACGGCCCTGGACAGCGGCGCCAAGGGCGCGGCGGCCTCGCCATGGGTTGCGGCGATCGTGAATGCGGGCATCGGTGGGTTGTCTCCGGTCTCTATGATATAGCGGGTGGTTACAGTACTGATATGTTCCCCTTTGGTCCCGCTGCAGACGGCCTCCCCAGCATCATCAACGCCGTCATCCTCACCTCGGCCTGGTCCTGCGGAAACAGGTGTGTATGCCCGCATCAGTCCGCGGAATGGGATACCGGCTAACCGCACGCACAGCTTCATGTTTGCGGCCTCGCGCAACCTCTACGCGCTCGCAATCACCGGCCACGCCCCAAAGATCTTTGCGCGCTGCAGCCAGCGCGGCATCCCGTACTTTGCCGTGTGCGCCGTCTTTGCCTTCACCATGCTGTCCTTCCTGCTGATGTCGGAGCGGTCGTCGGTGGTGAGACTCCCGTCCGTCTTGAGCGTGCAGTCTCTCTCTCTAACAGGCCATACGCACAGGTCTTTAACTGGTACTTCTCTTGAGCCCTCCCATACTCTATACCCCCTCCCCCCCCCCCACCGGAATGTAGCTGACAGTCCAGGTTCATGAACATCACCACCCTTTCGAGTCTCTTCAACTGGCTCACGCTCTTCCTGGCCACCATCCAGTTCCGCAAGGCATACCGGTCCCAGGGCATCGAGCACTCGGCGCTGCCCTTCCACTCGCCGCTCATGCCCTACGCAGCCTACTACGGCGTCACCATGGTCACCTTCTTCATCAGTACTGCTCTCTTTCCTTCCACCCCGCACGAGAAACTAACACCGCAAACAGTCATCAGCGGCTTCGACGTCTTCTTCCCCGAGAGGTGGTCCGTCAAGGACTTTTTTGCCACCGTGAGCATCCCTCCAGTGTTAGCACCACAGTACTGGAGCTGACTATTGCAGTACTCGGGAATCCTAATGTTCGCCGTGCCCTTCATCGGGCACAAGCTATGGTACCGCACGAAGCTCACGCGCCCCGCCGACATCGACATCTGGACGGGCAAGGAGGAGGTGGACGCCTACGAGCGCGACAACCCGCCCAAGGAGGCGCGGAATGCGTAAGTTGTCCCTGGACTTGGGGTGGTGGTGATGATGCATGATGCTGACGTGCGGGATGTAGCTGGGAGAAGGTGTGGTTTGCGATTGCGTAGTTTCGGAGTTGTGGAGGGGGAGGGGGGTGTTTTCTTTCTTATTTTTTCTTCCTTCGAGGCTGTAGTGTAGCGTGGATAGCAGGAAGATGAGTATATGATTGATGTGGGCCTGACGGCTCGTTCTTATGTTTGGACAATGTTTTATTGAAATAAATAAATGGTTTCATGGTTTACGGTAGTGGGATTCGATAGAAATGGTGGATAAGACATGTAGTATAACTAACTACAACTCTGTGTATTGATAAACCTCTATGTGTACAAACGTCCTTGTCTGCTGATCTGTCGCAATACTACCAGTAAGCTTGCCAGGTGAATGAGGAGGCCACCAGTTACCATGGACGATTTCTTACTATTTTATTGCATGTCGAGAACTACCCTATCAGCTTCAGATTGTGCTGCCAAAAGTTCGCCAAGGCCCTATATTTGCATAGATGCAACAGGTTGCACTACTTCTATCACGTGTATCAAGTTGGATACCTAAGACTCTGATTCTTGGACGGAATTGGATTGCCGGTGTTTGTTGTATTTGTTGGTTTACAACACTGTAGTTTACATGTATGCCCACACTTGCACGTCGATTAAGACAATGTATGCATTCTGATTAAGAACTCAACAGCACGCGCGCAAAATAACAAGAAGACATGGCATCAGAAAGCATATGAAATAGGGCCCAAAGAGGAAGTGGAAAGAAACACAAGCCAAGACACCGCGCATATAAGAACCAAAACAAAATTGCAGGGCTATAGTTGGCAAAACAAGGACATATACAGAAGCTGCGTCTCAAAACCCCCAAGACTAAAAGAAAAAGATGGCTTGCTACGCCGCTGGGGTGAAGGGCGCTTGATCTGAGATGAGTGGAAACGAGCAAAAGGCGAGAGAAGAATAATGTAAGAGGTAGTTCAGATTTGCCCTCCACTCGCAGGAACTGACCAAGCGTTCTCACAATATCAGCAAATGCCTCATCATCTGGAAAAGGATTACACTGTGAGTTTAAGGGGCTGGCATCCAACGGAAGGCTAGGAGGACTTTAAAGAGGAAAGCAACTACAAACCTTGTCCTACAGAGTGTGAGATCATATCTAGTGAAATATATGATCTATTTGTGGTCTGGAGGTACGGAGCGCTTGGCCTTTGATGCATCGATTGCGGCCGGCACGCATTCGTTGTTCCATGTCTTGGGACAGGCCTTTGTTCAATGGCTCCACCAGTGGGTGCCTGTCTGCATCGGCACCAGCTGCAAGCAGACGCTCAAACACCGGTAGGCGGCCGCCTCCCGCAGCCGCCTGTAGGGCTGTTCGTCCGTAGTGTTCCCCTGGATCGGCATTGACGTTGGCACCGGCGGTAAGGAGACGCTCAACCACCGGTAGATAACCGCCTGCCGCAGCCGCCTGTAGTGCTGTTTGTTGCGTCTTTTTATCTCTAACTTTATTCACCTGAACTCCTAGATCTAGAAATAGGATTACTATTCCCGGTTGACTGCGCTCCGCCGCTGCCCACAGAGCTTGTCCCCATGTAATGTGTTGGGATTTCACCGATATGACTGGCGCAGCTTCGGAATAGCTCTGTGGCGATCTCAATGTGACCGCCTGACATTGCCCCTACCAAGGCAGCACCAAGGTGATCACCAGTCATCGCGCTTGCTACATGTTTCAATAATCTCTCAACCACTTTCCAGTGGCCTTTGGCAGATGCCGCTCTCAGTGCAGCTCCCCTGTACCGCATCCCGGGAGTGCTTGATGCCAGCAGGTAGTCCACCATGTCCAGACATCCGCCCTCTGCTGCAGCAACGAGTGGTATAGTGGGCTCGTCGTCTTCTGGGTTCTCGGGGGTCGGAATCCTCTGCCCTGCCGGGTGCGTCGTCCTCGATCATGATTCTAAGGGTACTATTGCCAACATCGCCGGGTCGCATCAAGCGTTCCATGATGTCCAGATGACCGCTCCTAGCCGCCGCAGTTGTAACTCTCCTTAGTTGATCATCATTCGCGCTAGAAATCGCGCCAGCTGCGACCAGGCGATCAAAGACTTGGGTGTGGCCCCCGCTTGCTGCGCGTTCGAGCGCATTTGTTCCATTACTGTCGACCAGAGATGCTTTGAGGTCAAGCAGGCGGTTCACTATTCCGAGGTGGCCCACGGAAGCTGCGGCTTGCAATGCTGTTAGACCTTCGTTCGGGGCTGGGGGAGCGTCAACCTCAGCCCCAGCTCCAAGTAGCCTTTCCACCACCACCCCCGGATGGCCGCCAAGGGCTGCAGCCTGTAGTGCTCTCAGGCCCAGTCGTTTTGACGGCGGGGCGTTCACATCAGCCCGTAGCTCGAGTAATCGGTCGACGACGGCGCGATGGCCGTGTTGAGATGCAGCTTGCAACGCAGTACGACCTGAGACCTCTGAGGGTGCTTCGTTGACTGCGCAGATCTCTAGGACTTTCTGGCTTATTGGCGCGGTGGTAGCGGTGGCCTCGCTCGCCGTAATTACCGGCGGTGTCGGGCGTATCGGTCTATATATCGATCGGGGGTAATAAATACAGTCAGTACATGCCGTGCATCCCTTTGGAGGGGTGGAAGTGTGGCTGGGTCGAGTTTTCTGCTTACATCTGTATCATATCGGGTACAAGCCAAAGTCTGTAGGGCATCTGTGTAAGTCTCGATCAGTTTGTTGAGCAGCCCAAGATTTCCTGTCCCCGCTGCGGCCGGCTTGCATTGTAGTGAGGCCGAAGAGGGTTGCTGGCCCAGCCAACACCGCAGCCCCGTGGTCGAGCAACATCTCAACCGACCCAAACTCCCCCGATTCGGCCGCTGCTTCGGCCGCTGCTTGCAATGCGGTCCGCCCACCAAAGGACGACAGAGGTGCATTGGGGTCAGCTCCATGTAAGAGCAGATGCTTGAGTATATCGAGGTGATCCCGTCCTGCTGCCGCCTGTAGCGCCGTTCGTCCAAAGTACCTGGCCATGGTTGCTCGTCTGTTTATGTCCGCTCCCCTGTCTACCAGCTTACGGACTATGTCGAGATTCCCGCTGCCCGCCGCGTGCTGCAAGGCGGAGGGCCACATCCGCCCCGCGGGTGCAGGGTCGGCCTCGGCACCCCTTTCAAGTAAGAGATTAACAATATGTTGTGATTTATTCATTTCTGCGTTATACCTTGCCGCGCATGCCGCTGCCTCCAGTGCGGTGCGCCGCGCAGAGATCGCAGCTGCCGCTTCTCGAGGACTGCCGTTAGCAAGTAGGTCTGATATAGCCGTGTCATGATGGTTTTGAAACCAATCAGCGCGCCCTCCCCCGGAAAGAAGCAGCTTTGTGTAGTCCCCCTGTACGCAGAAGTCTGCATCGATCTGGGAGTGCGTCTCTCTAGACGATATTTTAACAATTCCGGCGCTTTCTCCCCCTCTGCTAAAAGTGGGTAGGGATAAGCTCTGATCATATCTTTCCGTATTAACGCGACCATTTATGCTTGCCCCATCCTCCAAGAATGCGTATACAGCTCCATAATTCCCTTTACTGGCCGCGCGAATAAGGGCTGCCTGTCGGTAATCAGCCACTTCGTGTTTAGGTAATATCAGTCTGGTCAACAACTTAGTGACTTCGGGGCGATCGGGGAGCACCGCTCTGAAAAATAGAATCGGAATTTGGGTGCCTTGCAATTGCATGTACCAGTTTGGGAAACGTGTATAAATGTGGTTTAATAATAATTCAAGGACATGGTAATGCCCCCCCGGATGCGGCGGGTGCCAAAACGGTGTCGAAGGTGATTGCGGAAGCAGGTGTTCGCATTATTTGGGCGGTGAGAGCCTCCACCTCCAGATCGTACTCGAGCCCATAACGTGCATCTTTTCCCAGGAGGACCTGAAGGCCCAATTCAGGAGAATCCTTTGGAAACGAGAGACCATCCTTATTACAAATGTAATACCTCCTCATATCTGGCCACCAGTGTTCGAAAGCAGAGACTCTCTTCGAAAAATATTGCTCAAGTCCGTTTAAACCTCGGCTGGGCAAATCACCAGTTGCCACTATGTCCGTGGTGATACTTCGGTAACCATTTGGGATCAAGGATTGGAAATCGGCGTTGACCAGTTGCTCATAGGAGAAGCTGTGTGAACCGTCATCCCTTTTATCCAAGGTGGACAATATTCGGATCCAGAATTGTTTCAAGAGTTGTATCTCATACCTCTCTGGCATATGATCGCGGGATTCTTCTGTCTCTACTGATAATGTGAGTCTGATTATTTCGGAAGCATATAGGCCCCACTCATTTCTTGAGGCCAATGTTCTCAATGGCCGGCCAATGCGGATATGCTCCACGATATCAATCTCCGCCGCGGCGTCTCCTAAAGGGAGAATATCTCTTTCCCCCAAGGCAGCTAAAACCACTGTAACGGCTGTTAGGTCCACTCTATAAACTCTCACAAGGTTAAATAAATGACACTCACAGAGTTGGATTTCCTGGTGATTTCCAAGCCCCGTCTCGCTGACAATGGCGATGAGCTGGGAGAGTGTACTGTGTCGAAACTCCGCGGTGTCGATCTGATTTTCGTGCGGGATGCGTTCGACTGATCCTAGAATATCTCGAATGTGACATGAAATTGCCGACAAATATATTGAAAAGATCTCCTGAGAGAATAATCTCTTCATCGACGCAGCTGGAAACACCACGATTGCCGGATCATCGGGTACGGAAGACCTTTTGATACCCAGACGTCCAACAATGCGGTGCATGGGCATTCCGTTTTGGTCGAAATATTCCAAGCTGCTAGGGCGGATATCGAAGTCAAGGCTACCCATCCACATTTTGAATAGCTCTCGATCATCAGCATGTCTAGGCCAACTGAGGACCTTCACAGCAGGGTGAGTATCACTCAAATCGATTTTTTCGGGCATGATACCCCCTGTGCGGTGGTGGACTTCTTCCTCAGCGAAGCGTAGCTTCCACAGGGATAGAATTGACGCGAGGTCCGATTTCGTCTCTTCGCCCACTTTCCAGGTGCCTCTTCGGTCTTGCCTGGACAATTTAAATCGCAGATTTGCATAATGGTTGGCAGCGCTCCCCCCGAATCCACCGAACCCCACGCGTTGAGAGATCACGTCGTCTTCTGCTGGTGCTTCGCATGCCATAACCGGTAAATGCCATTCTAAGGAGCAATCTGTCTTTGCGCTTCCAATCCAGACTATTTCCTTCGATCGATGAAGGAAGTCAATAGTCCTCTCCATTGCAGAGCAAAGAATGCCTGAGATTCTCTCCGTATCACTGCCCCAGTAAGGGAGGTCGCCGAGGCGTTTGCGAACTGCCAAAGTGTTGTAGCAAAGATCACTCGGCTTATCATCCAACCCCATATCCCACAGCACGGCCGGTGTAACCTTCCAGCCACTACAATGTGTAATTTTCCTCGCCATGTAGTCAAGTTCATAGCCTTCAACCGCTCTGATTGTATTGGGCTCTCGAGTCATTCGACGACGAATCAATGAGCGAATAGCAGTGACAATCGCCGTAGCCCCTAACTGTGCAATAGACGCTGACCAGTTCATCCAGCTGAGACCCACAAACTGGGTAACAAACCCTACTACACTTATTGTTGTGCCTAACAACACTAGGAGACGCAACTCAACTTCAACTTTGGGGTCTTTCTGACAGCGGTGAGAGGTTCGGATCTTCTTCTGGCTATTATCTCCGAAGATTAGGTAAGGTGCAAAAACCTGATCGTTTACAGTCGCCCCCTTCTGAACCCAGCAGACACTGCAGTTTTGGATATCATCATCACAGAGATCTTTCTTGAGCACCCAAGTTTCCTCGGTGGTGACGCGATCTATCACATAGGAGCAAATAGACATGCTAAGGTTTAAAGCCACTGTCCCGATTGCTGCGCATAGGAAGGCCTCTCTACTAGGGTACAAGTCATCCCTGAGGATGTGTCCCCTGACTGATGGGTGATAGGAGATGAATCCCTCAAATATGAGCACTGCAAGCTGGATCACCACAGCTACTGATGCCACCATGATCTTCTCCAGGTCACTGATAGGTTTTCCCCTCGCGTTCAGGGACATGTTTGGCGGGTTTTTATTCTCGCTCGTTCGATCAAGGTTGATTTGATCACCTTGGTTTGGACGGAGTAGGGGGCATCTCGATGTCATAATTATCGTTCCACTGATACTCGGTAACTTCGTTTGACCTAGGCTGAATCCCCTTGGAGCGCTCCGGCCGGAAAAAGTGGTTTTGCTTATCCAGGATTCCAATCTTCTCGACAAATGTCTTCTCATCGCGAGACGCTGCTGCAGAAGGAGGTGCTGCTGCGTCACCTTGCCCTGGGGCCTTAGGGGCTTGATCTCCTGATTGACTAGATGGCCAAGACAGGTTTGTGTTGGAGGTTGTATTTATGGGAAGAGAGTGAGTTGCAGACCCGGGGGCCTTTTCCTGACGCTCTGTCGTATGGTGTGATGTCGAATTTGACGTCCTACTGCAGCTACCCGCCTTCAAGTTCTCAGCTGCATAGACAAACTGAAAGACCGATGGTGTCCCAAGCACCCGGACAATTGCTTCACCGTTGTACATCTCTCCAACATCATGGGAATTTGAAGACATCAGTTCAAGCTCTGCCTGAACGAGCCCTTCTTTGCCACGACCGACAAGTGCTTTCAACCATGGATGGCCGGCAACCCTGATCGCACTCACGATCCCTGTGATGACACCCAAGGGGGCCATCGCAAAGAGTATACTGTCTGCCAATCCGGAAGAGTCGCTGAGAAACTGTTTTGCAACTTGCTCGCCGAATAGGGCAAGGATGGGCGCAAGATCGCTGAAGAGATTGTTTGCCCAGTCCTCTCCACCAATGGCCGCTCGCGCCGGAGTGACAAGGGAACATAGGAGGATGATAGTGGTCAATTTCTTGTCGACGTAGTATTGGAAGTGCAGGTGGTCCCTGCCTAAGTTCTTGCAGACTACCCCGCACATAGGATCATCATCACCATAGCCTACAGAAGGTAATCAGTGACAGCCCAAATCAATATTGAATTATTAGGGTGCTTGCATGTAGGCGTTGAAATTGAGTCTCCCTCCCCTTCCAAAGACCGTAATTGAATCGTACTTGAACAGTCTCTAGTTGATGCATTCCCAAGAACAACATTCTCTTTCAACTCGGAGTTGTCCATGGAATAGTCTCTGGTTGCAGTGATATTTATTGTCGTCTTTGTAGTGACTGGCATACGGCCAAAGGTTCGTGGTTGAGGGATCGCACTTCCCGATCACGGTAAGAGGCGGATTATTTAGATATATCTACCCTAAATACAGATCTTATCTATATTTAAACTGGTATTTCGGAGAGAAAAATTCGTCACGGAGGATTTAAGATAAGAGAAAAAGTAAGGCTCACCTCTACCCATATTCTGTCCTTAATCGCCGGGTATATGTAGCTTAGCGGTTTAATAGGTTGTTCGTTCCGCAAGTGTGTCAGCGAGAGGAGCTATGTATCTGACGTACATTTGGGAAAAGCAGTACTTAAACCTAGATATATATAACCCGAATAATTCAGGTATCGTAAATATCGGTGCTTACTGGTGGTGTCCGAAGCCAAGTAGCTGAGCATCCGCCACTGATTCAAGGACAGGTTGTTCCAATCAAACAAGCAGATACCATGCGCAGGTTGGTTTCGATCATCGTTACCAAAACGTACGGCGGCCCATAACTACCAAAGTGCAATTAAGGATTTCGATTGCGACTTCCCCTCCCCAAAAAAAAAAAAAAAAAGGGAAAACGTTCAGAATACCATGGTGCTTGGCCGAAACTACCGTAGGAACTCGACAAATACAGACCGTTGCCAAGCGAGTGGCTTGCAGAATTAGGTGAGTAATATTATATCAAATAGGAAACTTGAATTACAGGCCCGAGCTCACTCATCTTGTAGCCCATACTCAGTATCGTCATTATTTACAGTAACTGGCAGTTCAGAATTCTCTTTTTCAGATGTTCCGTATCCAACTTCCTGCTCTGTTCGAGCCCAATCACCAATAACTAATTCCCCAGGAGCAAACCCCTTGATTTTTAGCTCATGATCACGAGATCCATCTACAGGTAATGTGATACCCGTGTCCTTAAAACTTTGTATTACTATTTTCCGCTTTGTGGAATCATTATTCCATGCTTCCCATGCCCGACCTACAGCCTCTGTTGTGACAATCCGATGTTGGCTTACACTCCACTTTTCTATATCCTTCTCCTCTTCTGTACGCTCCCGTGCTTCTTCAGTAAATTCTTTAATCATACCTTTAAAGAGTTTGTTGACAGCTACATCGAGGGGTTGTGTCATTGATGTTGTGCCAGCTGGGATCAATGAAGGGACAATATTATTATCTCTGCACTTTTCGATAACAGCTGGTGTTAGGTGAGCTCTATAGCGGTCATAAACAGATAAGGATCGCTCTTGTCCGAAAATGGGAACTAAAAATTTCTCAATAAATTTTTTGAAAAGTGTCTCATTCATCCATCCGGTTGGCGTAAATTCAACATGCACACGCTTATCCCAATGCTTCGATTCCTTCTCATAAATTTTGTCACCGGTAATAGCTGTGAAGATTAGAATCAGTGAAACCCTTAGAACTCCATCTGCAAAAATACATAAAAACAGAGTACACTGCCATTTTTCGGATCCAGACTCAGCACTTTTGGACCATACTGTATTCGCTCCTTGAGGATGGTATGTCCGACCGGTTAAATATTCCTATGGTAATGGAGTTTCATCAACATTACAGATCCGGTGATCGGGAATGCCACCTTCATCATGGTTGCATATAAAATGAAGTGATTGCGGTGAGGGAGCAGCTGAGAAAGGAACAAGCAACGTAAGGATACGGTTGCGCCGATTAAATCTTAACCACTCGAGAATTTGTTGTTTAAAGTCGTCAGTAAGTGACTGGGCAGTATTGGTGACAAAACGTAAAACTATTCGATGACGCGACAGAAATCCTTGGAACCATCCTCGTGAAAACAAAAAAAAATTGGATCCAATATGTGGGTAAGTTTCTTTCCATAGCTCTGTCGCCTTTCTTCTAAACCATCCGTCTCTCACTAGTCTTCCTAGTCCTCTTCTATCCATAAACTCATCAAACAGCTTCTTTTCCATTTCTGGCCACATGCAGAGAAACACAACAGGTGAATCACGACGCGATCT
This sequence comes from Morchella sp. 2016-41, assembly GCA_024713855.1. Classification (NCBI taxonomy): domain Eukaryota; kingdom Fungi; phylum Ascomycota; class Pezizomycetes; order Pezizales; family Morchellaceae; genus Morchella; species Morchella sp. 2016-41. Next base: position 1,725,550 of record JAMGZD010000014.1, read on the forward strand.
ATTCCTTTTTTGTTGAAAGATTTTCTGTGTTGCGTCTGGTTGAGTCCAACCCGCTATCGTACTCTTTGGAATTTGAACAAATACTGATGCTTCATCAAGTGTTGGTGGACGAGTCTTGACTGCTGTATTGGATGTCTTATTGGGGAGCCGGTAATATTTCAAGCACATCAATATCTGAACCTTCCTCTCACGGGGATAGCTGCGCTCTACCCTCTGGATTGGCTTTATCTAACAGATACTTAATTACTAATTCCCATAGAAGTGGATCTAACTAAAGCCTATCTGTATGCTTGGTAATCTCTCCTTTATTGATTTCGGTTTCCGGCCTCGGCGCCGAGAAGATCGCTCATTCTGATCATTGTCCTTCAACTTTCGAAGCGGAGTTTTTTTAACTGCTGTCATTTTCTGTATCGTGGTGTGTATTACTGCAAACTAGCATGGAGTTGGAAAAGTTTTCACCCTACCTAATTCTTTTACTAAACAAGTCAAGATTTGCAAGCCACACTCTCGGCAACGGTCTGTATTTGTTGAGTTCCTACGGTATGCCAACTACCATCCTTGGCTGGAACAGCGCCAGCACTGACCCTTTAGTCTCCTTTCCCTAATCAAACAAAAACTATTTTTAATCCCCAAATAATGCTCCAAATAATGTTGTTCGCTACCAACTTTCTGTTTTCAATTTAATTCCATTTCGCCCTATTTCGCCCTTTTCGTTTCTAGTACCTCATTTACTATTGCACAGGTCTTTCCCCGTCTTCTGCTGCTGCTGCTGGAGGTCGCCCGCTGCTGCTGCTCGAGGTCGCCCGCTGCTGCTGCTGGAGGTCGCCCGCTGCTGGTACTGGAGCTTGCCCGCCGTTGGAGCTCACCCGCTAGCTGCTGCTCAGGCCCCTCCTACCCGTCACCCTATTTTAGTGATGGCTCCCGCAGATAGCTTCCCCAAATTGCTTCCGACAGGTGACTTCCTATGAATTGCTACTATTCTGTACATAAATACTATTGGATCAGGACCTTTGAATTCAATAAATTTTACTTTCAACGGTTTCTGGTAGGCATCCACGGATGAGAGGATATAATAACATTTTGATATAGGAACCCGATCACGCAATTCTACTGCAATTTCCCATTCTGAGTCCGTTGCCTCCTCCTACATATCGTGTCACTCGAATTTTCAACTTTTAAGCGATACTCAGAATCAATGTCATCAACTTCGATTCAATTGGGACAACTCTTTATCAGTTTTGCAGAACTCAAAGTTGCGACTGAAGATTGCGCAATTGCAAATAAATTTGAAATACGCGCTCAAGTGAAAGATAGAGCATGAGCAGACTATCGATTCAAAACCCGTGCGTGTTTATGGAGAGTCTATGATCGTGCAACGCCAATAGATTATATCAAAGTCAGTATCCTGGTTTCCGCGGATATCCATCAGGCAAAGAAGGCTCTCTTTCGGTGCCTATCAATATATCAGAACTATCTGTGGTGCCGGATATTAGAGTTCATATATGTAAGCATTAAAGTACTAGAGCTGGAATTTATTAGAGCTGGCACCAAAGCGGATAGTTAAGCTGGCATTTATAATGAAATTATAAAACTCGCAGCGGAGCGGATATTTGAGCGGATATTTGAGCTGAAATTAGAGCTGGCATTGGCACTGGCACTGGTACATAAGCGGGTTTCAGAGATGGTACTGGAGCTGGCAATGGAGCGGGCATTTAATACAACTTACAATGGAGCTGGCACCAAAATTAGCACCAACGCAGCACTTGAGCCGGAATTCAATGGAGTGGGCCTTAGAGCTGGCACTGGAGCTCGCATTTATTAGAGCCCCGAGCGGGCATTACAGCTGGAAATACAGCTGGACATGGAGCTGGCACTGGCCGGACATGGCATATAACAATGAAGCTGGCACCGGAGCTGGCACTGGAGACGACACTGGAGCCTAATCTGGCACTGGATTTCGCTCGACCAGGCACCCAAGCTGGAATTGGAGCGGGCACCGGAACAGGCGTTGGAGCTGGCGCACTCGAGCTGGCACGGGAGCTGGCACTGGAGGAGGTATTAGAGCTGGCAGAGATATGTATATACCTATTTCTCTATTTCTACAGTAAGATTCAGGAGTTTATGCGATATGCCAAAAGTAAATAGCCATAAGATTGGTAAATCGAATCTTATTAACTACTGAAGGTGCCTAGATACTACACAGAGCCGGGAGAGAAGGAGACCTCGCGGTCGCGAGGTGGCGCACCCCTAGTTTGTATGTACATGGTAGGTCTGAAGAATACAAATTGGTGTATCAAACGTCACTGATTCGTGCAGATCCCACGGCTATCTGCTTCCTCTTGCCCAAAATTAAAATGAACGGATATATATATGCGTATATCAATACCCTTTACTTCGATCAATTCAAGCGTCCATTGAAATGGCTTCCAAGGCAGCTAGTTAGCTTCAAGTACAAATGGCCGGCTGCTAGGCCACCAGCTCAACCTTGCTCACTTTCATGGATCGATTGGTAGAGTCGTTGGGGATGGAGGAATTGGATTAGTCATGGATGTTCGGTCGTCTTCTCTTATGTTCGGTGAAAACTCTTTCGATTGTGTGATAGTGAGTCACTGGCGATTAGTCATCGTAGGATTTCCTTGGGTATATTAGGAGGGCTCTCCCTCGCTTCGTCTCTGTTTCTCTTCTTCTTTCTTTAAACAACGTCTTCTACTGTAACTACAATCAATATTATTGTTTGACTTCACTTAGCATATCACGCTAGGCAAAACCACTCTATATTACGCTGGTTCTCAATACATACGCTGATACCTCCCTTCTAACGAAGGACGTTGCACCTCGCTTGACTAACTCGACAGCTACTACTGTCGCACCTCGTACCCTGCGGAACACTGCACATTGCCGCCCCTTGAGACTCACTCAAATCGATATATATTGAATTCATGAATTAATATCGCATCCATGTACTTACCCACGTACGTACTTTCGCTCACACTCCCTCTTCGAGAAGTTGGTTTAGTGAGACTAATAATAGATATTTATAACGTCGCACTCGCCAAGCGACTGAAGAGCTCGTACTCCATCCGCTCAGCGGCTCTTGGACCACTCATGATCTCTCCTACCATGTCTGAACCAGGTGGGAAATCACACTCGAAGATCGGCTCTCCCGCTGCTTTCATATTAACCAACACAGCTTGTTTGAAGTGCCAGCGAAACAGCTGGTCGACGGGCCTCCGGGGATTGTCAAGGAATTCTCGGTCGAGATGCTTGCCGGCTACGCCATCTAGATCAATATTGAAGCAGACGATTTTATAGTCGTCCTAGTGATCATCAGGCACTGATACTTGTTACTTCCTGGTAAAAAAAAAAAAAAAAAAAACCTACGTCAGGATTGATAGACAGAAAATAATTATCAAAAAGATCATGGATGTTAGATCTGAGTAACATGCCATTCTGAACCGAGTTAATGGATTCTCCATTATCCGCCGGAATGGTGATCCACCGAGAATAGTCATGCTCAATCCAGTGTCTTTCGAAGGCCAAAGGGAAGATGTGCGCAGCCTCGAAGCTCGTCCAGATACCGTGAACAGCACCAAGCGCCCGCTGTCCTGTTATGACGCATCGCTTATCTCGCTCACGGACAGCACCACGAAACGATGCCACACGGGTCCCGGTATCTAGCGAGATGGTACGAGCTAAACAAGACTTATCACTAGCAGTGATGGAACCTATTGGAATCAGCAGCTTGACGATATAAGCATAGAGGAACCTACCATTTGTGAAAATGTAGTAGTTGCCCTGCTGGAGCAAATGGCCGTCTCTCTGGATGGTAATACCACCCTGGTCCTGTATGAAGTAGTCGCGATCGAAGAGAAAGATGATTTCCACCATCGAATAGAAATTGGCGTTCGTCACACCGTTTGTAAGAACCAAGCCTCCTAGCTCGGCAGCCGGATCGTTAGCATTGTAAATGTGGACATTGCGTCCCAGTGAGCGATTAGCCATTTGGGTAGCCTTCCGTGGAGGGGGATACTGCCTATATATCGCGGCACGACCGCCCCCACCTGCCCTGCCATCGAGAACGTTGCGGAATCGAGGTATTAGGTGAAGGATCGCCATCGCGTCGGATAAGGTGGATGAGTTAGGAAGGTGCTCGGAGGATACGGTCAGCGTTAGGCGCTTCGGGTTGGGATTGCGGAAGGAAAGATCGGGATCGGTTATGGGTTTTTTATTTTCGTTGTACGGGTCGCGTCATTGGGATTAGTCAGCGGAGGATTTCCTTGAGTATATTAGAGGGCTCTCCCTCGCTTCGTTTCTGTTTCTCTTCTCTTCTTCTTTCCTTACGCAACGTCTTCATCTGTCCTCGTTCCTAGTTGGTCTCACCTAGCATATCACGCTAGGCGGAGCCATTCCTATATTCTGATAGTTAGCAATATACTTTGTTCGATCGGTATCCGAGCCCGATCTCCTGTCCCGTCTTGAACGTATTTCGAGTCGATCCTCGCCTCGACCACCCTTAGTCTCGTTCCTCGTACCCCGCCCCGTTAGACTATATACTGTATTGTGAGGAATACGGATTTGGATCGATGGCTTCATCAGTCGCAGTGGGTGGCTGTGGGTCTGTATCATCCTGCAAGTGGGTTGTAACGGGGATGGGGGGATGCTCCCAATGTAGCGAAATGTGTATGTGTCGGTAGGGTAAACTAAAGATTACTATATCAGGGTTGACACACGAAGATCTGGTGCAAGCCCTCGTAATATGGATTAGATAGATTAGATAATATCACGTTAATACTCTCGGTCGTGCTAGATGCCCAGCTCACTAACCGGAGATGTGGTTTCCAACCATCTGGGATGAGATACCCTCAGTTCCAGGCTCAGTGGTGATTACGCCATTCCTCTTATTTCTATACAAAAACTCAATCACCAGTTCTGAGCCTGGTGAATTTGCTCCATCGGAAAAGTCCGAACAAATTAAAGTCCGTAATATTTCCCCATTTTTTTCACTGATGATTCTCTGAGCTGTGCTAGGCAATTTGCACTTCTCAGATTTTCTCCGCGAGCTCTAGTTGAGTTCCATTTTACTATGGGTGGGGCCGCCAAATAGCGATATTTGTACATGGTTCGGCAGTATTAGTATTAATACAAACGTTAGCCCACCTTATTATTATAGGATTTGTTCGCAATTGTACTGCAGTTGAGGGTAGCTCAACAGCTAAGGCTCACGCAGAACTGCAACTAACACTGTAGCTGTCAGAGATAACGTATTTCACCGGGAAAGTAACTGATAATGATATAAACCAAAATTTGGTAAAGTCAATAGAGCTTACAGTCCCTAATCCAGTCAACAACTTCTCTGAAACAATACTCTTGATAGATAGAGGTAAACCATGTCAAAAATAGTTGGGATGTATTTAAATAACAATTCTGGCTACTTGGCAGTGTGATTGCATATAAATCCAGCTTTCTTGAGCAACTTTGATCATCCCATTGTCACCCTTGGTTGCTTTCCCAGTGATGATCGCTTTCCCGGTGAAATACGTTAACTGATAATGAGTAGAACTAAGTGGATCGTTACAGCAAGATTAATAGATTTATGCGGCTACGGCTATGACAAAACCTACCAGCTACTGGAGTTGCCTAAAAAACTATATGTTGGGAGAGAGGGAGACCTACAGCCGTGGTACATATGTTTTGGTAATTTTGGGTGGACATTGCAATGCAAAATTTGTATGGGAACATGTACGCCATACAAAACTAGAAACACTCAAATCATCACTTTACAAATTTGAGCACAGACAACCGAAAAAGACACACAGAATTCTACAATTCTCTAGGCTCCAAGTTGAGATAATTTTTATCATATTTTTGAAGAGTCATAATTTTTTTGATGAGATTGGGTGGTTGTTTTGGGTAGCTCAACATGGCTACTTTGGGTGTAAAAAAGGTAATTTATCAAAACTTATATCCTAGTACTATACATACATGTACCTACATACCATTGTGCAGTCTGAAACGAGGCTAGGATGATGGTCTCAACAGGGGGTCGGAGGTTTTCTACCTAAGGAAGAGGGCTCTACTTTGATGGGTAACCTCTCAATATGCCCGCCATTCTTGATCTTCTCCGTACTCAAACCAGTTCCCGCAGAGGCTGACAGCCCTTGATTCGGCGTATAGGGAAGGAGATACATATGTTGATGCAGACTATATACTCCGTCGGGTCTCTCAACGTCAATCCCCAACCTCCAACCCCCAATCCCTTGAGTAAAAACTTTATTAGTAATCGGGTAGCATATCCAGAAAATCGGGATAGAGTATCTTGTAGGAGGATAAGATTGGGCAAATTTGTCAAATTTAGATAGGATATCCTGCAGCACAGGATATGCGGTTAATGGAACTTTTGGTAGCCCCTAGTAGAGATAACATAAGGTGTATGATATCTACAGGCGGCTTTATCCCACTTCTATTCACAGGATAATAACGTGATATCCCGCAGAATCATCCAACTAGAAGGATAATTCCACGAGCCTTAAGGCCCGTTCGGACTGGTACGGATTATATTAATAGATTATTAGGAAGTGTCAATTATTAGCGGATGGGTGAAATAATCCAAATAAGCAGAATAATGTGTTGAGTAGCGGGTTGGGGTGGGGTGTGGTCACGCTGGGGTGTGCTCGCTCTGGGTGGGTAGGGTTGCGTTACGTGGTTGCTATCATAGAGCGGCCTTGCCTTATGTGAGGAGATCATGTACCGGTTTATAGCCCAAATGTGTAGATCATGTTGCGGTTTACTTGCTTCAATAGAGACGTGCAACCATCAGCAAACTTGCCTATACCCCTGTCATCTCCCAACAGTCTCCCGGATCTCCTGAGAGTCAGGAGACAGACCAAAGTTTGCTGATGACGCTGGTACTGTAGTTCCCTCCAAACCACTTCAATATCGCCTTCTCAATTGATGACAGATACTATCCAGCCAGCAGATTATGACTATACAGCTACTGGGAGGGTACATCAGCAAAAAAAAAAATCCCTCAAGACGAACTGTACGTCCAGACGTACGGATTCGTCTTTTGCGACCAAAACCTCGTCTTTTGCTACCAAATACTCGCATTCTGGTCGTCCCGAGTGTCCCGGAGATCCGAAATGTGACATGTCGTCTTTTGGCGCCTAGTATGCGTCCCAAATGTGATATCTCGTCTTTTGACGCCTATTTCGTCTCCCAAATGCGATATCTCGTCTTTTGACGTCGCGCGGATGTGATATTTTGCCTGACGCTAATGCTAATACCGCTAGCTAATGACGAGCTCTCCACACCTCGAGGATCCACACACACCTCCACCTCTACCTATACCTACCTACCTGCCTCGCCTCCTACCTCACCTCCTACCTCACCTCCTACCTCACCTCCTACCTGTATCGACACCTACCTCATACCTGTACCGGCCTCCTGCCTGTATCGATGCCTACCTCCTACCCGTATCAGCGCCTGGATACGTATTTACCTTCCTCTGCATTTTGACGCCTTTACTGACACCTACTAGGCTCCAAATACTGGACGATTTGGACACCTACCAGGCACCGAATACTGCACGATTTGGACACCTCCTAGGCACCGAATCCTGCACCTACCAGTCACAGAATACTGCACCAAATGGGCACCTCCTAGGCAGCGAATACTGCACGATTTGGACACCTATCAGTCACCAAATACTGCACCAAATGGACACCCCCAAGCAGCGAATCGACACCTACCTGTCACCAAAACTGCACGATTTGGACACCCCCAGGCAGCGAATTGACACCTACCAGTCACCGAATACTGGATCATTTGGACACTTCCTAGGCAGCGAATCGACACCTACCAGTCACCAAATACTACACGATTTGGACACCCCCAGGCAGCGAATCGACACCTACCAGTCACCAATACTGAACCAAATGGACACCCACAGGCAGGGAGGTCAGCGGGCAGGAGGGCAGGCAGTAGGCGGGTCAGCGGGCAGGAGGCAGGTAGCAGGTAGGTCAGTGGGCAGGAGGCAGGTAGGCAGCGTAGAGGGCAGCTCAGCGGGCAGCTCAGCGGGTAGCTCAGCGGGCAGCTCAGCGGGCCCACAGCTCAATGCAAGGAGGGCAGTGCCCGGGGCAGGAGTAAGCGGAGGGGGCTGGGGTGCTTAGAAATATGTACATATAATTACGTAGACATGTGGATCAATAAACGTGATATTTGAGCGGAACTGGTGTTCGTTTTGGGGTCAAAGACGACCTAATTTGGTCAAAAGACGAACTCGTCTTTTGACCAAACGACGACTCCGCGACGGGAACGGGAGAGATGTTCGTATTTTCCCGTCGAGGCGATATCGTTTTGCGCCGGGGCGTATGGATGCAGGTAAGAAAACTTCTCATGCGCCTGGTGCGCCGGGTGCGCCTGGGTACGCCCAGGTGCGTCAGAATGGACCCTATTTCTTGCTGATGTAAGGAAGGGGCATTTGAGGGATTTGCAATAATCTAACGGGGCGAGGAACTGGAGTGAGGCGAAGAGGACTCGGGGCGAGGATCGACTCGAGATATAATCAATACAAGACAGAGAATCAGGCGAGATGAAGATCGACTCGAGTTACGTTCAGGACAGGACAGGAGATCGGGCTTGGATACTGCTCGAACAGAATATATTTTTCAACTAACAGAATGGCTCCGCCCAGTACGAGATACCAGGTGAGACCAATTGAGTCTGAATACAAATGAAGACGTTGCGTGAGGAAAGAAGAAGAGAAGAGAAACCGAAACAAAGTGAGGGAGAACCCTCTAATATACCTAAGGAAATCCTCCGATGACTAATCCCAATGACTCACGACATGCAACCCAAATAGAAACCCACAACCAATCCCAATCTTTCCTTCCACAATCCTAACCTGAAGTGCCTAGCGCTGACCCTTTCCTCCGAACACCTTCCTAATCCATCCATCCTAACCGACGCAACAGCGATCCTTCACTTCACCACTTGATTCCGCAACGTTCTCGATGGCCTGGCGGGTGGGGGCGGTCGTGCCGCGATACTAGCCCCCTTTCTAGGTTCGAGCTCCGTGAGAACTCTGACAGGTCCAGGCTTCGTAGGGTATAGGCGATGGAAGTGGGCGAGGAGTCAAGGGGCATTGCTAACTTTATCAGAGTATTCCCAGGTAGGGGCATCGTAGCCCTTCCAGCTGCACAGATATTGGAGACGTTTGTATCGGGTCCGGGAGTTGAGAATATCATCAAGTTCCCATTCTTCCTCGCCTTCCACGACAACGGGAGGAGCCAGGGGAGGAATGTGTCCTGGTAGGGGGTCCGTAGCACAAGGATCTAGTTTTGAAACGTGGAAGACAGGATGTATTTTCATCGAGGCCGGTTTCATGGATCGCTTGGTAGAGTCGTTGGGAGTGGAGGAGTTGGATTAGTAATGGTTGTTCTGGCGTGTTCCTTTATGTTCGGTGAAAACTCTGTCGATTGCGTGATCATGAGTCATTGGGTATGAGTCATCGTAGGATTTCCTTGAGTATATTAGGGGGCTCTCCCTCGCTTCGTCTCTGTTTCTCTTCTTCTTTCCTTAAGCAACGTCTTCTACTGTAGCTGCGTTCAATATTATCGTTCGACTTCATTTAGTATATCACGCTAAGCGAAACCACTTCTATACTACGCTGATCCTCAATACATACGCTGATACCTCCCTTCTAACGAAGGCCATTACACCTCGCTTACCTAACTCGACAGCTGCTACTGTCGCACCTCGTACCCTGCGGAACACTGCACCTCGCCGCTCCTTGAGAGCCGGTAGGTCGAGTTCGTATGTGTAGGGGCTGATGACTTTCTTGATCTTGAACCTTCCCAAGCGTTTCCAATTGAGTTTCCTAGAGGGGCAAGTGGTCTGGATGTTCTTAGCGTTAAGCCATACCTCGTCACTGACCTTATAATTGGGGGCGGGTGTTCGGTGTTGGTTGGCACCGGTTTCCTGTCGGTCCTGGGCATAGCGCATCTCGGCTCGGAGGTGTTCTTGTATTTCGGTCATTCTTTTCACCAAAGAGTTGACATCTTATTGTTGGTTTCCAGAGGCCGTTAGTGCTAGGTCTTTCGTGAAGCGGGGATCATAGCCGTAGTTAGCTATAAACGGGGAGACTTGCGTGGTTTCAGAGGTACCATTATTGGCAGTGAACTCGGCGATGGGTAACCAGTCAGTCCAGTCAGCTTGCTGGTAGGATATGTAGCTCTTTAGGTACTGTTCCATGACTGCGTTGGCTCGTTCCGTCTGTCCGTCAGTTTCAGGATGGAACGCGGAGGACATAGCTGTTGTGATCTTCAAGGCCTTGCACAATGACTTCCAGAACTTCGAGGTGAACTGGGTCCCTCTGTCCGAGACGATGGATGTAGGTAAGCCGTGGAGTTTCCAGACTTGATCGATGTAGAGGCGTGCCAGATCTTCGGAACCGGTGGTTGTATTGCAGGCGATATAATGTTTCATTTTTGACAGGTGGTCCACCACAACTAGGATCGCATCCTTATCTTTACTCTCCGGCAGACCCGTGACGAAGTCCTTGTATATATGAGTCCAAGGCTTCTGGGGTACAGGTATGGTAGTTGCGGAGGCGTCGTTCCACAAACTTGCACACATCAGCAAAAAATTTGGTTCGGTCTGACGTGCTTGGGCGTACCCAGGCGCACCAGGCGCACCAGGCGCTTGAGAAGTTTTCTTACCTGCATCCATACGCCCCGGCGCAAAACGATATCGTCGCGGAGTCGTCGTTTGCTCAAAAGACGAGTTCGTCTTTTGACCAAATTAGGTCGTCTTTGACCCCAAAACGAACACCGGGTCCACACCTGGGTAGCTTCTGCCCGGTTAACGGCTTTCGCTAACACATTTCGCTGGCAGAATGAGGTCACTCGGCAATCGGTACATAGACTAGGACACCAGTTCCGCTCAAATGTCACGTTTATTGATCCACATGTCTATGTAATTATATGTACATGTTTCCAAGCACCCCACCCCCCTCCGCTTACTCCTGCCCCGGGCACTGCCCTCCTTGCATTGAGCTGTGGGCCCGCTGAGCTGCCCGCTGAGCTACCCGCTGAGCTGCCCGCTGAGCTACCCGCTGAGCTGCCCGCTGAGCTGCCCGCTGAGCTGCCCGCTACGCTGCCTGCCTGCCTCCTGCCCGCTGACCTGCCTGCTACCTGCCTGCCTGCCCGCTGACCTCCCTGCTGCCTGCCTTCCTGCCCGCTGACCTGCCTGTGTGGTAGGTGTCCATTTGGTGCAGTATTTGGTGACAGGTAGGTGTCGATTCGCTGCCTGGGGGTGTCCATTTGGTGCAGTATTTGGTGACCGGTGGGTGTCGATAAGCTGCCTGTGGGTGTCCATTTGGTGCAGTATTGGTGACTGGTAGGTGTCGATTCGCTGCCTGGGGGTGTCCAAATCGTGTAGTATTTGGTGACTGGTAGGTGTCGATTCGCTGCCTAGGAAGTGTCCACATCGTGCAGTATTCGCTGCCTGGGGGTGTCCAAATCGTGCAGTTTTGGTGACAGGTAGGTGTCGATTCGCTGCTTGGGGGTGTCCATTTGGTGCAGTATTTGGTGACTGGTAGGTGTCCAAATCGTGCAGTATTTGGTGACAGGTAGGTGTCGATTCGCTGCCTGGGGGTGTCCAAATCGTGTAGTATTTGGTGACTGGTAGGTGTCGATTCGCTGCCTAGGAAGTGTCCAAATCGTGCAGTATTCGCTGCCTGGAGGTGTCCAAATCGTGCAGTATTCGGTGACTGGTAGGTGTCGATTCGCTGCCTGGAGGTGTCCAAATCGTGCAGTATTCGGTGACTGGTAGGTGTCCAAATCGTGCAGTATTTGGTGACTGGTAGGTGTCCAAATCGTGCAGTATTCGGTGCCTAGGAGGTGTCCAAATCGTCCAGTATTTGGAGCCTGGTAGGTGTCGAAATCCTCCAGTATTCGTTGACTGGTAGGTGTCGATTTGCTTCCTGCAGCGGTGTCAGTAAAGGCGTCAAAATGCAGAGGAAGGTAAATACGTATCCAGGCGCTGATGCAGGCAGGAGGTAGGTGTCGATATAGGTAGGAGGTGAGGTAGGAGGTGAGGTAGGAGGTGAGGTAGGAGGTGAGGTAGGAGGTGAGGTAGGAGGTGAGGTAGGAGGTGAGGTAGGTAGGCATGGAGGTGGAGGTGGAGGTGGAGGTGTGGGTGGATCCTCACGGTGTGGAGAAAGCGTCAAATCTGACGTCATTAGCTAGCGGTATTAGCATTAGCGCCTGTACATAGGCAAAATATCACATCCGCGACGTCAAAAGGCGTTAAAAGCGAGATGTCATATTTGAGATGCATACTAGGCGTCAAAAGACGAGTGTCGCGTTTGGGACGAATAGTAGGCGCCAAAAGACGACATGTCATTTTGAGTCCCGCGGGACGACCAAAACATGAGTATTTGGTAGCAAAAGACGAGATTTTGGTCACAAAAGACGAATCGGTACGTCTGGACGTACAATTCGTCTTAGAGGATTTTTTTTTTGCTGATGTACACATCAGGTAAGATTATCAAAAAGCAATTGAGATTATTAAACAACTAATAATTTATAAAATAGCTCTTATAGAAATAACAACTATTGCATTTTGGGTAGGATATTCTGGAAAATTTCGAAGGCAGGTGGACATAGAAGGGGATCAAAGCGAGGATCCAGAAATATTGTTTAGATCCGTTATTGCTCCTGAGATTTTAACCCACTTTATTTGCTCGGATATGCAGATTCAATATGATAAGGCATTGGAGATATTGCATGACCCTGTTGCGTAGGAATATGGCTCGTTTATTGATGTGGACATGTTGTTAACGGATTTGGAGGGTCTCGTAAATAAGTCACCTCCAGCGCAACAAAGTACAAAGACTGGGCTTCGGTTGAGAAAAAATTGAATATTTTCTTATTTGTAGTAACTAAAACAATCGCAATCTTGGTACATGAATTTTTTTTATTTTTGATTTTTCTCCTCCCACTTGCTCATCATATCAGCAACTCATTCTTCCAATTTCTCCTCACTAAAAGTTCCGGAACACATGAGCTGCAGTTCAGCTTCATTCTTGATAGCACCAAGCGCAGAAGATATCTTTGTTTCATTCTTGATAGCACCAAGCGCAGAAGATATCTTTGTTTTCTCTGGATTCTTAGCCCTCCATTTGGCTGAATTGACCCGCTCTCTCTCTTTCTTGCTTATTTCTAAAAAATAATCAATAATTGTATTAAGAATAGAAATAGAGAAAGCCTACCACATGATGATCTTTGAGATCTTTTCTTGTAGTAGATATGAGCTTTAGTATGTCCACCCAAGTTGAGTTTTCCCTCTTCGTATGGTTAAGAATAGTAACAGAGATGTTGCCAAACAGCTTTCACTGGGTCTTTCCGGTGTTTGAAATATCTGGCACAAGTAGGAACAGGGCAAAATGTAGAGATTTGATCGGGTATGGAAGGCAGAATTGGTGTGAATTGACCTTGGGTTGGTTTCTTGCTAATTCTACCTGTAGCTGTACGACCATATAGTGCTGCAGAATCAGGAGTATTTTCTGGCATTTTGATTTTAGGGAAAGAGTGTTGAACACGGTTGTATGGGACTGAAGAAGAGATTAAATACAGGCTATACAGCAAACTATACCCGTTATGTGTTAGGGTTAGGGTTAGTTAGGGTTAGGGTTAGTTAGGGTTAGGGTTAGTTAGGGTTAGTTAGGGTTAGGGTTAGTTAGGGTTAGTTAGTTAGGCTAGTTGTGCTAGTTAGGTTAGGTTAGTTAGGTTAGTTAGGTTAGGTTAGTTAGTTAGGTTAGTTAGGTTAGTTAGGTTAGTTAGGTTAGTTAGGTTG